>CAWUFW010004004.1:1200000-1659272 GCA_963921515.1 Calotriton arnoldi
GGGGTCAGTGCAGTTGGATATGTGCGACCAGGCAACAAATCTTGTCAACTGGTCAGCCAACTGGTGAAACAGTATTTTCGAATTTGGTCACGTTCCTCCATGGTCTGCAGGTCTGGGAAGGGTCTGTAGACTGATGGTCATCTGTGATACCTATGTGTAAAGTGTAAACACAATTGTTGGGAGATACAAATATACAAGATAACATGCATCAATACAAACAGAACATGAAATATGAGCACAAAATATAGTATAGAACATTTGTAACACATGTTTAAATGAATATGGTGGATCTTAGATACATATCACAGCATTATGACCCTTGCCAGATCTGTTACCACGGTATGGTCACACAGCAATTTGAGTGCCATAGTGAAAATTCACTAGTGTCCGTCACCATTCATGTCAAGCAGGCATCACGCAGTAAACAAATCGACACAAAATAAGCTGGGATATAGGTTTGTGAGAACAATTACATGCTTAAAATGTACCCACATAAGGATCAAGAATTGACAGATATGTGGGACACCACATACATACAGCGTCCCACTCTGAAAATGATGCACACTACTGTCCAGGATGGACACTGTCAAGTTGTCAGGTCAGCATCACACATACAATTACATACACAAACCATTAACTATGTTGGAGTTGCATATATGATGCCTTCATACACTTGAGTCTGGGACAACAAAGATACAGTGGTAAATCACACAACAAACACATCATATGTTTGTGTGCATATTGTCACGGTCTAAGCATTCAAATGTGAATGCTTCAACCATGAATCACACACAAATTCTTTATAGTCAGAAATCACACTGATTGCACACTGGGTCACAGACTCACCTAATGTAATGAATATGTTAAAATATGGACTTATACATACATATGAAGCCATTGGCACTGTGACCAAGCCTAGAAGGGTAAATGGAAAATTAATGAAAATTGTTGGTATTAGCCACAAATTCAGCGTGTCATGTGCCCCTCAAAGTTAGCTCCTCATGGGTGTGTGAGCTATGCATATAAAGGTCCATTTCAGCATGAAAAAGCTGCCTACCCACATGTAATGCTCAAAACATACAACAATCACAGATGTGTCTGCTGTGCTGACTGATTAATCAAAGGGCGCGGTAGCCGCATCAAAACCGATTCGGTCACAGCCATTGGCTGAAAGTTATTATGGTGATAGACGCAGGTGAGTATTCAAAGGACGCGGTAGCCGCATCCGAACCGATTCGGTTACAGCCATTGGCTGAAAGTTATTATTGTGACAGACGCGGGTGAGTATTCAAAGGAGACGGTAGACACATCCGAACCGATTTGGACACAGCCATTGGATGTTGGTTGTTATGGTGACAGACGCGTGTTTAGATTCCTATCGTCATCGCGTGGAAACCGACTCGGTAACCTCCCATCACCAATGTATCAAAGTCACTCGCGGACCGATGGTGAGTTTTTGAACGTCACGGTAGGCGTGTCGTTTGCAAGCAATGTAATGCATTGGACCGATTCGGAAAATGCGACTGACGTGAACCTATCACTTTTGCTGCATGGATTTGAGACTGCCTCTGCTGTTTAGATATAAGTCTGTCTGTTCCCTACAGACTTCACTTGCCTGCACTACCTGCATCATTCCTGCACTGTTGTATTCCGCTTTAGGTGTCCGTATATAGATTTTCCTGAAACATGTCCTTGTATAGGCACAATTCGCATTGCCCTTATATAGGCATAGAATCCCAGTCCTTATCTAGGCATTAGCCGTGCACTCCAAATACAGGTATGGTCACCGACATCCGTCCACCCTAACGTCACAACGAGTTCTTAGAAACCAGACCCTTAAGCTCTCGGGAGTTCCCCAGGCACAGGATTATTGATTTCTCTAAGAACTCATCTATTCTGCATGAACCGCTATACCTTAAGGGTTCATTCCTGACGTCTTCCTCTGTCCGACTTCACGTCAATGCTAACATTCCAAGGCACCTACCAGGTATAAATATACCTTCCCTTGCCCAAGCAAGTTAGGAGGAGACCTCGACTTCAGAGGAGCCCGTATCCCGGCCTGACGCACTGAGAAGACGCTGTCATCCCTGCTCGCAGAGAATCCAGCTTCCAGTGTTCTGACTCCCTTCGCGGGGTGTTAGAGTTCCCGATCCGGAAAGAGATTCCCACCTCTCTCATTCTCAAGGTATGGAGCTGACTAGAACCTAGAGGGACTCTTGGCATACTAGACTTAACATACTCTTAGTATACCATACTAGAGAATACTCCACCTACTTCTTACCTTTCCCTACACCTAGACTAGGTTAGGTACATTGGGGTAGAACTAGCTTAGAGACGCATCTGATGAGTACTCGCATTTTTAGCTCATGTTATTTATGTACGTAAATATATGCTAAAAGATAATGCTAGCGCAGTATTATTTATTTCTACTGCTTACGCTGTACATTATTTATCTTGCATACTGTCTTGTGATCATAACAGCTCATATCTCTTACACGAGAAACAAGACTGTTCAATAAAACCTTTTAATTGAAACGCCCATCTATTCTTTCTGTGTAACTCTGAGGAAACTAAGCATGCACGATTAGCTGAGTGAAACTGTTATCTATTGTTTCCACGATTCTGAGACGTGTTCCGATTCTAAAGGGAAACAAAGTTGTCATGTTTATGCGGTTGCCAGAAACTACTCCCTTCTTGTTTACAAGGAGTTTCTAGTGGCCTCTGAGTTAGCTGGCACAAAAGTAATTAAGTTTAATATACTCGATAGGGACATACCGACCTCAGTCCTATGTCAAACCTATAGGGTATATTATTCCAATGCGAAGAGCCTATTAGGGAAATAGGAACTACACTACATGGCGCCCAACGGTTTGGTAAGGCACTAATTTAACGCTAGAAACTGAGTAACTCAGTCGTGCTTTTCTCTCAGAGACCCCCTACTCACATACTCCATAAGACGTCTGGAGTGGGTAGGGTTAAATATCCACCAAAGCTAAATAGGACAAAAAACCCTATATATTAGCTATTTTGGTTTAATCAACGTTGAAGGATACAGTGTTTCAAAATATTGTGCACCTTATCTTTTGTTTCCTTGAAACTTGTACTACATTTTTCAAAAAACAAATGTCCAATCACGGGGACGATAACACCGGGAACGGTGTAGCTGCGGCTGAACCAGTCGTAACAGCTTTTAACTTTACCGGTTTAAATGAAACCGAGGAGGGTGTTATAGACATCGCTCCAAACTTAAGAAGAGCCATCACTCTAAAACTTATAAAACACGGCCTACCACCAAGAGGTGGTAGAGCAGTTTTCGTGATAGAGGCACACGAATCCTTTCAGACAGAGGTATTCTATTCATGGATAGTATTCCCAGAATCAAATCCAGTAACAAGAGTGTTTCACTTCTACAAAGCAGATGAACCACCAGAGGAATATATTCCTTTCGAGGATATTGAAATTCCACTAACATACCAAGAGCATCAGCTCTGGTTTAAAGGCGCCCTAAAACATCACAAAAGCATTACCAGGCTCGGTCCACTAGGTAGACCAGGAGCAACATGGCCGATTCTAGCCGGCTACACACCTCATCCTGACATTGAAGAGATGTCAGACGAGGAATTACTTACGCAACTACAAGAGTTAATAAAAATTTACAGACAATTAGTCCAATATGTCATGCGGACTTTCACAGTCCAACCACCATTGACCATTCCAAATCAAACCCCTCAACAGGGGAATACACAAAAAATTACACCACAGACTATACGCAGTCATGGGTAAAATGCCCACAAAACGTGAGCAAATTCCATTCTGGATAGCTCAAAAAATTACTCAAATCGAAGCAGTATTTCCAAATACTAGCCCTTATGAGAAACACAGAATTCTAACAACCTGTTTACCAATGGGGATCACACCACAACTGGAAGACTGCACCACTTGGGGCTCAGTCTTTGCTGCCATCTATACTAAAACACATGGTGTTCTATCAATTGCAGTAATACCAGATGTCCTGAAACAAATTCAAAACGAATACGGGGCAGAGCCTGCTCTGAATTTAGGTATGAAATTACTGAAAAACTTCGACCAGGTCTCAACAATAATATTATCTAATATTAAAGGGGAGGCAGCATCAGTGGCGATCCGCCAACGATTAAGGGAATTTGATGTTACAGAGCATCAAACAGAACTACCCAGAATAATAGAACAATCTTATGCAAAATTAGGCAGAGATAGTTTGGGTGGAAAACCTTTGAAGCCAAAACTATCTGAAAGTCCTTAAAAGGACTCTATTAAACAAACTCCTACATCTTCTAAAAAGAAGTGGGAAACTAATAAACAAAACTCAAACGAGAAACGTTCTCAATCCCGAGGTAGGTCTCCTCAAAGGAGCCCTCTGAAAGGAGGTATAACCTCAGGAATAGGGATAATTTAAGAAAGCCTGACAGGAATCAAGATACTGATACACGTTCCTCTCGTACCTTTCAGATATCATCACAGACATCGGAAAGAAGAGGACGGTCAGAACATAGAGAAGAACGCGTGAAATCCAAAGACGACAAACACGTTCAGAAAAATAAATCAAAACCTCAATTCACAAAAGAAGGTAGCAGGTCTGAAGATCAGACATGCCGAGGATACTGAGAACACAACTCAAGAATGGAGAATGGGCTCAGACCATGCTGGACAGTGCAGCTAAAGTCACAATAGCTCGCCAGAACCTGAAGGAACTTCTGGAGATAGTGGACTTGAATGAGTACATCACAGTAGAAACTGTAGACACCAGGGTTAGTACTCCACAAAAGTTATATGAAATAACACTCCGAATGGAGGGAGACATACCAAGAAAGGTGAAAACACTCTTTTGGGAAAAACTTTCAAGGGGTTATGATATACTTCTAGCAGAAAAAGACTGGCCACCACAATTTGTCAGGGAGTGCCCACATGGCGAGGACATTATTATGCCTGCCTTCTCCAACCTTATTCCAATTCACCTAAAATATACTTATGCCAGGAAATAGGCAGTTGCCCAGGCCCCAGCATTATACAAAAATCATGTAGGATGGGATGAGGACTCACCTCACCACAAAATACATCTAAAAAATGAACCTACTGCACAAAGGCAGTATCCAATAAAGCAAGAAGCTAAAAAACAGTTCAGGGAGATCTTAGATCAACTTGAATACCAAGGGGTGATTGAAACATGCACATCCTCAATGAACAATCCTTTGTTTCCTGTCTCCAAACCAGACAATACATATCGTCTAGTTTTGGATTACAGACACTTAAACACTTGTTCTAAAACATTTGCAGTGCAAAATGCACATAGTACAGCATTAATGAATAACATTGTGCGTAAAAAATATAAAACCACATTGGATATTTCAAATGGTTTCTTTTGTCAAAACATATCACCTGAAAGCAGGTACTTAACAGCTTTCTCAATAATGGGGACCCAGCGTCAATTTTGTCGACTCCCACAAGGGTTCAAAAACAGCCCGGGGTTATTCTCAGCGAGGGTAACAGAGTTACTACAAATTTATGATAATGAGGCATTGTCATATGTTGATGACATCTATCTGACAGACGATGACCTAGATAGGCACTTGAACAGGGTGAGTACCATTATATTGGGCTTTGCCTCTGAGGGCTATAAATTCAACTTTAAAAAAATCAAGAATTGCCCATCTTAATGTCCTTTTCCTAGGATATGAGCTTTCAAGTGAAGGCAAGAGCTTGGCAGCTAACTTTTAGAAAAGTATGCGCTGCTCCAACCTCCAAAAACGCTGAAAAACTTACAATCCATCTTGGGTTTCCTAAATTTTGGAAGAACATACATTCTAAATTACGCAGAAAGGGTTAAACCTCTCTACGAATTAATCAAACCTGATTTTTCAATCAAACATTGGACACAGGAACACACAGAAATCTTGCGTTCACTCCAAGCTAACATGTTAGCAACAAATCACTTACAAACATGCGTAAGTCAACGCAATTTAGTGATCCGAATAATTTCGGGTCAATGCGGATTCACCTACTTAACATTTAATGAGGGTGAAAAATTACCAATAGCAAAATCTCATTTGTATACACAAGCAGAATTGCGCTTCACTTCAACAGAAAAAATACTGACAGCAGTTCAAACTGCTGTAGCAAAAGAAAGAGCTCTAGCCCAAGGGAAACGCATTATTGTCGTAAGTCCAGTACCAGCCTTAGAGGCGGTTACTAAAGCGAGCATTCCAAATGCAAAATTTTTACATCCTAGATGGATACAATGGGTTAATTCTCTTGCTGCAACAGATGTTGAATATGTTTTTGATCCTGATTTAAAAACACAAGCGTTCCTGCAATATGAACATGAATGTCCTCTGCCCACTGAAATTCTGCCTCTCGATCAGTACGAATTTATAATTTACACTGACGGATCAGCACAACCCGCTACAGGGAGTAAGCAAGCTTACAGTGCAGCATGTGCAATCGTTAAAGGTCGCATGCAAGATGGTAACTTCAGACCAATGGTCACTAAAATTCAATCTCTAGGAGATTGTACAGCTCAGCGAGCTGAACTACAAGCATTCAAACTGGCACTTGAAAGTACAGATCGCGAATTCCCCACACTCATAGTGTGCGATTCTTTTACTGTGTTCAGTCGTATAATGAATATATACAAAATTGGCTTGAAAATGGGTTCAAAGATGCAAAAGGTGGCACAATAAAGCATAAAACGCTTTGGGAACAAGTAGTTCAGTTAAAAAACGAACTACCAAAGGCTCACGTGATACACACGCTGAGTCATCAACGTGATGGCGTTCACGTTGCAGGAATTCATTGGGTGACGAAGCCGCAAAGGGGCTGTTCAGAAGGCTTCCGTAGCTGCGATCACTCGTTCAAAAGCGAGAATAGACAGTGAGATATTGTTGGCTGTCAATGCTTCAAGCAAAGGCAGTGGTGCAGCGTTACCAAAAAGTTTCCACTCAAGTACTCTTATGTAATTGATGCGAACAACGTTCCTCTTGCTCGAATCCCTGGAGTGGGGGATAGGGTAATTCCAAACATGGAACGTAGAGCAGCTTTGATTTATGAAGCACATCTGGGGGAGGGTCTGTCACATCAAGGGATCTCTAAAACAATATTAACGTTAAAAGAGATGTACTGGTGGCCTGGAATGAATACACAGATTCACATCTTCATCAATGACTGCATAGACTGTAAGGTACAGCGTGATGCAGAACGCCACCAGACACCATGCTACGAAGTAGCCTGCCCAGTGCAGACACCATTGTCAGATAGCATTAGACTATCTACGCGCAGGCGTCCTTCTGGACAAATGCAATACCACAAATACTAAGTCAAGGTTCCTATGGATATGGCCTCAGCGCTCGGCTGACGCTCGAACTGTTATAAAAGATTTGCGAGTCTTTATCAGCACATACGCAATAGGCACACTACATTCTGACCAGGGCCCTGTGTTTAGCTCTCGGGCTTACAAAGAAGCCATGGCCAGTTTGGGCGTTGCATTGCGGTACTCCTCTCCGTTTCATCCTGAGGGAAATTCTGTTGTGGAAAGGAAAATCCGGGACATAAAGCAGTCTATAACAGCTAGAGTATTAGGTTCGGGTGATGGGTGAGTCAAACATCTTTATGGGGTCCAACGCTCATTAAATAATTTGCCAAGAAGTTCTCTGGGGGGGTCACTCCATATGAGGTCCTATTTGGGACAAGAATGTGGGTTCCTGATCTCGAATGTAAAGGTACAGTGGTGGAAAATAAACCCTTTGATATCAAAGATCGTTTGGCTGTTTTACAGGATCTAAATGAACTAAGATCGAAACAAAGCAACGTATTCATGAAGCCAACCACCACTGGGGAAAAACCGGCAGTCCCAGCAAGGCCTGTCTGGATCCCAAAAGTTGGGGATCGAGTCAGAGAGAAGATTGCGGACAAGAAGGAATTTGGACCTTCTTACAGACAACCAGTACCTGTCCTAGCCATTCACGAATAAGAACAGTACTTCTGCCGCCCCTTGCTGGAAAAAAGGAGAAAAGATTTGTGTCAATCGACCTCATCAAACCACAGTATGTGGCCAATACTAAATAGTAGGCCTCGTGGACTCCGACCTAGTAGCAGACGCACTCCCCTCGCTACTATCCAAGAGGTTCAGACTGAAAGACTGATAACCATCGAGAATTCAGCAGTAACAGATGAAGGACTAAGCAACAATGCTATGGAATTCATCCCTCTTGAAACTCAAGTAACAGTTCGTCCAAATACACCTGTCTACACCAACGTAACAAGTGATCAACTGGTTCCAGCGATTTCTACGAATCCTGATGCAATTCCAACAATTGACCGAACTGCTTCTGGCTACTTCATTAACTTTGATACGTTTTCTGAGGATCCGAGTGAACCTGAAACGACGCCAGCATCACAAACTTTCAAACAACAAGTACAAGACTTTTTTCATTTTCTGAAAAAAACTTATCTGGTTTCACCATGGATTGAACTGTGGATTATTTCTGGAATATTTTTCTTTCTGCTTTGGCTAGCTTTGTTTATGACTATCAGCGTGCTTATAAATGGCAGATACATCCGTTTGGACATTGAAAGTAAAAATGTGAACTTACTTTTGAAACCACACAAATCATCCCATCGTGAAGCAAGAGACTTGTCAGCAGTGAACATCACAGCCGTTCCTATACAGGATGGTATAGTGTGGGACAAAACCGATTTCGATATCTTCGGCCCTACAGAACCTTTGAACATTCCACATTTATTTAAAATTTCACTAAGTGATTTTATTTCGTCCAGTACCTATTCTGATGATTGGGCCTTTGAGACTGTAAATGATATGATGTCTGATCTAGAAAGGTCTGCTGCATTCTCTAACAATGAATACTTAGAGGGTTCATCAGACTACGACCAGCTTTATTGCTATAACCACTATGGTCATAATTTCTTGCATAAATCTGCAACACCTAGAAATGTGTTTATGTTTAACCAATGGGAACATTGTCCTACACCACCAAAAGGTAGTTCAAAAACGTTTGCTAAAAAGTTTCCCTATTTGTCAGGGTACAATACATCTGATCCAGAAACATTTTACTATAAAAATGTAAACAAAACAGGACAGAAAATGATGTTAACAAATACAAAACAGATTTACTCTGCAGCATTTATTACCCAACTGTCTAGACATGGATTCGACTTGTGGAAAGACACGATAGACACAAAATCTGTCTGGGTTCTAAAGATTGGCAAGTATAGGGGATAGAAGCTTTGTTTAGAGCATGTATCATCCCTCAGCAAATAATGTTTTTGAATGACACTGTGCAACAAACGTCTTGCCTTGGTTTAGCCAAGATCAAAGACATGAAAACACCTTCTGTACCAACACCTGCAAGTAATAACACTACACAGGCAGCGGTTACAGTTGACACAATACTAACAAACCAACAGAACAGATCCTGATTGGAAAAAATGGTTACTCTGGCCTACAGACACAAACATCTGTCAAGAAAGATTCCTGAATAGAAGACAGGGCTTTACTATTCATAGGCCAGACCCACGATACGTTCAAAGACAACATCCGGGGGTAGTAACAACATACAGTGTAGGTAAATTGTGCCTCGACTGGCTACAAAAATCTACACTTGAGGATGTGAAACAACACTTATCTTTACTTAAAGAAGATGCAGACCTTAGGGAATTCTTGCTAGGACCAAGAAAACCGCGTCAAAAATGTTTCATATATGCCGGCATCTATGCTGCTTATAATGAAGTATGGAAGGTTTCACAGGCAGCGGCCGCAGAACGAATACGTGAACTTGATCGTATTAACTTAGAGAAAACTCTCTCTGTGGTCGACAATGGGTTAACAACTTTGTCATCCAGAATTTATTCATTGGACAACATTGTATCCTCTGCTATTGACATACTGGAACAAGATTTAGCCATGTTACAACAAGGCCAATCTCAGTTACGTTCTATTATGTTATTAAGCTGGACGCTGCAATCTTTGCGTGCGGGCTATGTGCCTTGGCATTTTATCAACACGTCGTCTCTGTTTGCAGAATACAATCTAACTGATAAACAGATCGAACTGGCACAAAGGGGAGCAAAGTATACAGTGCTGAGCATTGAAAAACTGGAAAAATTACCATTTACGGTAGCAGAAAAACCAGCTACAGAATGGCTTATCCATGGCAAAATCACTCTGCCTGTCACTACTTTTCAGTTTCAGTATTGCCTCAAACAAAGGCAAGCAGGCAAATATGAAAGGTTGGGTAAAGAATACATTAAGACATCCTGGGATTTACCTTACGAATACAGATGTTGGAGTGGGGATCGTGGTGTTTCTTAGCGGTATACACTGTGAAAATGCACTAAGCGGTTCACTCATATGTCAGGACATTTCTTTACACGGGGCTTGTAATGGTTCTGTGGCAAATTTGTCCTGCCACCAGCAGGGTACACCAGCTACTGTGATTAATCCAACGTTTGGCCAACTTTCTAACGGGAGTTACCTTATGTTGAATGATCAGAGTTGCTGTGGCATGTTGCCAGGCATCCCATATCTGGTAACGGTCGACTCCAGGGTCACTTGCTGTATGCAAGTATTGTTCCCCCAATAGACACAGTCAGGGAGTCGCCTTTATGGCCTTCATTGAATGTTTCTTTTATACGTTTTGATACTTTAAGCAGAATGAAAGCCATGCTTTTGCAACAAACCGTGCCTTTGACCTCGGCCAAAGAAATCTATGATTTACAAATTGCAAGGACTTCGGCTGAGATACAGGCTTTAATTCGTACAAACTGCCCTATACATTTCGCAGAAATGATGGGACGTATCTTTAACATGTCTGATACGAGCGGAATTGTACATGTATTTAAGACCATCTGTTCGGGACTGTTAGCACCCTTCCAGGCAGTCCTCGGAATCATCCCAAACTTCGCACATTCGGTGTTTGGTGGTGTGCCATTAATTCTAGCACTTGTTGCAGGAATCCTATTTCTATTCCTACTATTACGCTATGGCAAGCCTATCCACCGACATCACTCCGAGCGATGTGGAGAAAGCTCTCCTAGAACGGAAGTGCCGTGAGCGCATAGTGCAACTTTTGGGCATACCTCGTCTACGGGAACTTAATACAACATGGTTTCTGTCATTCAGACCAATCTGGCAAGATTGCATCTTACCTGTTCTACGCTGCCTGCTATGCGGTGAAAAATGCATGCTAGACACATGTCTAACACTCCCATCAGTCATGCCAACGGATATCGATACTCTGCTGGAACCGGTAACGGCCCATGCTCTGTGTTGTCCCCAGAGGCTACCAATCCTGATGACGGCATTCATTGAGATCTCACAGACGCTTCCTGCTGTTGCTGAGGTACGAGATGGATCAACAGGCACACAGGTAACAACGGACGTGAACATTGCTGCAGCATCCTATGCTGAAGGCGATGCTTCACATCTCTGTGCAGTTAACCTTCTAAATGAGGTATTCCAACTGTCACCGACATCGGTACACCAGACCCATACACTGACTTTGATTCGGCTCACAGTGTACCAGGGACGCAATTAATTTGGCCTTCATATTTTCAAAACTTGGAACTCTTCCTAAAATTGAACTTTTTCTTTTTTTCTTTTTTTTTGAAAATACATGGCAAAACAATCTGCTTACAGTAGAACTATTCTTATAAAACGGACTTCTTTGAATACTTCCAGGGACACATTGTCACCATATCTTTCAAACATTTCATTTAATACCAGGATATGCAATGGCTTTGATTTCTGAAAACTTGTCAACCATTTCATCATATGTATATATTTCTGTTTATTCATTCATGTTGCATTTATTTAAAAAATATGCTTAGAATGAAAAAATGCCTTAAAATATACAGGACCGATTGCATTCAACAGTTTATTTTAAACTTCTTTTAATATGCTTTTAGAAATGTTTTTAGCAACATGTGGTACTCAGTTTAATGTTTAGCATTTAATGTTTAGCATTTAGTATTATCGTTCATTCGAAAGTGGAGTGGGTGTTGTATTCCGCTTTAGGTGTCCGTATATAGGTTTTCCTGAAACATGTCCTTATATAGGCACAATTCGCATTGCCCTTATATAGGCATAGAATCCAGTCCTTATTTAGGCATTAGCTGTGCACTCCAAATACAGGCATGGTCACCGACATCCGTCCACCCTAACGTCACAACGAGTTCTTAGAAACCAGACCCTTAAGCTCTCGGGAGTTCCCCTAGCACAGGATTATTGATTTCTCCAAGAACTCATCTATTATGCATGAACCGCTATACCTTAAGGGTTCATTCCTGACGTCTTCCTCTGTCCGACTTCACGTCAATGCTAACATTCCAAGGCACCTACCAGGTATGAATATACCTTCCCTTGCCCAAGCAAGTTAGGAGGAGACCTCGACTTTAGAGGAGCCCGTATCCCGGCCTGACGCACTGAGAAGACGCTGTCATCCCTGCTCGCAGAGAATCCAGCTTCCAGTGTTCTGACTCCCTTCGCGGGGTGTTAGAGTTCCTGATCCGGAAAGAGATTCCCACCTCTCTCATTCTCAAGGTATGGAGCGGACTAGAACCTAGAGGGACTCTTGGCATACTAGACTTAACATACTCTTAGTATACCATACTAGAGAATACTCCACCTACTTCTTACCTTTCCCTACACCTAGACTAGGTTAGGTACATTGGGGTAGAACTAGCTTAGAGACGCATCTTATGAGTACTCGCATTTTTAGCTCATGTTATTTATGTACGTAAATATATGCTAAAAGATAATGCTAGCGCAGAATTATTTATTTCTACTGCTTACGCTGTACATTATATATCTTGCATACTGTCTTGTGATCATAACAGCTCATATCTCTTACACGAGAAACAAGACTGTTCAATAAAACCTTTTTATTGAAACGCCCGTCTATTCTTTCTGTGTAACTCTGAGGAAACTAAGCATGCACGATTAGCTGAGTGAAACTGTTATCTATTGTTTCCACGATTCTGAGACGTGTTCCGATTCTAAAGGGAAATAAAGTTGTCATGTTTATGCGGTTGCCAGAAACTACTCCCTTCTTGTTTACAAGGAGTTTCTAGTGGCCTCTGAGTTAGCTGGCACAAAAGTAATTAAGTTTAATATACTCGATAGGGACATACCGACCTCAGTCCTATGTCAAACCTATAGGGTATATTATTCCAATGCGCAGAGCCTATTAGGGAAATAGGAACTACACTACAGCACCTCCCCATCTCTCTGCTGCAGTTACCACATCCTCTGGGACCTACTATGGCACGGACACAGCCCAGGGCCCCAGCATTCACTGAGGAGGAGAACCAGGCCCTGTTGGACACACTCCTGCCACTGCACAACCAGCTGTATGGAGAACCGAATTAAGTTCAAAGCCCTGAGCTATATGTTCAAAAATCAAAACAGGTGTGGCCCCCCAGTATTTGCAGTCCTTGGTTTATCCCTATGTGCCTTCCCGTTGCCTTCGCTCATCCACTCAAGGGTAATTTTCTGTGCCCAGAGTCAGACTATCTCGGATGGGCGGTCGATCATTCGCCTGTCTTGGTCCCTCCTTATGGAACTCCGTCCCTATATCAATTCGGAATGAAACTGTGTATGTCCAATTCCGCAAATCCTTAAAAACTTGGCTTTTTAACCAATAATCATTAAGCTGATATCTGTTCCTTGTCCTGGTTGGCGCCGGGAAACCCTTTTTGGGTATCTGTTGCGCCTTATAAATTTAATTAATAATATAATAATAACCAGAGGAGCAGGTGAGTGATGATTACAGTGCATTGCCATTGGACATGTGTAATTACCATGCACTACTAGCATTAGGAATCTCATTGGCAAGCATCTAAATTGTGTTTTAGAAAGTTTAACGGTGTGTAGGGAACTGTTCTGGGCAGGTACACTGCTGTAGAAGTGTGTGTACTGGGGTAAACATATCATCACTGTTCTCATGGGACATAGTCGTCATTGAACACAGGACAACTGCACATGATGCCATATGCCTACTCCTTATACATTGTTGCCAATCTGACCATGACCTATGTGTAGAAGTGTCTGACAGAAACATGTTACATGTGAACCAAGGGTCTGTCACCATGTCATCCTTATAGGTCAACCCCCTTGAGAAGGCCAAGATGTGGAGGCCCATTGCCCGGAAGGTGCGCGACGTGGGGTTGGATACTCGGCGCGTCCGTCATTGCCGCAAGAGGTGGCAGGACCTTCGTGGCTGGGCCAAGAAGATCGCTGAGGTCCAGCTGGGCCTGTAACAACCAGGCAAGAGAGGCGGCCACCGAACCCTGACCCCCCACATGCCCTGCATCCTAGCGGTGGTCTTCCCTAACCTGGATGGGCAGCCAAACAGCAGCAAGGGGGGGGGGAGCATGTACCTTTTCACACTTCTTTCTTTAAGCATGCATGTTTAATATCTTAGCCTGCTGGCCCTTTTACAGGTTGTAAGTCAGCCAAACCCACTGTTTTTTCAAAAGATGCATATGCAGCAGGATCATTAGATGCCTGGTTATGCCCCTTTCCTCAGGGACATGTGAGTAAGCTATGTTCAGGGTAGTGACAGTAGTGCCATGCATATGTGATCAGCACTACTTCAGAAAACGTGCTTGGGGATAACCTTCAGCAGTAATGCAATAGCTTGACATGTGTCTGCACATGGACTGACGGGTGAGCATGTTCTCAGTGTGGTTTTAATAAATCTGTGAAGTATGTTGTAATTGGAGCACTCAAGTATGGAAATCCCATGCTATACATTCCGGCAGAATGTGTTGTCTATGTTCAGGCTTAGGTGAGTTTTGCTTTGTCAGTGTGCCAATGTTTGGTCCCAGCCGTGGTGCTCAGTCTGATCAAATGTATCCCATGGGACAATCATAGCTCTGCTAACTCTGGTCACATGTCACACTGGCCTTACACATGATATTGTGGAATATTCCATCCTCTCCATTCAAAAGAGTGAGTCTATGTGTCTGACTCTGTAAGGGTGACAACACATACCATTCAGTGTCAAACACAGGTGGTCACTGGTCGAAACATGGTTGCAATTGTAAGGTATGATGTTAGGTACACATTCACAGCAGTTGGCATGTGTGTAAATGCTCTAGACTATTCCTACTTGATGGCTTTGCAAACCATGTGTTTGATGCATCACTGTCAGATACAGAGATGTCAAATAAGCATCATTTTGGAGTAAGTTAACAAAATGAGATGTTAAACAAGAGCAATGTAAGCCGTACAAAGTGCACAATATGTCTAAAAGAAGTGAGGGACATTCAGACTTGGCCCATACAAATGGGGACTTGTGCAGTCTAGACACGATTGGTACACAGTGTTGACTGGACTCATGACGAATATAGGTTCAGTAACAATAGTCAGTACAGACAATGCACCCAGACGTGCCAGTGGCATGGTGTTCCACCTGAAGCACTGTGAAGCTCCAGTCATCAGACTTGGAAGTGTGTAGACCATTTTTCACATCTGAAAAAGATGAGCTGTTTACAATGTGCACAACATTCTGATTCATCTTCCTAACACTGTGCATAGATGATACAAGACAGTGTGCCACGTGCCTGTCACCCTACCTTGCCTACTACCTTGGTGTCTCTGCAATAAGAGTCAGATGTGTGAACTGATAGTAGACAACATAAGTTACAGGACAAATGTGCACAATCACTGTTATCTGTGTGACATGACTCATGCAATGACTACGCAATATGAATGTTTGACAAGGAAGACATTTGAGCTGTGACATATGAGCCAATGGTTCCCAATTTGATGACTAAGGATTGCAGAATGGATACCATGTCTCAATTCAATTCTGTGAATCCGATTCCCATTGTGATGGCTAAACTCCCTTGCAGGAGAGGAGACAGGTATGTCAGGACACAAGATCGTCAGGAGCAAAAGACAATACATCCACTGCTAATAGTGCAGTAGTTGACCTTGTGGTTGTGTAGTTTGATGTTGATACACCCAATGTTGCAGATGACATCATGTGTGAGTGATAAAAAACCAGTGGTCCTGGACCAATCTCTCAGGGATAATTGCCTTTTTAAACACTAATCACTCAACAATTTTGAGCATCCAAATAGTCAGCTCACGGTTGCATGAAACCAATTTCATTCAAAAATATAAGATGTGCAACAACCTATTATTTCAAAAAAGGCATGTATTTATTTTTTTTAAATTGAATTGAAAGACCAAAAGGGGTCGGAAAGAGGGTAATGGGTTGCTCCAACCGGAACGTGCAAGAAGGGTGCTCAGGTGAAGAGAATTGAAAGGAAATTCAGAGGGAAAAAGAATTCCCAAAGGAAATCAAAGGGCATATATTTACAAAACTATATGTAGGACTGATAACAAATGAACAGTCTTCATAACCTGGCCAAACAAAATATAGTATATACACTTTGTTCACATAATTCACAAAGGATCAAGAGATATATCTTCCTGTAATCGAGGGGGGGGGGGCAAACAGGGGATTAAGGTCCAGGTCAGATGGGGGATAGCGTCGACGTTTCGATCCGACTTGACGGCAAAAGAGGGAAACTTCAACCTCAGCCACGCGGATCTTCCTCAGGACGGCGGACTGGATAAGGGGCAACCCTACAGAATAAAGGGCAAATTACTAAAAAGGCCTCAATATATTTGAATACCATAACCACCATGCCAATCTTACCCACCTCAGAGGACTGCGGGTAAGATTCAAGCCCGGTGTAGCCACCTGAATGTAGGGCGAAAGGAAGGGAAGTGCACATCAGGACTGGGATTGGATCAACATAGATACCAATGAGGAATATAATTTAAAAGAAAATAGAGCACTCACCCGCCTCAGTATTGTGGTGTGGCACCCAAAAGTTCCATATTGGTAATTGGCAAGAGTTCCTAAAAATAATAATGATAACCATAATTGTATGTGTGAAAATCTGGCACTACTAGAACTTCACTTCACTTGATTTGCTGAAATGGAGGTTCATCTTTATCCATCAAAGATGGATACTGTGGTAAGTGGAGCTAATATGAAGAATTCATATTCGCTCCACTTACCACAGTATCCATCTTTGATGGATAAAGATGAACCTCTAACAAGGATTCTCTTTCCATTTCAGCAAATCAATCGTTGCTGTGACTCGAACTGATTCTTCAGTCCCCACCATAATTAAATCCTTGAACCTATTAAGTGTGAACCCTGAACCGATTCTTCAGCTCTCATACCGCGATATCAATGCGGGTAAGTTGTCAGGCCCTCTATGGTTCAGGATAAATTATTAAGTGAAGTTCTAGTAGTGGCAGATTTTCACGCATACAATTATGGTTATCATTATTATTTTTAGGAACTCTCGCCAATTACCAATATGGAAATTTTGGGTGCCACACCGCAATACTGAGGCGGGTGAGTGCTCTATTGTCTTTTAAATTATATTCCTCATTGGCATCTATGTTGATCCAATCTCAGTCCTGATGTGCACTTCCCTTCCTTTCGACCTACATTCAGGTGGCTACACTGGGCTTGAATCTTACCCGCAGTCCTCTGAGGTGGGTAAGATTGGCATGGTGGTTATGGTATTCAAATATATTGAGGCCTTTTTAGTAATTTGCCCTTTATTCTGTAGGGTTGCCCCTTATCCAGTCCCCCGTCCTGAGGAAGATCCGCGTGGCTGAGGTTGAAGTTTCCCTCTTTTGCCGTCAAGTCGGATCGAAACGTCGACGCTATCCCCCATCTGACCTTGACCTTAATCAGTCCTACATATAGTTTTGTAAATATATGCCCTTTGATTTCCTTTGGGAATTATTTTTCCCACTGAATTTCCTTTCAATTCTCTACACCTGAGCACCCTTCTTGCACGTTCCGGTTGGAGCAACCCCTTACCCTCTTTCCGACCCCTTTTGGTCTTTCAATTCAATTTTTAAAAAATAAATACATGCCTTTTTTGAAATCATAGATTGTTGCACATCTTATATTTTTGAATGAAATTGGTTTCATGCAACCGTGAGCTGACTATTTGGATGCTCAAAATTGTTGAGTGATTAGTGTTTAAAAAGGCAATCCTCCCTGAGAGATTGGTCCAGGACCACTGTTTTTTGTATCAATCGACACCCAGGTCCAAGGACTTTGTTTGGGTCACCCCATTGATTATAATGGATCATGTATGAGTGAGCAATGGTTAACTGGCAGACTAAAAAGTGCCATGTATGTTAATGTAGCAAGTGGTAATAGCACTACTCAACATGATGTTTTTTTGGGATCTGTGAAGATTTGTGGTGCTTCCTATGTGTCAAGTACATACGGATGACTTATGTGATTCTTTTACGTTCTTGTTCACAGCATCATCAGCGGACAGCAGAGGAGACAGTGCCATGGATGTGGTGGGAGCAGTACGTCAGTCTGGGTCCAGTGACGAGTCGGAGGAGGAGGGACTCAGTGATGGAGAGGGGGAGGGGAGCCTCACTGGGGACAGCTCTGCAACTACATCAGCAGGCTCAGAAACAGAATACAGCTCCAGTGAAGTCTCCCATGTTGTGGTGGCGGAGACAGTGACTGGATCCTCAACCTCAGAGTCCACTACCACCACCACTACCATCTCCACCCTCCCAGCTGCTCCCCATCCCACTGTCTGTGGCCGCTCTCCTAGAAGGGGACCCGTCTCCTTCGCGCCAGGCTCCTCACCCCCTGCCCCGGTCTCCCCAGCCTCCCTGACTGTGGAGGCCATTGACGTCCTGAGGCAAATCCCTGTGGGGCAGACAGCAGTGCTGAATGTCCTCCAGGTGCATACCAATCGTTTGACACAAATGGTATCATTCCTGGAGGGCATTCACTCGGACATGTCTGCCCTACAGAGATCAAATCCGGCTCTGGCCTCCTCACTCACGGCAGCAGTGTCCGAGCTCCAGCAGTCCCTACCCACTCCTACCTCTTCCTCATCCACTGTCCCAACTACCCTACCTGACCCAAGCACACGCAAACACACACATGCACACACCTCAAAAGCCACACGCAGCACACAAACACACAGACACAAGGCCAAACCCCCACTCACGCACACACAGGAGACAGACCGCACACTCACCACCAGGGACATAACAGCAGACGACACACATGCATCCACAGACCCTTCGCAAACCTCAGAACCCTTTGCCTCCACACCCCCTACCCTTTCCTCTCCTGTTCCCCCCCTCAGCCCAGGCATCCCACCTGGTCACAAATGAATTCTTCCCTACCCAAACCTACACCACCACCCCCTCCTAAGAAGCGAAAACACCTCTCCCCTGACCTGGTATGAACATCTGTCCCCCCTCCCCCTGAGAAAAAACAACCAAAAAAAAAAAAAAAACCCCACCAGAAAATCCCCCTGGTCTCAAAAGAAAAAATCAGCTCCAGCAACCCATACTTCACCAGACCTGCCCAGTACCTCCGTCCCAAAAACAACCCCCACTAAAAAGACCAGTCCCATCCCCATTCCTGGCAAACCCCTCAAACATTTTAAAATCCCCAAAATAGTTAAGACCACCCCATCCCCACCTCCATCTACCCCTACCACTACAGCTGCCCCCCCCCCCTCAATTAGAGCCACACACTGCAGTGGAGCCAACCCCCTCAATCAGAATCTACCACTGCAGTGGGCCCAACCACCCCTTCTGATCCCATCCCTCACAAAACCCAACCCAGTCCCCACTAGTTTGTCCCCTTTCGTGCCTGGCATGCCTCCTAGATGCCCCTCCCAGGGGAGGTAACCCCTTGCAGTTTGAGTGAAGGCAAGAGTCAATGGGCAAGTTATTTTGGCCCATTGTGAATAAGAACATTTATGGACTGGCCATTGGCCTTCTGTTTATTACGTTTCTGCCTTTTCATGTAGAATAAAGCCGGTTTCAACTTTTTTCTTGCAGATCTCTGTGTCCCAGAAATTGTTTTTTTAGTTAACTGTAAATCATGTGCAATTACTAGTGTAAGTATACGATGATGTTAGTATTGCAGGGATTGCATATGGTCTATGGAGTATGTTCCCTTTGACAGTATGCTGTCAAGATTGTTGTGTGTACATTTTATATGTGTCATCATCCACATCTGTTTTGGTTATGAGTGTGACAAGAAGTCACAAACCTTAACTCTTTTACAACACAATTGCACATAGGACATGCTTACATATGTCAACATAGTGCAAGTGTCTCACAGTGCAACAGTTTGGGAGAAGCATGCTGCATATGTTTGTGATGAGACAGGTGTCTTTATGCACATCAATATACCTGGATACATATTGGGGCTTATTTACAAGCCCCTTGTGCCACTTTTGCATCACTTTTCCCATGTTAAAAATGACGCAAAAGTGGCGCAAGGGGCTTGTAAAAAAGCCCCATTGAGTTTGACTACATGGCAGTGACTTTGGACGCACCTATGTACACAAAGTGATGTTACAATAATTGTATGTGACTTGATAGTGGTGGACCCATGTCTGTGTCTTCTTCAGATCTGGTAAAATAGTGGCAATGTCAACCTTGCACAGGTGGCATGCCACTGTGGGCAAAATCCCTTCATTGTTGTGTACTCATCTGATGCATTTTCTGAGCCCAGGGTGAGTGTAAGGTGAGCAGTATTCTCACAGTCTTCCGACCCTGTTGCCTCAATAGTACTCCACTTACTGCAGGGATTCTTGTTAGGCAAGGTGTGTGTTGTCTTAATAGTCCATTGCTTTCTCATTTATAAGTCAGTCATGCCATCCTGCTTTTGTTTGGTGACATTACATGTATGGTGTTTTTTGTCTATCCAAGCTTGGAATTCATATTTACAACCACACACCAGTCACAGTTGAGAATATGAATTGTGTGTAATTTGTCATTTGTGGATGACTGACAATGGGGTTGATTAAAGCTATGGTTGATGCTGTTCCAGGTCACACAGAGCTGAACTATAAGTGCTGTGATGTCTGTTGGATTGCCAAGTGCTACATGTGGTACACCAAGTGGACAGTGCGTGCACAGAAAGGATGTGTGTCCGTCTACTGTGCAGATGCTACAGGATCGAGAGTCACATCCATGCTCTTAGTT
Source organism: Calotriton arnoldi (assembly GCA_963921515.1). Taxonomy (NCBI): domain Eukaryota; kingdom Metazoa; phylum Chordata; class Amphibia; order Caudata; family Salamandridae; genus Calotriton; species Calotriton arnoldi. The sequence goes on from CAWUFW010004004.1 coordinate 1,221,083, forward strand.
GCCACAGAGGGGAGGATGTGTTTGTGGGAATATGGGTCCTAGCTGCAGATGTATTAGCAAGGGTTCATGTTGGATGTGCTGAGCATGCTTAAACAAGGGTAAAGGTGAGAGTGACTAGTCTTTCAAATTTTGGGTTGGAGTGGAGATTCATACGTCATGGTGGCAGGACAAATTTAGTGATTGTCAGAGAGTGTAAGGTATGATTTGGGTTCATAGGCAGTTCTTGTGTAGGAGACATGAGGTATCCGCATTCATTCTATGTGAGTGTTTACAGATATGAGGGTGTGATTCAGAGTATGCGACTGGTTAAATCCTCTGCAAGGTATGGTATGAATAGATAGATGTGATGGGTGTAAAACCACTTAGAAAAGGTTTTATTCTGGCAGGAGATGAGAGCTGTAGTCTGTGCCTCTACAGTGAGGGATGACTGTAAAAGGGCAATTTTAATAGGCTGTGCACTGGACCCGCCGGCACTGTTGGTGGATCCTACTTCTTGGGACTCATTGCGTACTCCTACTACTCTGCAGGACACAATCTGCACATTCAACATTGGATTTTTTCTTGCAGCACACACTACAGCCTGAGGAGCTCGGTGCAGAATTGCTGTGAGTGACATTCTCCAAAGATGACCGTGTACACATACAGATTGGGAGTTGTGTGCAGCGCACACAGTCGACACCTGGTGACTGTATCCTATCTTGTTGTTGTCCCATGCTTCTTTCAAAACTAAGATGGATATTGTCTATAAATGATTCAGAGGCGAATGTAACACAACCACTTCTAGGTTGTTATATTGGGAGGCACTGTAATCGGTGAAGAGTGGCTGGGTCTGTGGAGTAGTGTGTTGTCTGGGCCAATATCCTCTGGGCTTTGATGTACACAGAGTCATCACAATGTCCTACTTTTGTGAGTACATTGGAGTTCAGTTGCCCTGCAATGTTTGAGTGTGTGTTGTGGTGGACTCCTGCATTAACCTTGTGATACATACATATGTGTGGTTCTAATACTATTTGGTGGTCTAAGTGTACCTACCTGATGATGACATTCCCTCATTGGAGATGCCTACTATGCTAGGTACCCACAGTCGGATTGGGATCAGAGAGATGCTCTGGCACTCTGAAAGTAATTGGCACACATTCTGTGATCGTCTCTTTCATTGTAGCCTCTGTGCTTTTACCTGTCAGGGGAGGTTTCACAAAGGCACATTGCTGCTGATCAGGAGGGTGGTGTGTAGGTTAGACTGTCCAAATGAAACTTGGCTCCCTGCAAGGGCCCTACTTACAACACAACCTCCCTGCACCAGCCATGACCTGAAAGTGATGGGCGGGTGGGGGAGATGACTGGTGAAGTAATTCAGTCTCTTGGTGTGTTTTACAGAGGTCCAGAACACCATGGGCCACAGGTGATCCTGGTGCACCAGCCCATCAACCAATGTCAAATTTCACGCATATCCAATCCAAGCCTATGCAGAACACTTTCTGATGAAGGTCAACACCCATGGGCTCTATGGGCTTCAGCCCCCCCCGTCGTGTGTGTCAGCCCAGGCTGAGACAGCTTCCCCACACATACAGTCCTTGAGCTTCAGTGTGTGTTTGGTCTGTCACATTTGTGCATCAGCATCTGAGCATGTCACAGGTTTATAGGGGCTATTTACTAGATGATGAGGCTTAATTTGTTTTTCAACTGTTCTTTGAGCACCAGTGTCTCAACTCTGCCCATTCCTCAAAGTTGCCAGTTACTTTTGCTGCCCAATGACCTTTGTTTTTTTGTTTCATCATGCAGCATGTACTCCACCTGTAGGTATTGAGGCCCTTTGCATGAGCACCAGTTACATTGTTCAAGTACACATTGTTGGTGGGATGCCCCCAACACACAATTTGCCTCTACATTGTGGGGGGGGATTTGCCCCCCAACACACAATTTGCCTCGACATCGTTTGGGGTCTTTGCCCCACAGCTCCCAAATTGTCTCAACATTACCGGGGGTATTCGCCCCACAACCCACAATTTGCCTATACATTGCTGGGGTATTTGACCCCCACACCCCTCCATTGGTTAGACATTGTTGGGGGTATTTGTCCCCCAAACTGGTGGAACATTGCTAGGGGTATTTGACCCCCCACACCCACATTGGTTAGACATTGTTGGGGGTATTTGCCCCCCCCAAGCCCTAAACTGGTTGAACATTGCTGGGTGTATTTGACCCCACCCCCAGATTGGTTCAACTTTGCTGGGGGTATCTGTCCCCCAACCCTAATTTTGCCTCGACATTGCCGGGAGTATTAGCCCCCCAGACCCCCTTTGTGTCTAAATTGCTGGAACTATTGCCCCCCCGTAAATTGCCTCTACATTGCTGCAAGTATTCCCCCAAAATAATTACATGTAGTTTCAATCCGGCTTTCTCTTATGTTGCCTTTCGTGGGCTAGTGGCATTATTGTGTAGGGAGTAGGTGTCAGACTTACCGTCTGCGACGACTGCGTCGGTTGTGGTTGTAGTATTGATCGTAGATGTAGAGTATAGGGATGACATGCGCGATGGGATACATGGCTGCACAGTCTCGGTTGCAGGAATTGTGTTGTGGCACGATTCGGAGCGGAAATACTCCCCTTCCGGACGCTCTGTCGTGTTGATGTGGGCACCGATTCGGCGCATAGGAAGTACGCATCGTACTTGGGCGTTCAGATTCGTACTGGGAAAATGCCTCCGGACGACTCCATTCTGCATATCCGGAGGCTTCTCTTTGGAAAATGAAGACGGAATCGGAGTGACCGAGTCGTTCGGTGAGTAAAGGGTTTTGGGCATCGTACAGCGTCGTTTGGTAGAACCGGACCCCAGTACGAGTCGGTTGGAAGATCCGACTCCAGACGGCTCTGGGATGGCATTCCTAATGACATCGAAATCGGGCCCTAAGATGGTAAGTAGCAGGTAAATAACCCCACCACGAGCAGCATCCTTGCTGCTAAGCCCGCACATTCCAACTGACACTCATCCACACCAGGCATTCCATTCCATCACCAGGCCCTCCAGCATTCCATCACATCACATCACATCACCAGGCACTCCAGCACTCCATAGCATCACACTCATACTGGCTGAGCAGCAGGGGACAGGTGACCAAGGAGAGTAAGTAAGTTTATTGACAGAAAACGAAGACAGAGCACAAACCAATGATAAGGACAGACCACAGAAAGTCAGTAGTGTTTTTTAATAGACAAAAATGTAGTATACACAAAAACAATCAAATTGGCAAGAGCATTAAAGTGCTTAATCATATTTCACAATGTTGACACGTAGTTGTCGTAAGATAACAGCCGACACGTGTTACGTCGCAGATCGACTTTCTCAAGGCTTAAAATTTTTTATCATACAGTCCTGAAGTCCAACAAGGTTAAAGGCTCAAACAACGTACATCAAAAAATAATCGATTGGCTGCATGTCCATAAATATCGAGACCTCTACAAAGTATCGGGTAGATCAAAAGGTCGCAAAAGGCCGTCTTTATTTCTTCAGAATCGACGCATCAGTCGCACTTAAATCTGTAACTATTCTTAGTGCTTCCCCTTCATTCGTTAAAACTGGACATGGTCAATGTAGTGGGATCTCCGTTGTGGTAGACGGAATATCCAACCCCCGTTCAGCATTCCACTATTTGTTCTCCGACCCACCCCGACATCTGCATGCGTGCAAGGTCCGTCTCCCGTAGTAAGGTAGTACGTCACAACCGTTCTATTAATTAAAATCATTACAGTAACACAAGCATAAAAAACACATTTTTGTTTCCTTCTAAAATCTTACTTATATTCCTTGCGGCTAAAACCATACTCAATTAATATTGTAATGTTTTCTATACAAAAATTATCGCACAATAAAACTTGTATATAAGAACCAATCAGCGGTGACCAAGGGGATAAAATAGAATGCTTCAGCAGATTGGGACTTTTTATATATATATATATATATATATATTTTTTTAATACAGTTTCCCCTTATCCCAATTTGATGAAGCATTCCACAAGACCAAGTGAGTGATTTAAAGTGCTTCGCACAGGTAGGAGGGTTAGTAAGTGCAGTTTCCCTATCTAATTTTAAATGGAGCTCTGTTGAATTAGCATATTTAACCTTCCTGTTGTTAGTCTTATCCCTCAGCTTTAATTAATATGTGATGACTGATGGCCACCGAATGATGGTGCTAATCCCACTTACAAATTCTAAGTGCAGTAATAGGGCTTATTCATGCCAACATGTCTCTTAGTGTGCGTGTATGGAAAAATACTTTGTGCTAATTAGTACATGGTGTGTGTTAACCTGTCCCCAAATTTGTTAAGCCCGAGACTGTTCACCAAGTGCCTGCCTGATTGTGTGCGTGAACTTTGCTATTCTAGCTAAGTTAGTTGCGTCAAATTCGGTAAAACACAGTTCCGAGGCCTCCATGCACGTTCTCAGTCCCTTGGTCATGAAGATTGGGCATACCAAGCGTTGACAATCCTTGGCCAGGGTAGGGCAGCAGCATAACAAATGCAACCATGATTCTTTCCTGTATAAACATAGCCTGCATGCAACGTTTTCCCCCTTTCGAGCCCATGCTGGGTTAAAGTCCGTTATTCGTAGCGCTATGAGCCGCATGAAGAGAATTTTCCTGCGTGCCTGGACTGACAATGCTTCATGTAGATATGGCTGGGCTTTCCCTGGGATGTATGTTGCATCCAATGCTGTGGTGATGGATTTAAACTGAAGAGTTTCCATATCCGTTTCAAATGACATAGTCTGTACCTGCCTCTTCACCACCTGTTTCCATGCTGATATCGGGATTGAGGATAAGTGCAGGCTTTCAGCTTGTATCCTCAAACTGCCGATAGCTTGCTCCAGCTCTAGACGCCACAGTGAGTGTTCTTCCTTGAAGATCGCTCCCAAGTGATGCTTGAGTGAGTTTTCTCGAGCTCTCAAAATTCTAATGTAAGACTTAACAAAATCCCCCTGGAGCTCAAACTCAGGCCTCCTGAGGCCTAACTCCAGTCTTAGCCTTGCTCTTCTGGCTTGCCGTGGGGCTAGCAATGCTGATTTATAGACTTTAGCCTGTGCTGCTGTTATAAGACTGTTCAACGCACCCGGGAAGGCTAGGTGGCCGTAACTGATTGCCGGGATAAGTTTCGCTTTCAGGACTGTCAGCATTGGATCGGCAGTTGGACTTAACAGTTGTTATCCCAGTTGCCTCAGTAAACGGATGGTTTGGTCTGCCTTTCCCCTTAGGTGATTTAGATGTGTGCCAGCTCGTGCTTTCTCCGAAAACCTTACCCCGAGATAATTATAGGCGGTTGTCCCAATTTGCCTGATCGCCCAGCTGCCAGTGAGCAAGCTTCTGCTGTGGATATTTTCCAAACATGATTATTTTAGTTTTACCTTCATTGACTAGCAGGTGTTTTTCCTGGTTAAAGCCATGCAGTGCTTTTAGAGCTCTCTGTAGGCCCACCCTTGTGTGATCCATTATCACTGTATCATCCGCATATTGTAGGATTGGGAATCTCACCTTCCCCAACTTAGGAGCTGCTACACTGGCTCCTTGCATGGCTGCCCCCATGTCTGCAGTTTACAGATTAAAGAGTAACGGGGCCAGAACGCAGCCCTGCTTCAGCCCGTTGTTAGTGGCCTGTCTAGGTGTTACTGTTGTAGGGCTAGTTTTAACCTGCACCCATGTTTCCTGGTGTAGAGATATGATGGCCTTCAGGAGCTTTTGGCAGAATCCCCCAAGAAGATGATTTCCACCAAAGTCTTCCTCGGTCCACCCTGTCGAATGCTGTGCTGTAATCTATAAAACAGCAGAACAAGGGCGGTTTATCTTTCATAACTGCTTGTTATGAAAAATATGCCAATGCCATGAGGTTATCCATTGTAGAGCTATTTGGCATGAAACCTGACTGATGGATTGGGAGGATTTCTTTTCCTTCTGTCCAAGACTCCAATGCCTTTAGTAAAACCTGTGCAAATGCCTTAGCTTCTATCAAGCAGGTCTACCAGTCTATAATTAGGTGGATCTGATCGGTCTCCCGTTTTATGTATGGGTTGTAAGATTGAACCTCTCCAAGGCTGCGGTATTGTTGTTTTCAGATAAGCCTGTTCAAAAAGTGAAGTCAAGATCGGGGTAAAAAATGCCTGGCTGTTTTGAATACTGGAGCTGAGATCCCATTGGGACCTGGGGCGCCGTCATTCCTCCTTTTTGCAATGAGTTTCTTGACTTCACCCTCAGTAATTTGAGTGCCTTTGGTTATGATGATAGCTGCACCCTCGCTGCTATTATTGAGGTCGGTGGCTTCATCTTCCATTGCTTGAGTGCCTTCGATATTATGGCAAGCTTCTTCTGGTCTACTCCCTTCAACAATACCCTCGGCACATTCTTTGGTATATAGTTGCTTGACGTGTCGTTCCCAATCTTTTTCGGCAACGCCGTTCTCCTTTGACCAACCTTGGTTTTCTAGCCGATTTATATGTCTCCACATTCTTGTGTTGTTCCTTTCTTTCAACATTGAAAACTCTTTCAACCAATCTCCTTCCATATGTTTAATTTTATTCTCCCATAGTTCCTTTTATATGCTGACCTTGCGGCAGCTATGGATGGGCCCTCTAGTGCTTTGCCTCCTTTTTTCTTTACTCTCAGTAGCTTTTGGAGGTTGTATTTGCTCTGAGCCAGGCCTATATATCGACGGGGCCCATGCTGTGTCATTTCCACATTCTTTCTCTGGGTCTTGCATTGTACTTTCCCCAGGGTCTGCTGCAGTTCTGCTATCAGGGCTTCCCATTCGCTTGATGCTAAAAATGAGGTGGCTGGCTTTAAACTATTTTTTTGTGTTTCAACCTACACCTTCAGGTTATCACCGAGATAGGTTGACCATTTGATTCTTCGAAGAATCTTTTCCCGCTCATCGCCCATTGTACCTCCTATCACTTGAAGTGTGGCTGCCTGACTTACTGTTAGTTGTAGAGTGACACGCATTGGCCTGTAATCACCTTCACTTCTGTCATCCACTTTGAAATCCCACAATCTGTCTCCTAACTGTACGCTGACAAATATGTAATAGATTGTGGATATATTTTTAAACGCGGGTTTGTGTCGCCAGGCCGGATCGCGTGTCGCTTTATATGTGTGGGTTGAAAATAATTTATTATTGTGGAGGAACGTTAAAAAGCATTCGGCCTTGCTTGTATGCTTGTTCGTTTCAATTTTCCCTTCTAGGCCCCTCATGTTGAAGTCTCCAGCAGTGTGCACAAGGTGTCTATCATAAGCGGTCAGCAAATCTCCCAGTGTCTCTGCAAACAATTCAATAAAGTCTTTCTTTTGGCTCTGCACTGGATTTAAATAACAATTTATCAACAACATTCTGAGAGGTTGTTGGTTTTGCCTTATTCCTTGTAATCGTATAGCTCGTATCTCTGGTGATTTAACCGATATTTCATTGGCAACAAACTTGCAGGCATGTTTTAAAACGACCGATAATCCTCCCGACGAGCGCCCAAAGATGTTCTTTTTGGTGGCTGTTTTTAGAAGCTCTTAGTAGCCTGTCATGGGAGTTGTTGTCTGTGCCCAGGTTTCCTGAAGGCAAACTATGTCTCCAATGGCTAGGTATTCCTGAACTGACTTGTTCCAAGTGATTTTCCTGATCCCAGCTATGTTCCATGATATTAGTGCCACTTTATCTTGTCCTATGCTCGCTCCCCTCAGCCCGTCACATTTGGCCACATTTTGACTGTTATTAGGGATACCGCCTTGATGGCCCATGTTCCTCAATAAGTGAAGACTTGATTTGACCTAAGTGTGCTTCCCTACGGTTGTGGCTGCATGTAACCCATATTTTACTAGGAGCTCCTGGTCTTGATTGGTTCGTTCTGTAATATGTGTTTTTATTGTTGGTGCCCCTCAAGACCGAGTTAGCCCCTTTTTCCTTATCTATAGGCAGAAGCATGTGCGGATGTCTCTTTGGCAGAAGGGGTTTAACATTGATGCCCCATTGGGCTAGCTGTTGCACCTCTTCTAGTACTGCTAATTCAAAGCGCTGTTACCTGAATCCTACTGAGGTTGAGTCCCATATGGGTGTCGCCTTGGAGTTTTAAGAATCTAACTCACTCCAAGTCATCCGATTCAATCAGGACTAGGGATCCAATATGTTTGAATAGACGGAGGATGTTGGTCCTATTCAAGATGTCATGAGGGCCTTTTATGAAATATCTTGGAATGAGTACGACCTTGTGGATATGAGGAGTGTCTCCGTTGGCTGATGGGGCTTCTGGGCCCTGGACTTGCTTGATTCGAGGAGTCTCTTTAAAGGCTAATGGGACTTCTAGGCCCTGTGCATTAGTTTGTAAACGGGTTTGTGGGCCTGTACTTGATAGATCTATTCCTATATTTCAGTCTGGCTGTTGGCTGGTAACCCTTGCTCGCGAGCCTGGTTGACTCTCCTTCGTCTGTGATTCTGCCCACATCCAATTTGGCTGGGATGGTCGGCATCTCTTTTTTAGATCTAAAATCCGATTCCAAGCCATCAAGTGCCAGGGAGGCCCTGGTATTGCTATAGGATAGCAAGACCTCTGGTCCTTGGGATTTTCCTCCAATTTCTCCCCCCTTGGTTTGCCCTCTTTGCTGCTGTAAATATTGCGTAAAGTGGCCTGATTTTAGTCTTTGATTCTGTAGCAAGCAGTACCGATCCTCTTTTAGCTTTCACCTTCTTTTGTTGTTTCTTCAATTTCTTCTTAGCTCTCCTCGATAGCGAGACTACTGATAAAGCTGAGCCAAGCCCTTCTTCAGAGCTTCGGCAAGGCATTGTGACCACTTCCCCTTCACCTGTTCTGGTTCCCTTGTTGGGGCTGGAGCTCTGGGGTTCTTGGAGCGTAATGCCCATAGAATCCAACCTTATATTCGGGCTTGGGTAAGACTCGTCTTTTCCTCCTAAGTCTGAGTAAAGCTCGATGTGGCTAACGGTTTTCCCAGCATCTTGCGAAACGTCCCACTTGCTCTCTTCAATGTCGCGACTATCTCTCCTAGAATCTTGGGGAACCCTGCCCATTTATCAATGATTTCTGCACATTTACAAGTGCACTTCCTTTCGGCAAGGTTGCTTAGAATATTTGCCTCCATAATCTCCATCCTAGAACTTTGGTTCACTAGGCGTTGTTCTATGGCTTGTAGTAGATCTATTTGGACCTCCATTTTAGCTGACTGCCATAGTAATGCCCTGGCTAATGTATTTTGTGCATCTCTTGTTGCTATCAGGTGGGGGTCTCCCATCTCGTTCTTTAATCGTTCCACCGATTGTATATCTTTTGCCTCTTCTATTTTTCCAAAGAGTTTAGTTGTAAGCTCCAGTGTTCTTTCTATTTTCATCTCCAGATTTTGGAGGAATGAGGCTGCAAGATCTTCCGCCTCCATACTGGCGCTCCTCTGTATAAATACGGGGGAGGCTAATTGTAGTGTGTGACTTTTCCTCTTTCTGTACTCTCTCTCTTTCCCCTTGCTGTTCAGCCTGAGCATGTATGGAATCTTGATGATGCCTTGGAATGTTGGGTGCCTGATCTGCGTCAGTTGGTGATTACAGGCTGAGCAGCTAGGAGGCTGCTCCTGGTGGGGCGTACATATAGACCTACTTACCATCCTGGCTATACTTTAAGCTTCTGTAACTTGTACCTGAATAAAGCTACTTCTTGGAACCACAACCTGGCCTCCTGTGGACTTTGCACCTTCAACATTTTGGCGACGATTTTTCTACGAACCTGCGTGATCTTCAAGGGATGCTTAAACTGCAACTATCTGGAACTAAAATATTCTGCAACTTATAAGAAACTCAAGCTTGGGTATGTCTTATCACTTAAAGAACTTGGCAGCCCCAGCCCCACCAGTGACCACTTCACACCTGTCAGCCTCAACTCGGGCGTGCCAGTTCTCACTTCTCTCAAGCTTGGTGAATCTTGCTTTTATTTTTACATCCCTGCCGTGGTATTTCATCGTACTTCCATTGTGTGCTTACATTACCTACCCAGCCTGGGAGTGTGACTACTGCATCTTCAACCACTATTTCCTCAGAGACGCAACTGTCTCAAACCAAGCTGGCATTTGTCATCCAGCCTGCCAGTTTCTTCTTCATTCAAGCCTGAGCGTTTCAACAATATTTCCCTGTTCTACTAGTACTGGGACTTCCTACATTGTGAGCTCTCTGCAACCTTTGAACACTATTGTCCCTGCTTTGTTGCCTTTGGAGAGTTTCCTGTCCTTCTGCTTCCTACGCTTAGTGTGTCTCTCCAGAACGAGGATTTTCCCTCAAGAGTGATGAGTCAAGGGGAGTTGAATTGTTGGTGAAAAGGTGAGCTATTTTCATTTTTGTTTGGGCCAGTATTATCACTCAACTTGTACCGGTTCAACTGCTCTGCAAAATTCAAAATACAGCTCGAGCTGCTCGCAGCGCGTGTTCTCTCAACACGAGCTGTCTTACCTGTTTTCACGAGTCTGTCATGGATCCTCTGTGACACATCCTCTGTGACGTCTGCTCTACCTCTATGTTGTTGGCTGTTCTGGACGTTTTGGCGCATAACTGCACCGAAAGCCATCCGGCACGCCGTCATAGATGCGTGCTGCCATCTTGGGATTGCAGAATCTCTGGGGTGCATATTCTTCGTTACTTGGCAGTGTCCATGCTTTGCCAACCTTTTTTTTAAATTTTTGGCTGTCAATAAAGTTATGGCGAACATCCTACTTATGAATCATCAAGGTTTTGAAGTGTCCTTCGTCAGCTTCGATTACAGTTCGTGTCCCCGTGAGAGCAGTCCCTTCTCCGTGGATGCATCTGATGAACGTGATGCTTCTTCCTTGTTTCCATGCCAACGCTATACTAAGAATGTGGTGGAGTTTTCCGATGATCTTCGAATTTCCCTCTCAGCACCCGGGAGTCTTCTCTTCTTCGCCATTCTAAGTACTGGGAGTTTACATCTTTGTGCCTGGACTGCCGGTTAACATCAATCATTCTTCACTTCATTTCTTTTGCTGCAGTCTTCAACTTCGTTTTCCAGTTTGGCACAGTTAAGATTTTGTACTATTTTATACTCTCCTGCAAAGTTGTTTGGTTTCTCATTTTTTGGGACGTGAAGCCTTTCACATTTTTATGCCAATATACTTTAAAACTGTACTCAGTGCGCCATCTTGTGGGCTTATTCTGAAATTGTTTGCTGTTTAACATTGCATTTATGCCTTATCCTGCTGTTCTATTTGTTTTATACTCTGGTGTTAAGCCTTATTTAATTCTTAGTAGGAGGTTACGTAAACGTCTGATGGGTGAATGGATCCCCGTACTTTTATTGTGGGTGAGTGTATCCCTGTTCATGTTTTGCTTGGCGGGTGAGCGTATCCCGGTACTTCGCTTGTGGGTGAGTGTATCCCAGTTCTTGTTTTTGCTTGACGGGTGAGTGTATCCCGGTACTTCGCTTGTGGGTGAGTGTATCCCAGTTCTTGTTTTTGCTTGGTGGGTGAGTATATCCCGGTACTTCGCTTGTGGGTGAGTGTATCCCAGTTCATGTTTTTGCTTGACGGGTGAGTGTATCCCTGTACTTCGCTTTTGGGTGAGTGTATCCCGTATTTTGTCTGGCGTTTGTGGGTATGCATTCTTTGCGCCATTCTGTTTTTACTTATCATTCATTGTGAACCACGTACGTACAATTTTTCTATGATCTGTCTTTTGTGTCCTGCCACGCTTACAGTGCTGGTTCACTGTGCGCCATACGGCGGATTTGATTCACAGATCGTAGGGGTGCCGGAGACGTCTGGTGTACAAGTCTTGTACGTGTTGTATGCTTCCTGAGACTGTTGTCCTTTCAGGTGCCTGGCATAATGTTTTTACTTTGTTTTGCTTTTCCACTCCTTTGTCAGAAAGGGGATGGTGTGTGTGTGCCTTCCTATGCCACAATTTATTGATATATTGCATTGCATTTATGCCTTCTTTTATTGCATTAGTTTGTTTCTTCTTTTACTCAGGTTCCATTTCTTAATGATATTATCCTACTGCGTTACATCGTTCTTATGCCATTTTATTCTTGCTATCGTTTTATTGCATTTTGGACTATTTCTCTACCTATCCCCTATTGCACGTATTTGCTCTAGTGTTGTACTTACCTCTTGGGATATCTTCTTGCTTTGTTTTGTTTTTCAGAGTAAAGAAAGAGGATATGTAGTGTGTGACTTTTCCTCTTTCTGTACTCTCTCTCTTTCCCCTTGCTGTTCAGCCTGAGCATGTATGGAATCTTGATGATGCCTTGGAATGTTGGGTGCCTGATCTGCGTCAGTTGGTGATTACAGGCTGAGCAGCTAGGAGGCTGCTCCTGGTGGGGCGTACATATAGACCTACTTACCATCCTGGCTATACTTTAAGCTTCTGTAACTTGTACCTGAATAAAGCTACTTCTTGGAACCACAACCTGGCCTCCTGTGGACTTTGCACCTTCAACACTAATCTTCGGGTAGATGCCATACTTTCCGGATTTAGCTCTTGCAGGTCAGGCTCACTTTGCCAGTGGATTTCCGCTTCAACGATGTGGGGGCCGTTTTCTGAGTGTTGAGCCTCCTTTTGGATCATTAAATCTTGTATGGTCCTATTCTCTGTCATCTCCTGGACATTCCCTTGCAAGATGGATCTGTTAGTGGACTCTGTGGGTCCTTGTGAACCCCTGGGCTTGCCCTCTTCTAGTGCTTCGGATGCCCCCCACTCTCCAGGGCAAGAATTCAGTCTACACTCTTGGGTGGATTTGCTGGCTTTGCTGGATATATGATTGATATCCTTGCCTGGGATTGCCCCTTGTGGGGGTTTTTATGACTCATCCTTTACTCCAGAGTTCTTCAATCTGTGGGGCGCGTCCCCCCAGGGGGCGCGCACTCCACCCTAAAATCTTACCTTTGTTTGTTTTCCGGCGGTAACGGGAGAGGGAGGGGAAATCGATGGGGCACGATGTGCCCATGCTTTTGTAATTCCAATAGAAACTGTGCGTACTTTCTGGGAAGAGCTAACCCTCCCAGGATGGGGTTAATTCCTACAGCTGAAATGCTTCAGCTGCAGTGGGAGGCAGGGAGTCTCCTCTGCTAAAACCGAAAGCAACAAACAGACAGTCCGGCTTCACAGCAGAGGAGACTCTTTGCCTCTCACTGCAGCTGAAATGACTGTCTGTTCCTTGCTTTCCGTTTTATCTTTTAGGAATAAACCCCGTCCTGGGAGGGTTAGCTCTTCCCAGAAAGGAGGCTAATGTTTCTCTTGAAATTACACAAGCAGGCGCGTAACACCCATAGGGCTAAAAGGGCTTATGGTTCCTGTACCCCCTGTACCCCCTGGGCCCCCACTCTGACTACCTATAACTTACATTTGTATTTTACATTTACTGCTGTAGTGTGAGAATGCATTTCATACAAAGGAATGTAAAGTAGGGTTACCAAAAGAAAAATGCCTGCCATATGGTGTTTAAAGAGCCTGCAAAGACCTTGTCTTGACACTAAATAGGGTTATAAATAAAGAAGTATGTATTCATTTGTAATGTGACTTTTCTGTCTTTGTTCCCTTTAATTATCAGTCATGGATCATTCAGGCAGCCCTAGAACACAATTAAAAATGCATTCTATTTATATTTGCTGTTCGAAGTATGCCCAGATAAGTGCTGAAAATACGGCTTTAGGTGACTGCTTATTTTTGTCCCGTCTGGGACATCAAAATAATGAGCTGGCAACCCTAATCACAAGACTATAAGTTTGTTGCAGGACCAGCACATTATTTATTTCCTCCACCCTTGATCCTTGATTAATGCCATAATAGCAATAGTTTAACTTATATCTGAAACCCTACGTCGCCGTCAATAACAAGCTGAGTTACTTCAAGTGTCCTGGAATGCACCCTGCATTCCGACAACTCACTCCTCATTCTCGCCCTTCACTTTCTCGCTCACCCTGCACTCTCAGCGATCACATTGCCCTCACACTGATCACCATGCACTCACGCCATTCACCCGCCCACCCTGCACTCAGTGATCACTCTGCACTCACAATGCACTTGCGCTGTTCACCGTGTACCTCACCCTGCAGTCACACAAGCACACTACTCACCCTGCACTTGTGACATGTAACTCACCTGTCCCCCTCGCTGCTCAATCTGCAATCTCACTCAAATAAGCCCATCACTAACCATACATTCCTTCTTCCCACTCTGCATTTACATCCGCACCCAAATTCATATTGGCACTTCACTCACCCTGCAGTCACTCCTCTTACCCTACTCTCACACTGTTGCATCGCTCACCGTGCACTCACATGGGCACTTCTGCCACCCACACAGCGCAGAGGGTTAATGTGCCTGCTACAAAGAACGTGTACCATGCAGATCAAAGAACTGAGTGTGAGTAAACTATGAGTAGCGCTATAAAAAAATGAAATGTTTTTCAGAAAGGTGCTTTAGAGAGATGAGGTGCATTGTTGGTGAGTGGTAGTGATGGAATTCAAGGAGAAGGAGGAAATGGGGGAGGGGGCGCCAAAAAAGACTGTTGCACCGTGTGCGACCAGTGCTAGGGTCAGTCCTGGCTGGGAGTGTTAGCCCCCCCCCCGAAGTTCGGGTCTAGTTGCACCCCTGTACACAAGTATGAGCATGTCGTGCCCCATCAAGGTTTTCGTCCTAAATTACAAAAGTACACATTTACATGCACTGCAATCCAGCCTTTCATGGGGTCCCCTGATAGAGACAGCTCTGTTTTTGCCCTGATGGCCTGGAATAATATCTAAACAGATTCTTGTAAATACCATTTTTCTTTCATTTCTTTTTGATGTGATTGATGTGAGAGAGTCTATTACTATTTGCAGAGAAATGTGTTTGTTTCATGCAACAACAATAAAAAAGTTTATTTTAGATCAAAACGGGTCCTCACATATGAAAAATTGGAGGATGTCAAGATATTACTTGATGTAAAATGAGTGGGATGCTGCTGTGTTACAACAGTGAAAACACACATCACTATCTCTGAATATTAGATGTAAACACATTTAGAATTTCGACCATAGTGCCTGTGCACCGCTAGTAGCCTGGCTAAAGAGGGTATGGCAGAGCTGAAAGTGAATCATAAACTCAAAGCTGTTCTGAACAGGGGCCCCCAAAATAGTTTTGGCCCAGGGCCCCCAAAATCCTTAACATGTCCCTGTCACCACAAAGTCTGTCAGACAACATTGCTCTGAAGTAAAATAGGCAACATCAGACATTTTTTATTAGTTCTATTTTTTTAAACATAAGCCCGACACGTGTCCTACACCCCCATTGCTTCAGGCAAGCAACTTATCATACCACTAAGGAATTCTCGCACTCTGCAGATGCAATTCTGCAAAGTCTCACTGGGAGAGTTTTGGCTGAAAATGTCTGCAGAACATTCAGCTTTAAGAGAAACTGCTATCAAAACTCTCTTGCCTTTCAGCTTGTCCTATTTATGTGAGATTGGGTTCTCAGCACTTGCAGTATTAAAGACTAAGTACTGTTCAAGACTAGATGTGGAGCACAACCTGAGGATGGCAGTAGCAAAAATCTACCCACAGATTGACCGTCTCTGTGGCGAAAAACAGGCACACCTGTCACATTAATGTTGGTGGTGTTATTATCAATCTATGTCATGTGTAAAACAAAGTATCCTAGTAAAAACAATTTGCGCACATTTTATCTTGGATAATTGCGTTTGGAGCTGTGTAATAAGCCTCTGTCATTTAACCACACCCACTCACAAACCTGCTGTTTACTAAACACTCTTATTGTGTTGAACACTATTTGCCAGATATGGGTCGGGATATGCGGGTGGCGGTTGATTATATAGGGTACCAGATTCCAGACATTTCTGTCAGGTGGTGGGGGGGCCCGACATCTAAAATAATTCAGCTGGGGGGGCTCAACCTACAAAAGTTTGAAGACCTCTGCTTTACTCTCTCCGTAGGGCTGGCAGACATTGCGACTTGACTGCGTGGCATTTGAAAATATTGGGTGATAAGACCCTGTTGGGGGGGACCCCCCTCGGCATTCTCTGATTGTAGTGACTGAGTAATACTTCTTGTGATCATTGCCTGTGACACTGGAGGAGTGTTTTGTGTAACTGTGGCTGCCTCAGGACTTTGTGCACTCTTCTTTCTCGGCGCCATGTTTTAGTAATGTAATTTCCTATGATGGAATATGTGGACTGATTGGGATGGACTGGATGGGCGCTTAAGATAAATTAGGCATTGTGAGGCAATGGGCTACAGGCGAGGCGTAAAATGCACCAATCTACTTTCCGCGCGGCCCTCCTGCCGCCGCCACCAGCCACCTAGAGCCTCACCAGAACCTCAGGAGCTGTAGCAAGCGCCACCTTCCTGCCACAGGTCATTGGAGTGTCCGCCCAACCCTGCACTGTGGGGGCTCTGAGAGAGGCACTAAGAGAGGCACTTACACGCCAGCAATTAGTTCAGGCTTGGAGAAGTAGGAAAGTAATAGCATTTTCCAGGCTCACCAGAGACTGCACTATGATGATGCTGCAATCCCACTAGTAATCCTCTTGCTCCACCTGCACCAGACTCAGTTCTGCAGCGTCGGTCGGTCTATGGGTTCCACGACGTCCAAAACCAGAGAAAACTGCCAAGCTCTCGAGGGGCAGCAATGTGGCACCCACCCACGTCCTCTCGCTCACTCCTGGCACAGTAGCAGCTGCGTCAATGTCAATGGTGCCCGTGAAGGTGGGAGACCCAAAAGGCAGAAGCCACGGGGCGAGAATGGGCACCAGACCCCCGGCACTGCTGCAGTCTGCTGCCTCACCTCAGGGTCCGGTATGGTGGCAGTGGGGTTCACAGAATCTTCAGAAGCGGTCGGCCCAAACTGGATTCCAATCTGCCACCAAGTCAATCTGCCACTGTGGGTGGCCGACGGAGCCACAGCAACTTCGCCTGCCTCGCAACTCAGGAACACAGCGTGTGATGTCACACGCTAAAGGCAGCCCTCCACCTCACTGACCAAGGAGAGGATGCATAGTAACAATTGAAGTCACAACAGTTCTACCTCATCACTACCACTGTGGGTATTATATACAGAGCTAGATGTACCCCATCTTGCCTAAACAGACCAGTTGTACACAGTGCCCTTGTGCTTAATACAGCCAATACCTTGTGCTTTGCAGATGCCAGCAACCTCTCTGTTCACTTCTTTACTTGCTTTGTTCATTGCTGCCAGTTTCCTTTCCCCTCTCCAAAGTCTCTTCAGCAGCACAAATGGCAATTACTTCCGGCCTGGGCTGCTTTTCCTCCAAGTCCCATAATGTGGATAGCACATAACTCCATCAAACAGCACCCCGACGAGACCAGTGCACTGCACCTTCATCAAATGACAAACTGAATTGTTGCTTAAAACATTACACTGCAGCCATCTTATTTGGTAGTGCTTTCAGATCCCGGCTACCAACTTTTTTGTACCCAAAAAGTCGTTCCCTGAACGAGACCACATAGCACATATTAACACAGGGAACTAGCTTCTCAGAACCGCCTGGTAGCACGTATCCCCTGATATAATAAGACCTCCATCAACCAGGGATGATTCACTCTCCTCTCCCCAAGTCCAGTCCATAACCTCCAGTCGCCTCCCCAGTCCTGAACAAGTGTGTACCAAAGTCTCTTGGTGTTGGACCATCCACTTTCAGACACCAGACTTCACCTCAACCTTCTCCCATCCTCATGTAACAGCACCTTTCGTAACACATGTCCCATTCCCACATTTACATCGTTCAACATTAGCCCCTTATAATCTTTACCCCGCACACAACCTTGGACGCCTCAACGACCCTCAAAAAGAAGACTCTGAAACAAGCCCTAAGCCATCTAAACTCCCAAGCAGATGCACCGCTGAATCTAGCTTTTATCCCTGTTACCCTAAGGTTGGGCAGCAGGAGCGCTCTCCTGTTGTCTGTGCTCCTGCCCCGCTTGCTTACCAGCCTTTTAGCACCCATTTATCAAATTCCCCTCCCATGCATCCATATGCCCATAAATACCCTCCTTACAACGATACTACAGCAAGGTGCTCTGCTGTGGTTGCTGGAACCAAACAGCTCTTCACCATGTCCATCAAAAACATAGGCATGTCAGTCTTCCTGCTGAATAATCCCTCCTTATCTCTGAACTTCGGCATGGTGCCACTCTTGAGAAATTAACCCTGTCTGTCTGCGTGCCAAAAGGGACCCTTTGGCTAGTGTCAGACTCCTCCCCTCACTATTGTCCATGCGTCCTTTGGGATCCAGGCAGCAATTCTGTCTGCCTCTGGAGCCAATCCACTGAATCCTGACCTCTGTGAACAAGACAACACATCTGCTGTGTTGTTGTCTAGGATGGGTAGGTGCTTCTCTCTGAATAACAAATTTTGCTGCAGGCAAGATAACACCAGCTCGTGCAAAAGAACCTAGGAGTTGTTTTCCATCACTTGCCTTAAAACCTCTTTGTCTATCACAAAAGTCACTTTTGGATTGTCTAGGTCCTTACCTCACAAACCCATTTCTAGGTACATAATGGCGTGCTTCTCGCCTTCGATGAATCAGGCCTTTTCTCAGTCCCTTCTAATAAAATCCAAAACTCCCTCTGCCATCGAAGCATATACATATCCTCCAAGATACTGAAGCCCTTTTGAGCTACATTGCCACTGCATGCATTTCTCAAGGAACAGCTGCTAAGTCAGAATATCCCTACTCACTCTTCCTGTCACCATTATCATGAAGTGAGGTGCATTCACACTATCTATACAAGTGGAGGGGAGGGAGGGAGGGAGGGAGGGAGAGAGGGAGGGAGAGAGAGAGGGAGAGAGAGAGAGAGAGAGAGAGAGAGAGAGAGAGAGAGAGAGAGAGAGAGAGAGAGAGAGAAGGGTGTAGGTGGAAAATCTGGTGATTAGGTGGATCGTCCTTATTGGAAGAATGAGCCCTCACACACCCAAGTGGGTTGGGTGCCATGCTTCATCATAGGGCTTAGCTCCTTGTGGGATTGGAGCTGCAATGCCCCACGGGCCCTGCGAGGGAGCTCTTTGGTGGAGATCTTCTCTTTCAGCCGTAATGATGAATGAGGGTCTGTGAAGGCAGGGTAGTGTGTTTGGTGCAAAATTGTGTCTTAAAACTACACAAGGTGTACCATTGGATACTTTAGACTATGACCCCCTTGGCAGGGTTAAAAACAAGAGTGCGAAGATTGTCAATGGGTGTTACAATTTCACAGTATGTGATCAAAAGGTCAACATGTTTCACGCCTGTGTGGTTCAGGAGGGATCCGTGGCGTTTCTTCAGGACCAATTTAAGTAAGTAATCCCTACCCTACACCTGAGCGGGAAGTGTAAACTTAGAAAGAATGTGATGATCTTTAGGGATACCTCAGGCCCTTTGTACCTACATGTGAAGTCCCTGGTGAGATCTCGAATTCCAACCTACACAAAATGAGAAGAAAATAGAGTATAAAAAGTATAGAAAGAAGTTTACATTAATGCAGTACTTATGGTAAGTAACTTCTGGAAAACCTCCTAAGAAATAAAGGTAGGTAATCACAGCTATGTTTCTTATGCTTAAAAATGCATCAAGCACATGCTAGGAGCGCAATAGTACCTTCTTTGTGATTGGTGAATATAGAGCACATCACGGATCAAGCGAGTGACATAATGGTGGTAACAGACATAATCATACCAAGACAAACAGACATATAAAATTACATTTAGATATCTTGACACTTAAATACCCATATAGTATTGTATCCCAGCTTAGGGAAGGGATTGCTCTTGCCCTGCTGATGTACTGGTCGACCTTAGATCAGGGTACTGGTCGGTGCACCTTAGATCAGGGCAGAGAACCTGTTCAAACTGTAAAAAATATTATAAATAAATAACATTTGGTTAGGGACGGGAGCAAGCGCCGGGACAGCCTGGGGCGTGCAGCCCTAATTGAAGTACTCACATAGTCTGATGTGGAATTTCGCTTATGACCTACCCCTTTCTGCCCGTCTGGAGGGAGTGTGCCGGGCGAGGAGTGGCTGTTTATATATGTGTATTCCTATTCAGGTGTACCTCGTACACCCGGTTATTTCCCTGTTTCTGGGTCCCGTGGTATTGGGTCAAACTGGTGCAGCCATCTTAACCTAGTCAAGTCAAAATATCTTTATTCGGCTCCAAGAACCATAAAAGTTCACAAATACATTTTGCTAAAATTAATTTTCATATCATGGTTACAGAGGCATGAATAAAAACAGTCAATAAAAAAAAGAACAATATGGGATTCAAACCAAATTGAGAAGAAACATCAAGTACCCCAAACATGAGTCTCTAACGTCACCCATACTGTTTCATCCCTTTGATAGGTTTTTGTACAAGGATGGCAAGGTTTTTAATTAAGTCACAGTAGCTCATAGCGTTTTCTTATAGACATCGCAACTCTAATAAAATTCGAGACAGCAATACAAATAGTTGAAGTAGACAAAGACTGTAAGAAGTTAAAGCCAACAATGTAGCTACATGGCCGTATGTCTCTTAAAATTGGGGTTAAGAATTTCCCCCTCAAAGAGCCAGCAGACTAGTCTCCGAACTGAAAGTGGACGGTGATAACATTATTAGTGACCCCATGGTAATTACGGAAGCATTCGCAGAACACTTTAGTACAATATACAAATCCACATCGCTCCTTGGGGAGGAAGACTCTAGAGCTTTCCTGCGAGATATCAGATTGCCTGCGCTCTCCCGGACGATAAGCTATACCTAGATAGCGCCATAACGACTGACGAGATAGCGCAGGCCATTCGGAGTCTTAAACCAGGGAAGGCCATGGGTCGAAACGGGCTCCCTATCGAACTATATAAGTTATGCCCTGACTTGCTCTCCCCGCACCTGAAGGCAATGTATGAAGAAAGCAGGAGTATAGGCATCCTCCCTCCGGACCAGCGATTGGCCTCTCTCGTAGTTATTCACAAAGACGGCAAACCGAAGGATCGGTGCTCGGCGTACAGACCCATCTCCCTACTCAATGCGGAACCCAAAATTCTCGCCAAGCTACTTGCAACATGACTAGTTAAGATCATTAATAGTTTAGTACACGCTGATCAATCTGGCTTCATGCCTCAGCGGAATACGGCCCTTAATTTGAGGCGTGTACATGGTGTATTGGGAAGGATTGACACGATCCAGGAAGACGCCATTATACCATCCCTAGATGCCTCGATGGCCTTTGATACCGTGGAATGGCCATATCTCGTGGCAGTGCTTGAGAAGTTGGGCTTTGGACCTATTTTTATATCCTGGGTCAGGCTACTGTATGCGACACCGCAGGCGCAGGTAGTAGTCAATAATAAACGGTCAGCGACCTTCGAATTGAGCCGTGGTACCCGTCAGGGGTGTCCGCTGTCACCATTATTATTTGCTCTGTCCCTGGAGCCCCTGGCGGCCTGGATCCGACAGGATCCCGTTATTCGAGGGCTGAAATGGTCAAAAGATTGGGAGGATCGTATCTCGCTCTATGCAGACGACATACTTCTTTTTTTAGCTTCCCCCCGCGGATCACTCAGGAGAATACTACACATTTTTGCGACATTTGGACGGCACTCCGGTTTTCAATTAATTGGGATAAGTCAATAATGTATGTGCTTAAGGGCATCCCCCTCGGCTATTCGGCGATTGCCCCATTCAGACCGCGAAAGATGGGTTTCGTTATCTGGGAATATTTGTAACTCCCGACCCTAAATTGCACTTTGAAAAAAACCTGCGCCCACCTATACAGAGGCTGCGGCGAGATATCACAACCTGGAGGACGCTGCCCCTCTCACTTCTAGGACGGGCAGCTTTATTTAAAATGATGTCACTGCCCCGGTGTATGTTCAGGGAAAAGACTGTGTATATTGCACGGGGATGCCCAAAAAAGTGGTCCTCAATCTGGGGCGCATGGCATGCCTACAGAGGGGATATATGTGTGGCGCCTTTAGTACCTGCAGAGGACGATGACCAATCTTCTTAAGTCCAAGCTATGAAATAATTTGATTTGTTGTACTGATATATGTCATGTGTGAATTGCAGATCTTAGATGCATTATACTTCACTATTACTGTGCTGCTGTCTCTTGTATTTTCAATAAAAAGAATTAAAAAAAAAAAAAAGAATTTCCCCCTCGCCTCTTTATAGAGAGGACAGAACAAAATAAAGTGCAACGTGCTCTGAGCTGACAAATTATCACACGGACAAGATGGTAAACTGTGGACCCAACCCGATTGTTTTGGGAATGCCACTAGAAAGTGCAATGTGCTTAATCGAAACCTAGTCAGATAAAATCGTATTTGAACATTAATAGTAAAAGTTAGATAAAATTTCTGTTCACCAGGTAGTAAACATGAGGGGCCTAATGCTACCATTTGTACACGATACCGGCGTGCCCTAGCATGAAATGCCACTTTTATAAAAATTTTCGCATTAGTATCAATACTTGCAGGATTGTCGTAGAAGTGCCCCAACCCTAGCTCATGTAATTTACCCTTCACGAAACAGAGCCAGGGGATGGACAGTGCATTATCTAAGTTGGTACAATCTTTGATAACGTCCCTTGAGAACATTAAGTCCTCAGATAACCAAATCTTAGCCCATAAGAGCAATGGGGCGATAACAATTCGATCTTCCAGGTAAGCCAGCCCGAGCTCCTGGTGACAGAAAGCTGTAGGGGCACTATTTGGGACCGACAACAGTCTCTTTATAAATTTATTTTCCAGAACCTGCAGGTGACGGGTTTTATGGTAGCCCCAGACCCCCGCCCCATGGGCTGCCACGGGAAGACATTTCGCTTTGTAAAGGCTAACAAGTTCTGTCACTGGTTTGTGGCCTAGCTTACGAGCAAAGCGAAACAACCCCTCCACAACCCGACTCGTGTGTTGTACCCTAGCTGTGATGAGGTGGTCCCAATTCAAAGTATCATTAAAGATGTTCCCTAAATATGTGAAATTTTTTAACTTATCAATGGTCTTACCCCCAACCTCAAATTTCCTCGTTTTCGTAACTTTGGGGCCACACAACATGACATAAGATTTAATAAAATTTACTTTTAAGTCCAAAGCTGCCATAAAATTGATAAAAGCATTCAATGACTTTTGGAGGCTATTGGCTGTCAAAGCCATTAAAATGGTATCATCCGCATAGGACAACATTGGAATTGCCTTGCCTCCAATTTTTGGAAAATCAAGTTCCTGTTCTATTAAAAAAGCCTCTCGACCATTTGTATACAATAAAAACAAGAATGGAGCTAAAATGCAACCCTGCCGGACACCTTCTGTGGAGACAATGGGCCCCGTCTTCTTCCCCCTAGGGCCATATCATATGGCAACCATTGTGGAAGTATGTAGTCTACGCAGGAGGGATACGAGAGCTTCTTCAAAACCCATTTGCTCCATTTGTGCCCACAACTTGGCCCGATTGACCGTGTCAAAAGCACTGGACAAGTCCATGAAGGCCAGATGGATAGAGCCACTCCTGGCCTTCATGTACTTGCCCATGATGAGGGACAAGTTGAGGCACTGTTCTGTGGTACCCATCCCCCTTCTAAAACCATATTGTAACCTAGACACAATCCCTGTGCTATTCGCCCAAGTTTCAAGACGCGCGAGGATGACCCTCCCCAATACTTTAGCAGTAGCGTAGATTAATGAGATTGGCCTGTAACAGGCTGGGTCGCTCCTGTTACCTTTCTTAAATACTGGGACCACAATTGCCTCCTTCCAGGATAATGGTATGGGGCCAATCAATTAGATACAAAGATGGAAACGCTGGTTAGAACTAATGGGAGAGTAAAGTGTCCAGTGCAAGTGTCTCCCACTAGTGATTTGAGTGGCCCTGAGACAGCGATCAGAAATTAGACATCTATTTAAGTATAGAATTGGGTATTAATGGGTCAATTCTGCGAGTATAATCCAGCAGTTTTGGCTACATTTATGAATGTATTGCAATTATATATATGGGATCCCTTGAAACCCTACTTGAATTAGATATATACATTCAAACCAACCAAGTTGTGTTTGTACAAACAAATAAGCTGGTGTTATCATTCACAAAAGGTATGGGATCTTTTGAGACCCTCTTCTGATTAGATGCATGTATACAAACCAATAAAGTTGCATTTATACAAATAAATAAAGGTGTTGCCAAAACACAGGAAAACCATGGAGTTAGCTTCCGGGTTAGGAGTGGCAGATCAGCACAAGCAGTGCATGCGGGTCATGTGGTTTGGAGGAACCAATGAGAGATCGCGAGACAGTATTTAAACGAGGACAATGCAGTGGCCTCCAATTTACACTTTCAAGAAGGACGAAGTAGGACGGGGAATCCATGAGCCAATAAGGTGAGAAAGGAATCCTATAAAATAGCTGGGATAGACACACAAACAGCCTATCTAAATGAATTTCTCTCCCTTACAATCATGGGTGTAATACAATGGGGGTGTTTCTTTATTTTAGAGTGCCACGTAAGCGCATCGGCAGGTAAGGAGGTGGATGTATTTAAGCCCCTCTACCTTGAACGTGATTTGCGGGTTTTTTTGGACACAGAACTAGAAACCTGGGGTTCCGGATTGAACCATTCAAGAATATACGGCAGTTGGGAAACAGTGATTATTCACGTCCGTTTAAGAAGGTACGATAAAATACATAGGAGGAGAGGCACTGTAGTGCGTTTAATTAGAGTATATGGCAGACACTCTCCAGTATAGTAATAGTAATATAAAAAGCACTCTCTATGTATTAGGGGATCTACTAACAGACCACTCTTCGAGCCTGCAAAAGAAATATAAGAATAAGTGCAAATATCAACTCCTTTTCATTCAGGTGAGAATAATGAGAATGCCCTCTGCAGTCATACAAATGAATTTAGTGATCTAGATAGGTATCTCTCAATTGAGTTTGTTGATGAAGATATGTTAACAGCAATATAGGCACATATTGCCATTAGTGGTCTCCATTCCCCTAGACAAATGGGTTATTTTTAGTAGGGAGAGTGTAAAATTGTAGGGATATTCACTCGTTAACAGCGGGTTATTATGGTTGGTTTTTATGGGCCCAGAAATTGTATACAAATGTGGGGTAGCTTTAGAAGCGTTTTAGTAAAAACCGTTTCCTTTCCCTCTTATCTTGAAGGTTGCAAGCAGGAGTAATGTCATGCTTAGAAGTGATAAGTTTTAAACATCCTCATGAAATGTTTATATGCAGTGAAGACAATTGGAGAAATATATCTGATGTAAATGGCATGAGCATATTGTATAAGGAGATCAAATTGAGTCATAGCACATGTGAGCATATTTAAAATGAATTATGGAATTATGAGTTGTGCTAGCAGATTGTCACTGCAAATTTTGTGTATAGTAGAATCATTTTAAGGTTTTTAATTAAAAATATATATTTTTATACACTTGTTTACACAGGGTATAACAACCTAATGTACCACAAAGAAAAGTGAACATAATGACTGTCTTGATAAAGATGGAATAATCAGATACCCATCGAAACGCGTCGACGCATTTCTGTACATTATCCCGAGGACAAGTTGGACCTGTAGATACAAAATAGAGTATATGTATCCAGGCTAATCTTGCTAAAATTATTCCTAGGGAATTGTTGAGTTAAAAGACAAAGTGTACTGTCTATCATTGTTCTTTTCCCTATTTTTTAGGGGTCTCTGTGGTAAAAGTGTCATAAGATGTTATGTCCTGATCTGATGAATTGTATTGTTTTTAATTATGTTGAATTGATGCATTGTGTTGTATTTTTGGTGTTTTACTATATAAATTGTGTTTTTAATAATATTCACATGTACTAAAGAAATAAATTGACCCTTTTTGTATTGCATGTTATAGTGGTATTATTGTTTGAGTGTGTTAGGGTTTTTGAGTGAGATCCCCTCAAAAACAATTTCTATGTGCTTTATATGAATTAAGAATTCCACTAATGATAGGGTGTTCTTGTTGATTGAGTAAATCAAGGGATAATTAGTTTTTTGTACTGGTAGTACCCCACTCCCTTGGTAGCTGACAAGGGGTCACTCTCTGTTTAAACACATTTTATGCACAACCCTTTGGTTGGAGAGGTTTTGTCTGGTTTATCCAGAATCATCTAGAGCAGTAGCCTAGAACCACTGGTGTAAATCATGGATAATTTCAAAACTTTCGGATTCACCGAAGACCAATTCAATAGATTGATTAATCAGAATCCACGCAAAGGGAATACAGATATGATGAGCAATACTAGCCATGAACAAATAATCAAGATTTTAAATTTGAAAAAGAAAGTAATTCGGACAGAATTGCATGCCGAATTTTTAATTGAATATCTTAAGGCTGGTGTAATCCCTATAGGTCTACAAGTAAAACATGAACCAGGGTTGTTCATCGAAAATAGAAAGTTTTTGGAAATTTGGACCCACATATCCAATAGATGCAGTAGAGACTGGCTCATTTTAATTATTGAGACAGCTCAAGAGCTTATGGTGATAGAACGAAAACAGATTGAGGAATTAGAAGCACTCTTTAGACAAAATTCAGCATTGGATGAGGCAAAGAAGAAACTTGATGAATTAGAGGTTGAATCCAATGGGTATAGGGAATACCTCACGAATAAAAAAATGAAGAAGCTGAGAAAAGATGTGGAAAGATTTAGCTCGGAGGGTGTCTATCCATATTTGGGTAAAGATTATTACAATGGGATGAGAGACCAGAGAGATAGACCTCAGTATCAGAGACCAATGTATTCAAGAGGAGGAAATAGACGCATCACATTCTCAGAAACATCTGGTTCAAGTAGTGAGGAGGAACTAGGCATGAACCAGGCAGGTAGAACAGCACCCAGTTTTGAGCGCGAGCCTTTTTTAGGCAGACGCCAGAATCGGGGCCAGAGGCCGTTCAGAAATTAAAGCAGGGAGGAACCCATGAGGAACCCTCCACCTCAAAACCAGGGAGCTCAGGAATATTTAGCAACAAGGAACAAGAGATACTGGAGGTAGAAGAACTACCAATTATAAATTTATCCCAGAAGATCTTAACCCAATACGAACAAGAGGTCCTGAAGAAGGGTTTTAGTTTTGCTCCAACAGCCCCTCTAAATAAGTTTGGAATAGAGAATGATTTAAAAAGTTTTTATAGGAAAATAAGATTCAAATTTTTTTTTTGAGGATAGAATATATGAACCTGCACCTAATGTAACTGGTTTTAAACCGAAATCCACATTCACACCAAGTCTATGTCAGATAGACAAAAATGTAGAACTTTTTGAAAGAATTGTGGATATTGAAATTAAAAAGATGGAAGGCAACCACTCCAACTATAATAATAATCTCTCTATAGATCAGAGAAAAGCCCTAAAAGCACTACAAGATTGTGAACAAATTATGATAAAACCAGCCGATAAGGGCGGGGGAGTGGTGGTTTTAGACTCTATAGACTATGACAGAAGAATGAGAAAATTGTTAAATGTAAAGGAACACTACAAGAGCGTCAATTTCACTGCCATCAATGAACTTAAAATTGAGGTCGCTCAGTTATTGAGCTTAGGCAAAGAACAGGAATGGATCTGTGAAAACGAATTTAAATTTTTGTTAAATTTGCATCCTGTAATTCCAGTTATCTACGGGCTGCCTAAGATACACAAGAACGTATCAGATCCTCCGATGCGCCCCATTGTGAGCAGCTTGAATTCCATGTTAGAACCCTTAAGCAAGTATGCAGATTTTTTTTTAAAACCATTGGTGCATAAACAAAGATCTTATTTGAAGGATACAGCACATGCTATATCAATCTTTGAGGGACAGGGCTTCAATAGGGTGACCCAATTTTTGGTCACCCTAGACATTGAAGCCCTATACACAAATATCCCCCAAGATGACACCATTAGAGCAATCACGTCAATATTAGAACAAGAGGAATTGAATGGTGGTAACAAGGATTTTATAATAGCATGTATCACTATGGTCCTTAAAAATAACATCTTCCTATACAAGGATGAATTATATAAACAGATCAAGGGGACCAGCATGGGGGCTACATGTGCCCCAAGTCTGGCCTGTTTGTATGTGAGTCAATTTGAAAATAGACACATATACAACGAGCTGGCACCCTACTATGAAAATGTGTCCTGCTGGCACCGTTTTATTGACGATATCATCTTTGTCTGGAATGGTGCCAGCAGTGAACTAGATTCATTCATTGAATGGCTCAATTTGGGGGACAGAAATTTGAAATTTACAGCTCATTACAGCAATTCTAGCGTTGAGTTTCTTGATATTAGGCTGAAATGTGTTGAGGATGAACTGCATGTTGAGTTATTCACCAAACCCACAGATAAGAATACTTTACTCTTATATAATAGTAATCATCCCAGATCCCAGAAAGATAATATTCCCTTTGGGGAATTCTTGAGATTGCGACGTAATTGCACATCCCTCAAAGACTTTTACTACCATTCTGATATCATGTCCAAAAAGTAGCAGCATAGAGGGTATCCTAGGAAACTCATCAAACAGTCCCTTAAGAGGGCACGGTTCTATGACCGGGACCATCTATTGGACATTAACAAAGAGAAAAAAGATAAAGGAGCTGAGAGGATTGTCTTTGTGACTAATTTCTCTAACAGAAGCAATATGGTTAAGAATATAATTAACAGAAATTGGAAGATTCTCAACCATGGGGCCAATGTACAAATGCAAAAAACGCTTTTTTCTTTTAGGCGGAATAAGACCATCAGGAACTCTTTAGTGAGAACATATAGGTCAGAATCTGGAGGTCAAAGGACATTAGGTGGACAGAAGGCAATAGGCAACTATAAGTGTGGAACATGCTCTATATGCCCCCACTGTATTGAAGGCAAGAGCATTACGTTTGCAGGTAAAACCATGGTGGCAACAACTCTGAATAATTGCCGTAGCAAAAATATCATCTACCTACTGACCTGTCCGTGTGGACTGGGTTATGTTGGTGAAACTAGTAGGGAACTACGTGTTCGGCTACTTGAACATAAATCGGCAATAAGAACTAAGAAAATCAATGCCCCCCTAGTGGACCATTTCTCTAAATCGAATCACGATTGTGAGCAATTTAAATGGTACATTCTGGAAAAAATCATCGTAGATGGAAGGGGTGGAGATCTGGACAGCAAAAGAAAAACACGAGAACAGTGGATGATGTGTCATCTAAACACAATAGAAAATGGTTTAAACACACGAGAAGATTGGATGAAAATAGTGGCCAATCAATAAACAGAAGGCAGTTTAGATCTGTAGATATTGTATGCACAACAGATACTTACTGCAATGGGGGATTAGATATAAAGTAGGCTGTAAAATTAGATACGAAGATAGAAACGCTGGTTAGAACTAATGGGAGAGTAAAGTGTCCAGTGCAAGTGTCTTCCACTAGTGATTTGAGTGGCCCTGAGACAGCGATCAGAAATTAGACATCTATTTAAGTATAGAATTGGGTATTAATGGATCAATTCTGCGAGTATAATCCAGCAGTTTTGGCTACATTTATGAATGTATTGCAATTATATATATGGGATCCCTTGAAACCCTACTTGAATTAGATATATACATTCAAACCAACCAAGTTGTGTTTGTAGAAACAAATAAGCTGGTGTTATCATTCACAAAAGGTATGGGATCTTTTGAGACCCTCTTCTGATTAGATGCATGTATACAAACCAATAAAGTTGCATTTATACAAATAAATAAAGGTGTTGCCAAAACACAGGAAAACCATGGAGTAAGCTTCCGGGTTAGGAGTGGCAGATCAGCACAAGCAGTGCATGCGGGTCATGTGGTTTGGAGGAACCAATGAGAGATCGCGAGACAGTATTTAAACGAGGACAATGCAGTGGCCTCCCATTTACACTTTCAAGAAGGACGAAGTAGGACGGGGAATCCATGAGCCAATAAGGTGAGAAAGGAATCCTATAAAATAGCTGGGATAGACACACGAACAGCCTATCTAAATGAATTTCTCTCCCTTACAATCATGGGTGTAATACAATGGGGGTTTTTCTTTATTTTAGAGTGCCACGTAAGCGCATCGGCAGGTGAGGAGGTGGATGTATTTAAGCCCCTCTACCTTGAACGTGATTTGCGGGTTTTTTTGGACACAGAACTAGAAACCTGGGGTTCCGGATTGAACCATTCAAGAATATACGGCAGTTGGGAAACAGTGATTATTCACGTCCGTTTAAGAAGGTACGATAAAATACATAGGAGGAGAGGCACTGTAGTGCGTTTAATTAGAGTATATGGCAGACACTCTCCAGTATAGTAATAGTAATATAAAAAGCACTCTCTATGTATTAGGGGATCTACTAACAGACCACTCTTCGAGCCTGCAAAAGAAATCTAAGAATAAGTGCAAATATCAACTCCTTTTCATTCAGGTGAGAATAATGAGAATGCCCTCTGCAGTCATACAAATGAATTTAGTGATCTAGATAGGTATCTCTCAATTGAGTTTGTTGATGAAGATATGTTAACAGCAATATAGGCACATATTGCCATTAGTGGTCTCCATTCCCCTAGACAAATGGGTTATTTTTAGTAGGGAGAGTGTAAAATTGTAGGGATATTCACTCGTTAACAGCGGGCTATTATGGTTGGTTTTTTATGGGCCCAGAAATTGTGTACAAATGTGGGGTAGCTTTAGAAGCGTTTTAGTAAAAACCGTTTCCTTTCCCTCTTATCTTGAAGGTTGCAAGCAGGAGTAATGTCATGCTTAGAAGTGATAAGTTTTAAACATCCTCATGAAATGTTTATATGCAGTGAAGACAATTGGAGAAATATATCTGATGTAAATGGCATGAGCATATTGTATAAGGAGATCAAATTGAGTCATAGCACATGTGAGCATATTTAAAATGAATTATGGAATTATGAGTTGTGCTAGCAGATTGTCACTGCAAATTTTGTGTATAGTAGAATCATTTTAAGGTTTTTAATTAAAAATATATATTTTTATACACTTGTTTACACAGGGTATAACAACCTAATGTACCACAAAGAAAAGTGAACATAATGACTGTCTTGATAAAGATGGAATAATCAGATACCCATCGAAACGCGTCGACGCATTTCTGTACATTATCCCGAGGACAAGTTGGACCTGTAGATACAAAATAGAGTATATGTATCCAGGCTAATCTTGCTAAAATTATTCCTAGGGAATTGTTGAGTTAAAAGACAAAGTGTACTGTCTATCATTGTTCTTTTCCCTATTTTTTAGGGGTCTCTGTGGTAAAAGTGTCATAAGATGTTATGTCCTGATCTGATGAATTGTATTGTTTTTAATTATGTTGAATTGATGCATTGTGTTGTATTTTAGGTGTTTTACTATATAAATTGTGTTTTTAATAATATTCACATGTACTAAAGAAATAAATTGACCCTTTTTGTATTGCATGTTATAGTGGTATTATTGTTTGAGTGTGTTAGGGTTTTTGAGTGAGATCCCCTCAAAAACAATTTCTATGTGCTTTATATGAATTAAGAATTCCACTAATGATAGGGTGTTCTTGTTGATTGAGTAAATCAAGGGATAATTAGTTTTTTGTACTGGTAGTACCCCACTCCCGTGGTAGCTGACAAGGGGTCTCTCTCTGTTTAAACACATGGGGCCAATCACTACAGCTTTAAAAACATTAGTGAGCAGGGGTGCCCATAATTTGGGGTTTCTTTTAAACAAATCCAACGGGACCCCATCAGGGCCAGGAGCTTGCATGCTAATTCCCCTTGCGAGGGCCTCCTCAGTCTCTGCCACGGTAAATGATGAGCTTAGTTGTGAGGCCAAGGTTAGATCAAAGGCCGGTTCACCACTTCCTTCAACTAGTAGAACGTTTTTTGGGTTAAATATTGCTGAGAAGTGGGATTCCCAGGTTGCCCCCAGGATCAATGAATCCATGGGTTTGGGCTCATCCTTGAATAGGGGGAGATTAATTATATCCCAAAAGTTCCTAGAGTCTTTCAGGGCACTAGCTCTCTCCAAGTCCTCCCAAGCCAAACTCCTCAATTCCTCTTGTCTTAGTTTAGTAATGCGCTTGTAGGACTGCCTTAGATTTTTAATTAATGTTCTATCACGGGGATTGGCATGGAGGGCTATTTTGAGATTCTTATGCGCTTTAGAGCACTCAGCGTTCAACCATCTCACCTCCTGGGGTTCCCCTCTCCGAAGTGAACTGGTCAGATCTATTGCCACATCTGCACAGATCAGCTCAAAGTCGTGGACCACCTCATCAGGCAGAGAGTCCGCATGGAGGCAACTCATGATAAGGTCAAAGTTTGTCATAACAGTTTTTACTTCAAATTGGGTGGGATCAACCTTACCCCAGCTTAATCTCATTCCTTTATTTTGATTAAAATCAATGGCGCATCCATCACCTTTCCCAACCCTTGCTATTATATGGATAAGAACAGTTAAAGGATTATGGTCACTTGCGGTGTTTGGTGCTACATCAAAATCACCAACAAGCGAGACGTACTTCCTAGTGATAGACATAAAGTCAATTGTGCTTTCTCTACCTCCTCCAACATAAGTA
Source organism: Calotriton arnoldi (assembly GCA_963921515.1). Classification (NCBI taxonomy): domain Eukaryota; kingdom Metazoa; phylum Chordata; class Amphibia; order Caudata; family Salamandridae; genus Calotriton; species Calotriton arnoldi. The sequence continues at coordinate 1,253,658 of CAWUFW010004004.1, forward strand.
GGACACCGGGACATGAAACGGCCGACCAAATTATAAGTATTAATAAGGCCCAGGTCATTATCAATAATAATTGAATTCAGGGCCTCACCCTGTGGGGTATGGATAAAATGTGGCTGCGGCTGGCCCTCTGTGTCTAACAGCCCACAAACTCCTCTGTCACTAAGGGAACAAATTGTGCAATTAAAATCCCCCACCCAGAGGATGCACAAGGGCTGCCAGTTCCCTGCAATATTATTTATCAGCGCCTGTAAATCCTCAATCACATAGCTGTTATTCGGATCAAAGATATTATAATACCAGTTTACTAGCAGTAGCTTTAATCGGCTTAAGTTGGAAATGAGGATTAACTGGTACCATGGTGAGGTCTTTACAACATGAAAGACCCATATGTGCCCATATTTGACTGAAATTAGGGTCACGAGCCCTCCTTTCGCCCTCCCAGCCGATGAAGGTATTGCGTGGACGGTAAAGGAACAATAGCCGTCCAGCGCAATATCATCCTGATACCATGTTTCTTGGAGGCATATAATATCGAAACCCCTAATATAATGCGCCCAATCCTCGTTAGTTAATTTTGCACAAATTCCTGCGATATTCCATGAAATTATTTTGCATGGGAGGTAACGTATCCCTGACTCACCGAGCTCCCCCCTAGATGGTTAAATGTCGGGCATGGTGAGCAGGGTTGCTGTACCAGATCCTCCTCCCCCAAGTTTGTGCTAGAGTCCGCAGTTAGGTCCTTAATGATGGTTTCAATATTCGCTGGGTCATTACTAGAGTTACTGGTATCTAACAGGCTGGAGCCAGATAAAGCTATTGATTGCAAGCACCCAGTGCCATCTACAACTCTCCCTAAAATGGGGCGCCGTGGGCAGGATCTTTTCAGACCGCCTGGACTGTCTGTCTGAGGTAGCAGTCAATCAATGTCGGTCAGGTCAGAGAGAGCGTCAAAGCAATTAGGGTGGGTAAATGGGGGGGGGGGCCGGAGAGGAAGGTATCTCTTTAGGCCGCGTCCTAAAAAATGTTGACTATTACTAATTCCTTGATAAGGGGGGTAGAAAAAGCCCAGGGGACAGGCCTTTATCAGGTCTTTAGGTGAATCTCTAGTATGGTACAAAACAAAAGGCACGCAACTTGCGTCGTTAAAATTTAGTACAATGCAATCCCCTTCTAGGCGTTTGGTTGTAGGGCCTAACCAGCCCACCCTCCTTGCCATAATAATGTGTTCTAGCCAGTTTATGTTTGATGGTATTTTCCTCGAGCACCAATGTGCTGCCTTGTTAATAAGGATCGAGCAGCTTTCTTGTTTCTTGTTGCCCTGGGAGAAGGTGAGGGACACCTGTTTAAATCACTGTATAAGGAGTGCAATCAGGGGGTAAGTTCAAAGTGTTTACTACCCTTTGCCCCTCTAAACCTCTATTCCCTGGGTCCGGGTTACTTAGCAATTCTCTTGATTCTCTCCCCCCCCACCCCCAAGCATACCCAGTCCTTGTCGCTCTCTCTCATTCTGGTCCCGCCCACGGCTAGCCCCATTTGCTGACACCGCCATCCCAGTTTCCCTTGCTCTCGTGTCAAGTAACTTATCTCTGGTAGCGGGCAAGATAGCCCGAATATCTACAGAAGATAATCCATTTGGTTCTTCCAAAATCTCCAGGGGTGCACTTGCAAGTTCTTTGGTTACATTTTTAGATTTGTGACGGGATGGAGGATCCGTCGCATTATGCTCTTTAGGTGCGGGATAGTCACTTCGATGATAAAGTTGTGCTAAACGCTGTTCAATGCTGCACAAGCGAGTTAAAATAGGCTCTAGAGCGTCTTTGATAACTTTACTAATTGTTTCAGACAATGAGTCCAGGTTAACTTGTGCAGTATTTCCTCCAACTTTATGGGTTCTACAAGCAGTACCTGGAGGGTGGGATTGTTTCGTGAGCTTAACCTTAGGCGAATGCCCCTTCGCTTTTAAGTCAGCCCCAGCCAATTCAGTTCGCTTTCTCTTCCCACCTGTCACGCTCAGGGACCCAGATTGTTTTGTGATTGGCTGCGGGGCAATATCATCCCTCCCAGGCATAGCACTTTGGTTTCCCTGGGTCAAAATGGTGATAGAGGGCGGAAGTGGGGCCTGTGGGTTTGAGCCAGGGTCTGTTCCAATAACCGCTGTATGAAGGTTCTCAGAAGCGGTGGCGGTAGCTGGTAGGTCAGGTAGGACAGGAGGGGGCGCTAATGATAGTCTCCTCTCTGCCAACTCTATCTCCTTATTAAGTGCCCCCACCGCCTTTTGCAGAAAGCCATCTAGTGTAGAATCAGTTGTTTTATGAGCAAGGGCAGCTTTCCGTTTCCCCATGTTTGAATAAAAATGGACTTACAAATAATATTTGCGTGAGATGTAACCAACTTAAGGGGACAAAAGGAGAAGAAAAACCAGTACCTTGTTTGCTGCTTTTGTAAGGTTGAACTTGATGGCTTGATAGCTGATTATGACAAGCATTTACAATGCAATAGGTCTCGCATTATTAGAGTTTGAGCTATTGGCATTGCTAAAGAATGCAACACCAATAGCTCAAACTTTAATAATGCGAGACACAAAACACATTGAAGTATGAAGCTAAATCATTCAATAAAAATGGAAAGGTCACATACGCAGTCTGAAAGCTTGGCAGGTTTGTTACAGGATTGTTGTTGTAGCCTGCAGGAGTTACTTGATAAAAAGTTTTGGGACTCGGCTGGTGCACGCGGCCTCGCTCTCCCTGCTTATTTGTTGGATCGCCAACCCTCTATTGGTGTGTAGCGTGTGTGTGTTTTGTTGGGGGGGAGGGGGGGAGGTTACAAAAATACGTCATACTCTTGACCCCCCACATAAGAAAAGGTTAAAATTTAAAGGCTTATGACCACATGATTCCATGTGCCCTGCCCCCCCCCCACCTTCTCTTCCCCATTGCACATACAGCTCATATAAGCACTGGCAATAAAGCTGCGCATTCACACTATGCGAGATGCAGGTCTGCAGGCATTCTAACTAAATATGATGCAGCGCTGCATTATTCATTCATATTGTTGGTCAGGGTCCCCTTCCTCCAAAACTCACACCACTGACTAGCAAAGGCACACAAAACAGCATCATAGCAGAGGTGCCCCTCTTCCCCAGAACCGAGATTCCTTCCCTGCAGTGCCTCCTTTCAAATGCTGCATCCCCTCGGTTCTGTTCAGGGTCAAATCTCCATGTTAATAGCCATCGACCCCTGCAAGCAGTCAGAGACCTGATGCACAAATAATGACTACAAGCAAACGAATACACATCTGTATTACAAAAGACACTCGTGACTAGTTTCTCAGCCACACTACCTGCCTATTTCCCGAAAAATTGCTCGATTTCCCTAACAGGTACTATGAGCTCTACAGTCCTAAGAGGGTGGCGCGGTCCAGAGGAAATAGGAGCGTTTTTCAGTTACTATTTAAATGAAATGGTAAAACTGGGATGGGGGGGCAGCGGGGGGGTTTGCACATTTTCAACCTGTCCTCCATTGGAGGCAGGCATCAACAAGCCAGTTTAGGGAAGCAGGTGAACAGCCTTGGCATTCAATGCAAGTTGGCTAAATAAGGGCAGCCCTGTATTTGAGCGTCATAAGTATAACCTTGCCTCAACTGCATGGCTAATAAAACAGAAATCAGAAAGGCGATTCAGGGGGGGGTTTAAATCATAAGGGCAGATGGGTTTTAAGAGCAACGTGAAACTGTCGCGGAGCACACAGGCGACAGGAACAAGGAGAAGGCATAAGCGTGTGATCACTATGGTAACATTGCATGCGCCTTCTAGGGGAGAGACTTAAAAATGCACCGATAAGGCGGTCACAGATATTCGCAGACTGGGATGCAACTATATGGCAAATACAATATACTACAACTCTGGGTTGCGAGAGCATTTAGGCTTAAAAGCCCTACCAATATGTTTAACAGACCTCCCATGCTCAATCTCCTTAAGGCAACAACCCATCTCTTCTCAATACCTGTTCTTGACAGCGAGATATTGGTGGATGATCAAAATATAGACATCAGTACTATTCTATACACTGCCTACAGGTCTTATGGCAACTTACGTTCCTCCCCCAGAGGAGTCGATAGATGGACTAGTGTCAACTGTTGGAAGGGGGCGGGTGAACATTTAAACCGACCAGCCCATGTAGTGATGCGGGTCTGGGTGGGGAGAGCAGCACACAAGGTAAACAGCAAAATGCATGCACTCTGACGTGGCGTGAGGTGTCAGGATAAACGTCATGAAAATATGACGAATAAGCGGTGATCCCGGGAGAGGAAAACCGTTATGAGTGACAAAAAAGCCAACCATTAGGATGACCAAAAATCCCACTACAAGCGTTGGTATTTCTCAATGTCATCAACGTCGCTCTACTATAAGCGGTCCGTAGACAAATCCTACTAAAAACGGTCATTTTAATTCAGGGCTCTGGAAACGACCATAGCCATTTGTAGGAGTCACCGAGTCTACCCGCCTACAGAGAGAACGTAAAGTACACCTGTTTAGGACCGTTTTACTCATTTGGTTAAATTCCTCAGCCGCTTAAATAAGGGACCACATAACCAACGACCAATACCAACATTTTCTACAGCATCAGGTTACACCCCTCATGCAGTCTGGGGTGTTTCAATGGTGCGACAAACTGTGGCCTGCAGAAAAGGCCTCTTTAAAGTCTATCCGCATACAATTACGTCATGGCAACAATAACACGTAATACAGCCCCCACTAATTTCCCATTGCATAAAATTATACAGGCGAAACATGTATGGTATAAAAGAAAAAGCATTTTAAATAACTTGCCCCCTGCAACATTCGGTAACTAAAACACACGAAGGTGGGTTGCCTTGACAAACTGATCGATGTATTAGGTCAAAACATCGACTACACCCACCATTCGGATTAGACACGACCCAAACACAAACAGGTGACATGTAGACTAGCGGTAAAACTTACCTATCGGAAGACTTTAACTCATCAACACTGCGCTTACGATGCTTGTTTACAGAGGAGCGGGGGGGAGGGAGCGCGGCAGCGGCAGCAGACGAACGCGCGCTGCTGCGCGTTCTGGCCACCGTCGGGAATGGGCGCGGCAAGGCGGGACATGCGCCCGCCTTTGACCAATCGCGTGCCGTCCACATCAAAAACGCACGCTCCAGTTAATGTGGGCTTCCGAAAACAAAACCACACGCACGAGCGTGTGGGTCGTTTTCAGAAGCCCTTTCTAGAGGTCTCGCGCTGCGCGAGCAGTGCTGCGCACTGCAACGCTAGGCGCGAGACCTAAAAAACCAAGAGGGTGGGCACAGCCCAGCCTCCTCCGGGCTCCTCCGGGCCCGCCCTTAGCCCGGGCTTTGCCCGGTCACGGCCTTGGCACACCCGCGCGCGTCCCGCGCCGCGGGAGCCCGAACCTGCTTTTATGCGCCTCCGGCGCAGACCCAGTCGCGTTGGCGCCACCAGGCGTGTGGATTGCTGGGGATGAAGTCCCAAAAGTGCAGGGTGCTTGTAGGCAGTAAAAACGGGCTCCGGCGCCGCAGGAGCCCGAAGCTGCTTTTATGCGCCTCCGGCGCAGACCCAGTCGCGTTGGCGCCACCAGGCGCGTGGATTGCTGGGCGATGAAGTCCCAAAAAGTGCAGGGTGCTTGTAGGTGGTAAAAACAGGCATTTAGATATCTTGACACTTAAATACCCATATAGTATTGTATCCCAGCTTAGGGTAGGGATTGCTCATACCCTGCTGATGTACTGGTCGATGCACCCTAGATCAGGGTACTGGTCGATGCACCTTAGATCAGGGCAGAGGACCTGTTCAAACTGTAAAAAATATTATAAATAAATAACATTTGGTTAGGGAAGGGAGCAAGCGCCGGGACAGCCAGACTGGGGCGTGCAGCCCTAATTGAAGTACTCACATAGTCCGACGCGGAATTTCGCTTATGACCTACCGCTTTCTGCCCGTCTGGAGGTAGTGTGCTGGGCGAGGAGTGGCTGTTTATATATGTGAATTCATATTCAGGTGTACCTCGTACACCCGGTTATTTCCCTGTTTCTGGGTCCCGTGGTACTGGGTCAAACTGGTGCAGCCATCTTAACCTAGTCAATGTAAGTGAGAGGCATTTATTGTTTCAACATGAAAGAATGTATTATGTTAGGAAAACCACCCAGCCCAGTCATGTCTGTGAAGGCCAGTCATGGTCTCTGGATTCAGTGAACTAGATTCTGTGTATTGTTTGTTTTCCCCATCTGGGCTCGTCCGAGTGACACTTCCGGGTCACTTGCCGGGTGGTCCAGCGAATCACTGCCTTGTCCATTGGATCACTGTCTATTCTTAAGAAATGTTTTTGTCAATATTCACAAAAAGGAAGGAGTCACTCGGGGACCCCTTCCCGTTTGCAAATGCCTTTCCACTACCTTTCAGTAGTTGGTAAAACATTAATGCTTTGTGACCAGATTTTGGTCACATAACATCAATACATCCCACTGCGAATCGGTATTTGGAAGGGACGGCCTAAACACACCCCTTACAAATACTGATTCGGTATGATGTAACAAACCCAAATTCCAATTTGTTAACATGTTACTGAATCACAATTTGGGCTTCTTACGTATCAAAATGCCTTTTTCAGGTCTCAATCAGCCCGATTCTGTGAATTGGACCTTTTGTGAATACAAAAAGGCTTTGTACATCTGGCTCATTGTGAGGAATCCAACTTGCCAAATTCCAAAATCAGTGAACACTGTCCATCTCAAATCTGCAATTTTCCCTCCTATTTAAAGGCAGATAGGTTTGGTAGTGCTACCAACCACTCACATTAAGTCAGATGACATTTACACAGTTTTCACAAATCATTTTATACTCACAACACTCCTGTGCATTTTAGTCATAGCTACCATCATAAAGAAAAGCAGTGGCCTCACAGCTGCCCACACTAAATCACAATAATTGGCTACAGGTCTTTGATGCTCCATGTATTGAATGATAAAAAAATTTGTATTCCATGCAATACATATAACACTGAAATCACTAACATTAAATAAATTGAATAATCTTAACTCGTTCTCGCTAAAAATGTGAATATTCACTACACAAGTCCTTAGGCACAAGTGAACCTTTATCTCTTATTGATTCATTTTGACTTCTGTATCTGCATTTAATGCAAAAAACTATTTAAAAAGGTCTTGCCTAAAAGTAAAATTGGTATGCCTTGCCCACGGATACACCAATACCTATTTCAGTAGAATCTACATTTGCCTCCCTACAAGGGTTACACCATTTATTCGGTAGTCTCTGGTGGTAAATTGCTGGAAAGAACATGATATTTTTTATATGGCCTATACTTGTTTTTCAACGTATATCAAAAAAGAACACAGCTGGCAATTAAATAAAAGCACTTGGTCTGGCCTTGTCTACCAGCCTTTAGGCAACTCTTGTTTCGTTTTGTCATGGTTTGTGCAAATTTTTATTGTTTCGGAACATGCCGGCAATCTAAAGAAAAAAAAAAAACATTGAGTAAAGGCAAAAATGTTTTTTGGGCTCCAAAAAGCACACATTACCATAGCACTGAAGGGAACTACTTTGTTTGTGGATGTGCTTCTTGTGAAGGGACAGCATGCCGTAACTCATAGTGAAGTCAGCCAATGCCTGAAGTGGGGTCACACATAGCCCCTTGATGCATCCTTGAGAGGGATGGAGAAAAATGTGAATGACACAACCAGAGACAAATGGATGTAGTGTAGCTGAAAACCACTAAAAGTAACTGTCATATACATAATTTTAGTAAAATCCAAAGGTCTTGGCTAACATAGACCTAAAAACAACCCCACAGGTTCTGACATTGGCTGCCAGCCTCTAGAAAGAAAAGACAGAAGGCACTAAAGAAAGAAGGCATGAAAGGGAGACAGAAGGCACAAAAGAAAGAAGGAAAATAGAATTGAAAGAAAGCAAGAAAGAAAAAAGAAGGTAGGAAACAAAGAAAGAATGAAAGACTGAAAGAATGAAAGAATGAAAGACAAGAAGGAAGGCAAAATGAATGTAAGAGCGAATGAAAGAAGGAAAGTCAGAAAGGGCAAATGAAAGAAAGGAGGAAAGAAAAAGGAAAAGAAAAGGAGGAAAGGAGAAGAGAGAAAGGAGAAAGGAAAGAATGAAAGAGAATGAAAGAGAAGGAAAGAGAAAAGAAACAAAGAAAGAAAGTCAACAAGGAATAAAGGCAGGAAGAAAGGAAAGAAAGAAAGAAGGTCAAGAAGGAAGGAAGGCAGGAAGAAAGGAAAGAAAGAAGCAATGAAACAAAGAAAGGCAAGAGAAAAAAGAAAGAAAGGAAAGAAAGAAAAACAAAGGGATGGAAGAAAGTAGGAAATACATTTAAAAAAATGTTCCAAGTGCTGCAAATTAAACACAAAAAAGGACGGTTTTCTTCCTGTTCAAAGTTTATTAAAGAACCGTTGGTGAAACCGAGTCCAGAATTAACGTTTCTGAACAATTGTCTGCTTATGAATTCACATGTATATTATTGAAGCTACAGAACAGTTTACAATTGGACGCATTCTGTTATGCTGTGAAGCCAGATAAGCCTAGGACACACCAAAAGGAATTTACAACAGCATCAGCAGGAGACAGGAACTGATATAGCATCAAATGTGGCCTGTACTCACATCTGGTATAGAGCATTCAGCTTTCATCTCAGGTTCTAAACACAAAAGCAACACTAAAGTAATTATAAAGTAAAAACAAAAACACTGCACTGAAGGGATTTACCTTGTGCGTGGTGCTCCTTGTGAAAGGCCTAACTGCAGTCACTTAAAGTGAAGTTAGCCATTGGCTGAAATAGGCTGACGCATTGCCCCATGCTGGATGCTGTATTGGGCGGAAGCAAAATGTGAACAGACCAATGGATGAAGAGAGGTGGCTGAAAGACCCTTTAAATAAGTATATTATACATATAATTTTAGTACAATCAAAAGGACTTTGCTCACTCCAAACCTAACAAGCTGTAATCTCAGGGGAAATGACTGAGTCTAATTTTGTGACCCAGCTGTGTCATGCAGCCTCTGTTTTTCAATACTGCAGAATCTAGCATAGGCCCAGGGTTCTAAGAGGATGGGCTTGTTACTGCTAGGACCAAGGAAAGCGTCAGAAGGGTCTTCAAACCTATCAGATATAAATGCACTAACATTGCAGATGTGGTGCTGTTCTGAAACATTTCTGCATGTCAAGTGATTTCCAGCTCCTGAAGAGAAGCAAAGACAGCCTCCAGGCCTTTGCCCTTCACCCGTATGATGGTGGCCATTTCACCATCAGTCTGGACTCCGCAATTCACTTCAACCACTCCTGAAAAGTATTTTCTGTGATTTGTGATCCAATTCTCATTGCCTAGGTCACAAGCTCATCCTTTACCTATCAAACACATCTCGTATGACGTAATTGAATCCAAGGATGTTGTATCAGAGAAAATCCGCTGTAAAGTGCTACCAGTTAGGGCTTTTTAATGTGAATTTCTTTAATATTAATTATGAGTTTGGATGAAGGGTAAACAAGCTATTGGCATTTTGCAACATAATGTTAACTAAAGAAAACTATGAGCATTTACCTCCAGGCTTCTTGTACTTCCACATGCCTCCTAAGGTAATGTTGAACATTTTGTCCTGATGAGGGAGCCAGGATAATCCAATTTGTACTGAACATGTCGACCTCATCATCGTGTTCTCTAATATTGCTCATGAGTTTTGTGATATACAGCATTCATCTGTAAACTCCACTGGCTGCCCATTGAAAAGCATACTCAATTCACAGCTCTGTGCATTCCCCACAAGATTCTGAACAAGCAAGGGGCCCTGCAGCGGCTCCGCCGCTATGGCGGAGGAGAGTCGCTGTCCCGCCAGCAGCTACAAAAATTGAAAAATAAAATTATAATAAACCAGGTTTATAGTCTTGGGGGCGGGCCATCATGGGGGCAGTCATGGAGGGGAAGTGGTGGGCACTGTTTTCAGTGCGCATGTGGGTTTGGCCGGCCGTCTCAGGACGGCCAAACCAACAGGCGCACTGAAGCTGTCTCCAACCCGAGCTGCGTAGCCAGGTTGGAGACAGCAGGCACAGGCTCCCAGTCTCTCTGGGAGCGCAAATCAAGGGCGCTCAGGCCAATCCCGATGCTGCTCTCATGCAGCATCACGATTGGCCACAGGGGATTCTGGGAGCCTGTGTCGGTGAGGAGCAAAAGAGTGACGATGCAGCAGGTACGTTTTTTTTTTTTTGTCGTCGTTCCCACCCCTGTGCCCCCTGCCACTCAGCCCGGACACCAGCCACTACTGAAGCGGTCCCTAGCTTGGCTGCCTTGTTGTAACTGTATCTGGCTACTACAGCGTTGCACTCGGCAGACTCGAATCTTGCCCTTGTACCTTGTATTAAACGAGACAGAATGGGAGGATGATCTTTTTGAGCTCTGGCCTTATGGAATACTCTGCCGCCTCAGTTAAGAAAATCATTTGAGCTTTCAAAAGCAGCTAAAGACCTGGCCGTTTTCACTTTAGTATTCTCTCCGTCTTCTTACGTGGCGCTTTGTCAAATCTTATGAATTTTATGTCGTACTAGTAATTAGCGCTGGGAAGCCCCGTTTCGGGCCAGCTATGCGCTTTAGAAATCTTCCTAACATAACATTAAACTGGGTGAGTAAAAATTGATCTATTTATATTACTCTGATGTATTTTAATACTTAGTGATTGTAGCCATTTCACCCTTTTTAGGTCTCTTCTGCGGCAGTGCATGCGCTTTCACTTACAGGAGGCCCATTGCTTATCATTTGTTGGCTTCATTGTCACTCTTATTTGCTGCCTTCTAATTGGCCAGCGCATGCTAGCTTCAATTACTCTTCTTTTAGCCGGAGCATGAACCAAGTACTGTTTGCGTCAGCTTGACTGTTGTCCTTCCGCTGATTGTGCTGTAATTGAGGTACTACTTTTATTTTTTCTTCTTCCCTGTTGAACCTCTTGCAGCTATGTTTTACTATGCCACGCACACGTCAAAGAAGCCCTTTTCACCTTTGAAATGGATGTTTATTGTGAAAACAGATGATACCTACTTTAATTGTGGCAACAGATGTTATCTGCTTCCAAATGTATTTTCAATAAGACATGGACATGGGCGCAATTGCTTCCTTTATGTGATAAGATTTTTTTGCCAAATGTCAAATATTTTTTATTTGTCAAGCATGGGGAGATTAAACGATTTACTCAGAATCACAGGGGTGTTGTGCCGAGAATTGACAAAGCCAATAGGTCTTACCTTTAAGACTATATGCTCTGTCATTGCCGTTTGTTCATTATGTACAGCATGGGCACTGCAGAATTTGGCAGTGATTTGTAGCCATGTTGTAAAGCAGCGTGGCTGCAGTGGAGAATGGTGAAAAATAATATTTAAAAAAGGACTATGATGCATCCAGGGCTAATGCATTTAAAAGATGAGAAAAGTGCATTAGCCCTGGCTACGACATAGCACATTATTAGTTTTAGCATACACACTGCTGTACAGCATGGGTACAAAACATTGCCAAAGCCAATCAATGAGGGATTTTTGAAGCGCGCTACTCACCCGTGAGGGTCTCAAGGAGTTGGGGGAGGAGGGGGGTCGAGCAGCTCCATGGTCAACCGAAGAGCCAGGTCTTGAGATCCTTTCTGAATAGGTGCAGTGTCGGACTTCGTCTGATGCAGAGGGGGAGTTCATTCCAGGTCTTGGCCGCGATGTAGGAGAAGGATTTGCCACCCGCTCTGGCCCTGTGGATGCGGGGGACCGTGGCCAGGGCTAGGTCGGCAGAGCGGAGGTTTCTCTTGGGGGCGTGGAAGGAGATTCTTTTGTTGAGGTATTGGAGTCCGGTGTTGTGGAGGGCTTTGTAGGCATATGTGAGCAGTTTGAAGGTTATTCTTTTTTCTACGGGGAGCCAGTGGAGGTCGCGGAGGTGTTGGGTGATGCGGTCATGTCGTGGGATGTCGAGGACGAGTCTGGCTGCGGCGTTCTGGAGTTTGCGGAGGAGTGTTTTGTTGACTCTGGCATAGAGCGCGTTTCCGTAGTCCAGTCTGCTGGTGATGAGTGCGTGGGTGATGGTCATCCTGGAGTCAGGGGGGATCCATTTGAAGGTCTTGCGGAGGGTGTTGAAGCATGTGGAGGACACAGCATTGATCTGGCGGTTCATTGTGAGCGAAGAGTAGAGTATGATGCCGAGCGTGGTCCGTAGGGGAGGGTGGGTTTCTGAGGGCGGGGGGCCACCATGTGTTGTCCCATGCGGATCTAGTTTATCTACCTGGCTGACTAAGGAAACAACAATGGTTAATAAATGTAAATAGAAATATTCGGCAGCCCTAGTGGCTTACCTCTGTGGTATTATTAAGACCATTTGTATGGGGCTATGGTGCCTTTGATATGCCCCTTGCTCTCTCATATGCATTTAGGAACGGTCTATTTAAAGAAATTATATTTACTTTTTTTAATTCTGAATGTTAACCTGAAGATAATTTTCACCTCAAACTAATCCCAAAAACTGATTTGCAAAATCAAGGGAAAAAGGATCACACAGTAGTACAGATTATTTTGGTATTAACATGTTTTTGAAAAATATTTTTTTGTGGCTGAAGTATATTCAATGCAACTATAATAACCAAAGGCGTCTGATTTCAAAATAAAATGCACTTATTTCTAGGACCACATCTGGTTGGAGGTTAATCTTGTGCAATTTGACATCAAAAGTCAACAGGAAATGTTTTGCTGTGCTTCATATGCATGTCCGTCAACAGTAGTGATCAAATGAATGTTATATAGCACTTGCTTTCTGGTACTAATATTTTTATGAGGAAAGTGATACCAAGACAGAATTACACCCAAAACAACATGTCCTTGTGTTACATGGGTATTGCAGTTTTCTGTGTTACTGTTTTCTTAATATTGTGGAATGGTGATATGTCATTTACTGATCTAGAATGTGTAGATGTAACAGGGGACTTGGAAGCTGCTGTGTTGGGGAGTGGTGCCTTCAGAATGTATTTAGACAGTTTGAATATTGGGAGTATATCGCAAATTGTGTTGGGATTATCTTATACAGGAGTAGTATGGTTGCCATCTCTTCTGTCTGTCCCCTGATAGGGAACTCTGCCTGACCAGCCCTCTTCAAGTGGTACTGCAAAAAAGTCCAGTTATGAATACCTTGTGAGGACATCTCAGTATTCCGTTCCGAACTGATCAGCCACATTGAGCTAATCTTCCCAGAGCCAGATGAAGTGTCTGAGTCAGCCCTTATCCCACTGGTAATCCCAGAGAGTGGAAACCTGTATCCTAAAGGCGAACCTCATAACGTGACAGTCCATGTAACATAGACTGACTCCAGAGTGTGACAGCACTCCTCCTAGACACCAATTCCAGAGTGTGACAGCTCTTATCCCAAAATGTGTCAGCTACCATTATTGTACAGTCATCTCAGAAAGTCGAATCTAGTTTCACTGTGCTCTGAACTCAATGTGGCAGCTGCATTCAGTGTGACCTGTGTGTCTGTGGCAGCTGTTCTATCTATGCTCTGATGTCATGGCCATCCTTACTGTACATGAATTCTAAAATGTGACCGCCTCCATTGTGCCCTAAATCCACAGTCTGACACCCACCGTCACAGTGGACAGATTAAGAATTTGACTGCCATCTATCCTATTTTCTGTCCACAGAATGACACAGCCCATGAGCCTAATCTAGGAAAATGCAAGCCTTTTTATTGAGTTCTGTTCTCAGAACCTTATTCAAAGAGTCCTGACCTCACAAATTGACCTCCCTCTTCACTGTGCCATTTATTAAAGAAGGTGAAAGTCATCTACACTGTACTCTACTCTGAATGTGGCGCAAGAGTCGTCTAATTTCTTGATGGCATATCCAACACTGTGACCCAGACGTAGAATTTGACAGCCCGCAGTGTGCCCACAATATTCCAACTCCTTAACCTGGACATCCTAAGAGCAAACCAACAACAGTAAAGCCACAACCACCACCAATATCTGGCGGCCCAAATGCTGGACGGTTTTTATTAGCAACATAAAAATCTATATACAGCTGTCAATAGGAATAGAATCTGTTCTACAAAATCTTGGAGTAAAGCAACACATCATGCTTGGGTAGGGGACATCAAGATGCTCTGTTTCTGTGGCTTCAGACAGAGGCTCTAATACTGACTGGGGGTCCACCATGAACCGCTCCTTCTGGGCGTCTCTGTAGGGCCTTCACCGCTACTTTCGCTGGTTCTCGGCATATCTGGCTTCCTTCATTTTTACCACCGGTGCCTAACTCATTCTCCAGGTGGTGCTTATCCTCCAAAATATTTTCTTTCCAGATCTCCACTTTGTTAGCCCACCTAGATCTCCTTTACAAACAATACCATAAAACACTGCTGAAGAAAGCACCACCCCGCTGCAGAGTATCTATTTCATCACTCCACAACTCCTTCATTCTTCTCTGGGGAAATCTTTTTCTGTCATATTTAATTTTTCTCCCCCCCTCCTTTGCTCATGTCATTATGCTAAAATGTTCATTTGCAAAATGTACCAACACTTTTTTCATAAATTCGCACATTCTTATTTTCCTCCTGATTCCACAATTCTGTGCATTTACTAATGTTTTTCTGTTCTACTTTCTCAATTTATTCCTTGACCTTTTCCTCTCGTCCATCCTTTAAAATCCTCCATTGCCCTTCTAATTGTCTCCTGTGTCTTCTGTTTTTATTGCAACCTTTTTTCATGTCCAGCTTTTTCTGCACTTATTTCAATTGCTCTTATCACACCCTCCACCTGCTGTCTTCAGGATTCCTTCATATTTCCCAGGATATCCTTCTCGAACATTTTTTCAGTTTCTTTCTGTGTTCCTACATAGCCATTATTTCTCTCTTTATCCCTTGCTAGGCCCACTCATGCGCACACCCAAATCCTCTTCCTTCGGTGCTCCTTATTCTGACTTCACATCCTTCCACGTTTACCTGACCCGCTTTTCCTGTTGATCTTTTTTTATTTCACACTTGATTTCATTCCTCATTCTGCTTCCTTTATCTACCAAATACTCCATATTTTAAATCATCTGGGGTGGGCATGGGAGGCAAAGGCCACCATTGTCTGAGCTAGTTGGTCCAAAATATACATAGTTCAAAGATGGTCCCAACTTTAACAGTTCATTTGACCACTTAGTGGCTTTTCATCCTTGGCGTCTTCCCTTTCTCTCTGTGCATGAACACCGTAGCCATTGAAGAACCTCCCACTGGAAACTGCCTCTGTCAGTCCCAGGGCCCAACATCAAAGTTCATAGCAGGATACCAAGTCTTGGCTCAGAAACTGGACTGAAGCACTGTGACACGGATGGGCTCTTCTCCTTCTTTCAGATACCCAACCATTTGGTCAAAGTCTGCATGGACAAAGTCCAGTTTCTCCAATTTGTACCCACAGTTAGCCACCCTCCCGTTGCATCCTGTTGTGTGGCTGGTTACCTGGTCCCTTTTGTGGAAAGGCACTGTGTCCCTACTGGTTTTTTCGGATCGCTCCTGAACTGTCCAGTTCTCATAGCATCCCAGCTTGTCTTCCCATGGATGCAAAAGGTCAGTAGCGTTTCCTACCAGGTCCAATGCATCTTTGGTGGGCTCCAGACAGTGATTTATGTTGCGGCTGTTTTCCGAGTGGCAAGCCGTGCGGTCTGGTTCCAGATTTGCTGATTTGGGACACTGTGATGCTCTCTGAGCGCCAGGCTCATCTGCCACCATGCCTTGGTGCTGTGTTTGGAGGTGGCTGGATGAGCCGTCTAGCTGTGAGCTGGAATATACTTCTTGCAGAAGGAAGTCCCAGTCTTCAGCCTCCTCTGGCATGGAGTCGTCACTGTACTCATCAGCTAATGTATTCGCTGAAGGGGACAAGCAAAATATATTGATTAGGTAAGAAAATTAATTTGGAGAAAAGAACAAACAGTAGACATGGTGGTGCATTACAGCAGATGTGCCGCGCTTGCGGGTGTGCTACATGCTGTGTTGTTAGGTTAAAAAATTTGATAAACTGTGCTATGCATTTCAAGAATCTGTCTGTAGTGTTCTACCTTTGACATTTCAAGCAGAAATGCCATAGACGCCAGTAGGTATCAGTGTTCGAATCATTCTCAGATAGAACTTAATGTGCTTTCTGTTATACAAGTGAATTGCGTCGCAGAAGACAACAATAAACAGCTGCGGAGGATTTTAAGCCCAGCGCTCTCTCAGTATGGCACCTTTTACCAAATCCACACCCTACATTGACTTAAGCACCTAAAAAGGATTCAAGTGGTAGTTTAAAGGAAAAAACTCACTTAACCTTTCTATAATGTATGTCAATGACAGGGCAATCTGTCTAAGAAGATCACTAGAAACAGAGATTTCTATCAAACATACCCATAATCAATTTTCTATGTACATGTTAATAGAGAAACATTTTTCTGTTGGTCCAGGTCTCAGAGAAGCACAATTATATATCATACAAACTATTAGAGAATCAATTGCCTAGCACACCACCCAGGAGAAAATCACATTTCTACTAAATGATCCGACAGAGAAGCAACTTACTATGATGCTGGTTAATAGAAAAGCACTTTTATAAGGTGCACGTTATTAGGGAAGCACCTCATTAAAACACAGGCTGAGGAAGAGTCACCTTTGTATCATCAAGGTAATTGGATAAGCACCTTTCTACCAGACAGGGCAATGATGAGTACCATGAACAATATGCTGCTTTACTTGTCAACCGAGAAGACCATGCCAAAACTGGATTCCTCCCCAAGGATGAGTTATCAAGAATAAACTAGTGACTTACCTGTAACAACAATTTTGAGGCTTGAAACTTTGATAGATTCAAATGTTTTACATTATTCTGCCATCTAGTAGTTGAGTTCAGAAAGGTATTTGTGAGTTCATTTTAGGCATCAAACAAAGGAGGGGTCATCCTGACTCCCTCTCAATTTTTTTTTTTATATAGTGAAGCAGAGTCATTGTCTGCCGTGGTTTCTTCAGCTTTTGACCCGGAGGACTCAGTTCTAATTTTGCTTTCTTCAACTGACGTATGTTTCCCATCCAGTATATTTTCCTAGTCTAAGAGGCCAACGTACACACACAGCTATACATGTCTCTTCCTTAGGCATTATAAGATTTTGCTTTTCCTGCATGAAAAAGATCTTCTTGGATGTAGTGTGCTACCTGGCATCCTATCTGACGCACACATGCAGGGGGGCTGGGCGTGGGACCTGCATCAATAAAAGGGTGTAGCTATCCACATGCAGCCATTCCAAAGGGAAGCTGCCATGTAAGTGTGTTCTTCATGCATGCTAGAGAGGGCTGGGCACTGTAGGCTGCAGCCCCTCCTGGTGATGATGTCCAGAACCCTTGGCACATGAACATACCACATCCACAGAACGGCAGAATAACGCAGCTAGAGTGTATTCAGTAAACCACTTGCAAAGCAGCAACAGCACATGGACGGCTCAACACCTCAGCCCAAAAATAGCAAACTCACTGATCAGCCTTAGGTCAGAAAGCAGCACATGGGCTGTGGACAACCATATCTCAAATTGACTGGAGCGCTGACCACAGCACCAAGGCCCCATGGGTTCGAGCTCACGGTGAGAAAGAAATCCTGCATAGAAGAAGTCAGGCAAAGAGCAAATAAAGTAAGCACCATGCGTTTCTCCTTAACTCCCAGCATCACAAACCTACAACTACTAAACACTGCACGTCACTGCAACCTACGAGTGAAGGAGGTGCTTGTATACCATGACCAACAGCAAAATCACAGGCTGGGAAGGAGAACAAAGCACAGCGTCTAAAGGATGGCAAGGCCAGTCAAGGGTGGCAGACTATAGAGGATGCACCAATTAAGTAGGGAAACAAATAACTAATTACTCCCATTTAAGGAACTAGCCAGTCCGACAACAGCAGCACCTAATGTAGAATGGTGCTGCGAAACAAAATAACTACTTCAAGGACACGAAAGAGACAGATGGGATAAAGAGGTCTCTCCTTCTCCATTACGCTGGAGAAGAGATATTCAAACTTTTTGCGAACCTGAGAAATACAGGATTATGAAGACCACTACAATGGCAGGGGAGGTCCTATAGCACATTTCGACCCTCAGTTCAATCCAGACTATAAAGGATTTAAACTAAAGCAAGCCAAACAACGAGTACACAAATCCATAGATGGGTTCTACACATGCCTGAGGGATCTGGTCTGCATGTGCACATTAACAACTCCACGAAGGAGGTCCGGCACAACTCATATAGGGGTGCAGAAGAGTGGCATACACAAAATGATACTCAGCAAACTGAGTAGGTCCTGGTACTGGTCCAATGCCATGAACTGCCCACTGCCAGAGCTGAATACATGGATTCCATTTTAGACAAGATGCTGATCAAAGAACCCAATGCTGACACTTCAATCAAGCCAAAACCCTTCAACACCATATGAGGCAGGTGCTGCTCGAGCAGAGATGCCTGCCAACGCACCTAAGAGAGTATTTACCATTGACCATGCGGGTAGTGTGGAGCAGAGCCACACCCAGCAATCCTGTGCCCAGCTCATCTCGTGTGCAGAGAGAGGGGAGCACGGCATTTCTTGAGAAGCACCAACCTCAATGCAATCACATCGGAATCTGACAATGCATGTAGCACGTTGTTCACATTAACTACTCTCCCTGACCATTCTGAGGATGATGAAGAGGGCAAAGGGGTATTCATCATTTCTTTCAACGAACAATTGCAAACGTAGAGGCCCAGATAGTCCAGGTGCTCCATCAGGCTGCTAGACTAGACAATCCCAGCTCTGATAGACACAGAAGCCTCTGTGAATGTCATGTGCCTGCATAAGTTCCAACAACAGGAACCACACCCACAACTGAACACAACAAAAACTCTTGCATATACGAGCCATCCCATTGATGGGAACGACCACAACCGCAAATTCAAATGAAGAAGATCATGTCGCAGCCAAGTTTTTCGTAGCAAAGACTGGATCTGACACACTTATCAGTTGCAACACAGCACAGGCGCTGAAACTGATTGCCTTCATGAAGCGAACACATGAAGCAGGCATGGAAGCTATACTAAAAGACTTTCAGCACCTCTTTGAAGGGTTGGTGTGCATGAAGACCAACCCAATCTCACTCCACACCGATAAATCGACTTGGCTTGTGGCCATGCAACACTGACAAACTCCTTTTAAACAGCAAGAACTGCCTACAGGAGGCCTTACACATAATCAAAAAGGTGCCAGGGCCTATGTTGTGGGCATCGTACACACCTTTGTAATCTTGAGTACCACAGGTCAAAGCAAGTTAATGTATCACAATTTTGTTCCATGCATGTTGAATTATGCCGGTACAAATGCTTGAAAACTGGAATATCCTGAGCAGCCAAGGTATTCCAAAACATGATAACAAAAGACCTCTTGGGCCTCACAGGAGTTCTTAATGTGGACAATGGCATCCCAATACACTCAGGAACCATACAAGAACATCACAGAAGAGTCAAATAAGCCCTCCAGAGGATATCTGACTGTGGGCTGACCCTTCACAAGCAGAAATGTGCGCTCCTGACAGACATGGTGGAGTTCTAGTAATAAATATCCTCAAAGCAGGGAGTGAAAGTAGAGCCAAAGAAAACAAAGGATACCCAAGAAGCTGAGAGTGGAGGTCAGGAGCTTCCTGGCAATGGTCACATATTGTGGCTGATTCATCCCCAATCTTACAATGCTTAAAGAACCCCTACATCAAGTAACCAAATAAAATAGTCACTGGAACCAGACTGGAGAGCACTAAAAACATTTGCTAACATGGGGCCAACATGTTAAGGGGAGTGGCAAAGTGGTACTTTAATCCTACTTTGAAAACAAAATTAGTAGTGGATGCCAGCCCAGTGAGGCTTGGATCAGTTCTGCTACAACTCCAGAACAAGCATTTGCAATGCAATAGGTCTCGCATTTGTGAGATTTTGAGCTATTGGCATTGTAAATGGCAAAGCGTTTCATTTATGTGTTTAAAAAACATGCAATGATAAAAGGCATTGTCATTTACAATACCAATAGGTAAAAGTTTTGAAAATGCGAGACCTATTGCATTGCAAATGCTTGTTTTACTTCCTATCTACGCTTCTGTTTATAGACTTGTCGGCCTCACTCTGTATGGATCTCCCTCCCAGGCTTTGCGTTGTGATTTCCTGTATCGCTCTTGAACATGTTGTTGTTCTGCCTTGCTTGTTTCCCATCCCTGACCATTTGTAAAGCACTTTGATACCCACTTGGGTCACGTTTGCGCTATATAAAACTTTATAAATAAATAAAATATTCATGGTGAAAAGGTTTGTGTCTGCCAAGGCATCCAAGGGCCACCCACCATGCCCTTAATGAGAAGGGCTGTGGCTCGGTGTCAGATAAAAACACTGTTTCCGAGCTGTGTGGCCCGGGGGGGGAGGGGGGGAGGGCGGAGGTGAGAATGGCCCCCCAGGGACGCAGATTCTCATCACGCCTTCACTCAGCTCCCTGGCCCACTATCAGGGTGATAAGGCAGGGGGGCAAGAAGAAGCCACCGCTGATCATTGCCCAAGGGCCATATCACAGGGTCCCCAGCGAGGCTGTTTTACTCTCCCTGTCCAGTGCCTTCTGTGGGATGGGAAAGAAAAATAAACAGGCCCTCAGAGGGCACTGAGACAACGGCCCTTCGGCCAAAGCCCGACTGCCCGCTGTGCCAATCCATCCCTGTTCAAGGCATCCAGCGCCTGGAAAAGTCACTGCCACTTCTGGGAGCGTATTTTCTCGCGAGTGATCTTGCACCCTAACCCTTGAGGGCGTGGGGTAGAAGCAGGCATTAACAGAGAGTGTAAGTAGAAGGCACTTATGGGCGGTGTGAGGAGCTGACACTGCGGGGCACTGTGAGGAATCAGCACTGGTGGGGAGCGTGAGCTGCTGGCAGTGATGCAGTAAGGATAATACACCTCAGTGACGTCCTACTTCTTGGCGCACTCCACCCATACAGGTGTCATATTACATGCAAGTAAATCCCCTTATAAGCACAGATTCGCATCTTGTGAAACCACTGGAACACCTCAGTTGGTCTGCCTCTGTAAGATTTGCAATGTCACCCCAAAAGGCCTATCGTTTTGACAAAATACCGTACTTGGGCAACAGGCTAGTGGGGCTGGGGCGGCAGCTTGCGTTCAAATCGGCAGCTGTACCATGGAATCAGTATGAAAACATATGAATGTCTGAATTCGATTAAGTACAGATTGCTTCAGAATGTCAGTTTCCAGTAACAGTTACACTGATCAACCCCTGCAAAAAAACATGATGTGCATTAACTGACTGGAACAAAAACACATTTATTGCATCAATCCATCAGCGCAAATGTCGGAGTAAAATTGCGCTTGTCGGTGCAAAGTTATGTGCCAGTGCCTGTTTGTTCACAGTGCCCACCGGAGTGGAAGCGCCAGGATTTACGCTCAGTGCCAGCAGCGCCGTGAAACCAGAACAAATAAGCGGGCAGAGCCGGCGAGCCCTGCCGCTCCAGTAAGAGTCGTAAAAAGTCAGATTTACCGCCCGCTTACGGGAGAACATCTGCCGCTTTGGTTCTCATTACCGAGCGCCGCGTCCTCCTCCTCGGAGCTTCCCGCCGCTGCGGCTGACGGAACAGCACTGTCGCACGATCTTATGGCTGCGATGTATCTGCTGCAATAAAAATGTTCACTCTGAAGAACAACACTGCTCTATCAAGCCTGGCGACACTAAACCAAGCGCCTTAAATAAAAATAACAATTAAAAGAAGGCGATGCAACACATCCAGTTTCCACATGTGCCCATGACCATCTTTGGCGGGCAGAGCCGGCGAGCCCTGCCGCTCCAGTAAGAGTCGTAAAAAGTCAGATTTACCGCCCGCTTACGGGAGAACATCTGCCGCCTTCGTTCTCATTACCGAGCGCCGCGTCCTCCTCCTCGGAGCTTCCCGCCGCTGCGGCTGACGGAACAGCACTGGCGCGCGATCTTATGGCTGCGATGTATCTGCTGCAATAAAAATGTTCACTCTGAAGAACAACACTGCTCTATCAAGCCTGGCGACACTAAACCAAGCGCCTTAAATAAAAATAACAATTAAAAGAAGGCGATGCAACACATCCAGTTTCCACATGTGCCAATTACCATCTTTGGCCAGGGGCTGGCATTTTGAGCCTCAAAAGATGCCAGCGCAGCCAGGGATTCATTTGAGCCAGTGGCTGCCATGGTAACTTTGGGGGATTTGAACTTATTTCTTCTCATCAGACTTTCACCGAGACCAAGAGAGAACAAGCGCTCGCCATCTGTTTTCACTCAGCCGCTTGTTTATATTTGCATTGCGCTTTCACTTTCACTTTAAGTGAAAGCGCGATCCAAAAATAAACACAGGGCTGAGTGAAAACAGATGGCCCCCATAAAGATAAGAAATTGCTTTGCGACAGCAGCAAAGCAGACGACCCTGTCCGGATCGGCCGGATGAAAAGGCGAAAGGGCGTCAACAAAAAAACCTAATTTCCAATGGCAGGCCACTGTTTAGCATAAACGATGACGCCAGCCAATGAAAATGAGGGGCGGGGCTTCAAGTCCCCTTCTCAAATCTACTCTCTTACAATATCTCTCGCCCAGCGAACAGCGCTGCAACGCCAGGCGAGACCTAAAAAAACTCCAAGCGCGTTTATGTCTTCTCTCACGTCCCTTCAGCCTCTCTACGGTTGGCCTCCTTTCTTGGGCACTGGGGCGCGGGCAGGGACACGCGCCAGCAGGCACCCGACTCTCACGAGGGCCCTTCCTTCACCAGCCTTAGTAATAAAGGGCCACACCTCACCCCTGACTCCGACTATCAGCGGAGCCTTCTCCACAGAAGACTCATAAGCAGCTGTTGTAGGCTTGGAAGGCCGCCGGGGAAAGTGTGGCAGGTGGTAACCAAGGAAGGTCTCAGCTTATCTGCCAAGTGCCGCACGTTGACGACACAACTTTAAACTACTTATGGCCTTCTCGACAACAGCCCGTTGCATTCAGGGACTTGTGGTTTTCATTTAACACTAACCTGGCTTGACAGCACAGCTGTCTGAGATACCAGTGAATGTGGTCTAACGGCCAGAGCTGCCGACTTTTGAGCTGGGAAACAAGGTTCGAGTCTCGGCGTCGGTTCAACATCCTGTTATTCTGGTCAAATTACTGAATCTCCCTGTGCCTACCAAAAATGAATGTGTCCTCGTGTAACATAACTGGTGCTCATGTAAAGCGCTCCAATACCTTCGGGACGAGTTCGAGATTATATATATATATGTATATATATATATCGCCACAATATCCCTTTGAACAGGGATTTCCTCACCGCACTCGCAGCTCTTTTAAAGTTGAATACAAGTATGAATCATCACATCATACCATCGCTGGTTCCAGGGTGTTTTTATTTTCCAAAAAACGCTGCCAACACACAACCCCAACGCGTTTCGGTCTCAGCCGAGACCTTGCTCACGAGGAACAATCGATCAACACAGGGCGCCATACTCTTTCAGTTCTATTTAAAGGAATATATTTCATGACCTAACTTCCTGTTAAGTCCAACTGTTGCATTATGGTATTTGTAGTTGCGCCTTTCCATGTTGTCGTTTAATCATGGAGCCATATTTATGTTAAAATTACATTATGGCAACAGAATGACCTAGTGGCATAACATTTACATAATTTCTCATTACAGCACTACTTAGTCTATAAGTTCAATCCTTCCATCCATTTCAAAGTGTTCTATTTACACAACGAAAAAGGAAAACAAATTAATATTCTTAAATAACGTGTCATACGATAATTTAGGGTAACTACATTAATTCAAGCAGTTAAGTGATATTTTAATTAGCTGCTATCAATGGCTGGGCTCGAACCCTCGTTCTCTATTTCCATTCCACATATCTTAACATACTGAGCTAGTCCCTCTTGCTTATTTTGTAGCTGTTCTTAGCATTCATAACCTATTCCAGTGTTATCCATTTCAACCCTGGCACCCGGCCACTATAATGGGGAATATGCATTTTTGTGATTTTTAAGTTATGAAACTATAATTGATATTATACCCTTACTAACTAAAGCAATCCAGCCCTCCAGTGGGCATATGCATTTTTTGAAAAAACTTGTAGTACACCCATTTATTATTATATATCTGAGTCCACCAACTCCACATTATTAAGATCTTTGTTACTAATATAAACTTCTTTACTCCTTCGTTCTAAATTAGTGCCTTTTCATAACCATTTTTTTGTATATTGTATCTCTTCATTCGTTGCAGCCATAAGTACAATGGAAATTTATATCAAAAACATATATACACACACAGTTAAAATCAGATCAGGGAGGTTAATATTCATGTCACTTTTGATGTCCAGAAAATGCACATAGCATCGTTTGTCAGACAGTCTCATTAAGTCATCATACATGTGCATCATAAGTGTGAATGAAGCTCCTCATCTTGATTTAACCCTCTTGGGGTCAGGGTTCGAAAATTAAGTATATGCCTGGATTCCTTTTGCCGCAGAATTTTTTCTCTATCTCCACCACGGAGTTGTTGTTCCACCTGTTCCACGGCATAAAAAGTTAACAATTTCCAGTTTCCACCATGTTCTTTTTCCATATGTTTTGCTATTTGCTATATAGTTACCCTAAATTATCGTATGAAACGTTATTTAAGAATATTAATTTGTTTTCCTTTTTCGTTGTGTAAATAGAACACTTTGAAATGGATGGAAGGATTGAACTTATAGACTAAGTAGTGCTGTAATGAGAAATTATGTAAATGTTATGCCACTAGGTCATTCTGTTGCCATAATGTAATTTTAACGTAAATATGGCTCCATGATTAAACGACAACATGGAAAGGCGCAACTACAAATACCATAATGCAACAGTTGGACTTAACAGGAAGTTAGGTCATGAAATATATTCCTTTAAATAGAACTGAAAGAGTATGGCGCCCTGTGTTGATCGATTGTTCCCCGTGAGCAAGGTCTCGGCTGAGACCGAAACGCGTTGGGGTTGTGTGTTGGCAGCGTTTTTTGGAAAATAAAAACACCCTGGAACCAGCGATGGTATGATGTGATGATTCATACTTGTATTCAACTTTAAAAGAGCTGCGAGTGCGGTGAGGAAATCCCTGTTCAAAGGGATATTGTGGCGATATTTGTAACGGCTTGGTCCTGCCGTACTCGACACGCACCACCACAGAGCGCCCAGCAGTCAGTAAAGGTGGACTTTGCGGAAAGGATATATATATATATATATATATACATATCTCTCTCCTTGGCTCCACCCTGCTAGTGGCAGCTATGAGTATCATTACACTTCTTATGGCGTGCTGGCGTTGCTATACACAAGGGACTATTTTACATCTTAAACGTACAATGAATCATTAAACATATTCTTTATCTCGGACATGGTTATACAGGAAGCAGCCTTTTTTTGTTTTATTTGACTGCAACAAGTTTTTCTTTGATGTTTAGTCAGGACTCAGATTGCAAGCTAGGCTTATTAACTTTACCAATGCTTAATAATTAGAAAGTTGTATGCTGGTGCGAACAAGGCCCCACAGGGCGTTGGAGCACCTCACAGGATGTAGAATAAAGGATAATACAGAATCATTCCAACATACCTAAAAGTAGGGGTAATAAGGGGAAACGGTAGGGTTTAACATCAGTTTAGCCCAAGAAAATATTAAAGATAATTGTTGTGCTGATTAAATAAACTGCGTTACTACAACGGAGTGCTCCGTCATTAAGCAACTTTGAGGCAGCCAACTGGAACAGTGAACTAGCACATCAAATATCACTTAAAATAAGCTGCACTATGTGAGCTGGACTTTTCCACATTGGGAAACTTTGAGACAACTCTCCAAAATGAGTTAACTCCCACCAAACATAATTCCAGAACCCAGAAGTATTTTTCAAGAAAGTGTCATTTTAGGGGTCGTTTGAAGAGGCCGAAGGAGTTGCTCTCCGAGGTAGAGAGTTCCATAACTTGGGTGCATGGCCTCATCGTGCCTGCCATGCAGGGAACATTTCTTGAGGCGGTGGATCCGAGGGAAACAACTTCCTTTGCATCTCATCATTTGGCAACCTCTGGTGACACGCTGTTTATTTAAGAGGTATTTAGGTGCAGTGCCTTAAAAAAAAAATGCATATGGTTGGGTCCAAACTGGGGTGGCATGGTGAGCCAAAAAAAGATGGATTAAAAAACTAATACGCATATTAGGCCCGCTTCACAGAACTAACTTAAGACAAAATCCTAAACTTACTACCATTTTGGTATTCACAGAAGGCACTTACTCATTTTGGTATTCACAGAAGGCACTTACTCATTTTGGTATTCACAGAAGGCACTTACTCATTGATGAGTAAGTGCTTTCTGTGAATACCAAAATGAGTAACTTACTCATTTTGAGTAACTTACTCATTTTGAGTAACTTACACATTTGGTATTCACAGAAGGCACTTACTCATTGATGAGTAAGTGCCTTCTGTGAATACCAAAATGAGTAAGTGCCTTCTGTGAATACCAAAATGAGTAAGTGCCTTCTGTGACTACCAAAATGGTAGTAAGTTTAGGATTTTGTCTTAAGTTAGTTCTGTGAATCGGGCCCATAGTTGGGTCCAAACTTGGGTGCATTGTGAGCAAAAAAAACGATGGATTAAAAAAAATGATTTGCATA
Source organism: Calotriton arnoldi (assembly GCA_963921515.1). Lineage (NCBI taxonomy): Eukaryota > Metazoa > Chordata > Amphibia > Caudata > Salamandridae > Calotriton > Calotriton arnoldi. Next base: position 1,280,421 of record CAWUFW010004004.1, read on the forward strand.
TGGTTGGGGCCATACCGGGGCGGTGTGGTGAGCAAAAAAACGATGGATTAAACCCGGATCTGTGACTGGGGTGAATGTTTGATTTGTTCAGCATTCCATCCATGTCTGTTCTTTTTGCTTGTGCCTTATAAGTCAGGCGTGTCAATTTATAGCTGCATCTCTACTCAACCGGACGCCACTTTACAGAAGTGAGGCCTGCTGTGTTGTGGTCGCATTTATGGGACAGTAGACCGCGGTGCAGCAGCATGCAGGACAGCTGGCAGAGGGGCACGGCTCTTTTGAGGTATTCCCCTCAGAGGGGCATGGCCATAGGCTAACCGTGGAAGACCAAGTGATAGTTCTGTGTTTTCACATCCTCAGATTGAAGAAAGTGTTTGCAGTTTTAGATGAATGCACATAGGAACTGTAGAGTGCTGCTGTCTAAAAACTTATGCCTGAATGCAGATGTTTAGTAAGACATGAAGCATTGAGGCAGCTATGATTCTCTGGGAACTAGAAGGAAATCTCCCCTGGCTACCAGAAGGCACACTGGCCTCCAAGTCTGACAGATCTTCAGAAGTGAGCCCACCCATATTGTTGTCTTTGCTAGTTCAGCAGCTTGGACTTTGTGCCCGTCATCAGTCCTGAATTATAAAATGCTGCCGTCTCGGTTATCTTGTGTTCTTTAACATAGCCCTTCACAAGTGGTGAACGAGCGAGTGACGTCACTTCCGCTTGTCACAGGAGTTTGGTGAGATTACACCACTGGGTGAGGCGCTGGCAAACTAGTGACATTTAGACAGAATCCTCCGGGGAAAAATTAGCATAAGCCTGGAGCACCGAAGAAGGCATGTGTTAATAAGCGCTACCCTCTGAATCCGACACTCTTCTGGACCACGGACATGACGCACTTTTACAGCCCTTCACACTTCCTGCAACGAAATAGGCAATGGCTTCATAGCGCTTCATACCCACACGCCTGGAAGCTACGCGTTATGTACACAATGATTGCTGACGTATGTTCAGTGGCGCAGCCATAGTGTCCTTACCCCCAGTGCAAGGAGGTAAATGACCCCTCCCCCGCTCGCCACCCTAGAAGCGGTTATAAGTTTTAAAAAAAAAACAGCAATAATATGGGTTCATTCGGCCCCGGTGCAACTGCACCTGATGCACCAATGGAAGCCGCGCCCCTTCATATGCTGCACTATGACAAGGCACGGGACAGCGCGCGCAGGGTAAAGTGTTATCGATGTTCAAAGCATGGCCGAGTTCATGTCTACAGTGTGATCTCCAGTGCTGGGCCTGTGTGCGCGAGGCCTCAAAGGGAGAACTGTTTATTTCGGGCAGTCCGGTTCCACGGGTAAATGGCACACTGAAGGGAAGGGCGGAGAGAGGATACGCACGGCAGAGTTCTCGGCATTTCTAAAGCAAACAAACTGCACGTGAATATATGTTTTAACTGTAGAGAGCGTCTGAACTGCGCGCAGACATGAGAAGGGCTGAGCCATAGTGGCATCCTGTAACTAGCCTTAAAGGCTGATGCAATTGCTTAGGGTAAAACCGTATCACCCCCACAGGCCTACACTGAACATATAACACCCCACACCCCTTTCACGTCCACTGAACACCAATAGAATTCGACCATGGGGGCAAGCTGTCACCCAGAAACGGAAAACACAAGAAAAACATGCCTGGGCGGCCCAGTGCTTTCTACTGGATGCCCAACGCGTACAGATGCATCATGGGAGAATCCATACATTACGGAAATGAATAGGTATTCGTGGTTTCAAAATCTACCCTGGACAGCTACTGGCCTCTATGGCAGGGAGAAGGGTGACCTGACCTTAACTTCTGCCCTCTGTTCAATGGTACAACAGCCCCCCCACACACACACCACCACCCCCACATCAAAAGGAGAAGGCGAGTCCTCGTGATAGTCTGCCACCGAAGGCTGAGGGGAATCCCCACTTCCGCATTAGAAACAAAGGGAATCAGACCTGGTGTGCTATTAAAACAAGCATCGATCTCTTGTCTTTATGGGGACATGTGTTTCTAATTAGCGTGGAGGCGCGCACTGCCCCCAACCTCTCAAAGGAAAAAAATCTTGACGAAACCAAGATTTGTTTTCCTTTGAGAGGTCGGGGGCAGTGCGCTCCTCCACGCTAATTAGAAACACATGGCCCCATAAAGATAAGAAAGTGCTTTGCGACAGACGCAAAGCAGACGAGCCAGTCCGGACCAAAAAGCGAAAGGGCGGCAACCAAAATACCCCATTTCCAATGGCCGGCCACCGTTTAGCATAAACGGTGACACAAGCCAATGGAACCCCTCATCCTCAAAATCTCTTGCCGAGCGAGCAGCGCTTTGCGCTGCAACGCTAGGCGAGACCTAAAAATGATTGTGGGCCTCCAGTAGCATTTGCCAGCTGAGCCATGTCCTCAGTTGATACTTAATAGTCACAAATTGAGAGAGAAGCACTTGAAATCTGCTGGGAGCATGAGCAGTTCCGCCTCTACATCTACCAAGAGCTGAAAGTCATGACTGATCATTAGCCCCATAACAATCTTTTTGCAGGGACAGCACAGCTAGTGCCTCCCCGCATTAAAAATGTGATTGTACAGTTACAATGATAGAAACTCACAGTAGCCTATCAACCGAGCTGCAACAACCCAGCTGAATTTCTATCCAAATACCTATAAAACAAAAATGAGAGACAGCATGAGAAGGGGATGACCACATCAACCTGGTCACAGAAACAGCACAGCCATGGGCCATCACCATTGCCGAGATCATATAAGCCACCAAAGAAGACAAATGCTTCCAGATGGATATCCAAGCCACCAGACATAACTCCTGGAAGACACTCCTAACTCAAAGTAGAAATATGAACCTTTAAGCCCAACAAGATCTCCTGGCTCTGTGGAGAGCACAAACTTAGCTAAGCTCATCCACAAAAGTTCAAGCTTGAGAAGATATTTGCAGAATATGGAATTCCAACTTCACTCAAGACAGACAAAGGACTGCCCTTCCAAGTTAGTGATGTGAAGGACTTGTGGAAGAACTCAGAGTACACCACCGGAGGATAACACCCACATGGCCGCAGGTTAGCTGAGAAGTAGAGTGATTCATGCACATCCTAAATAACGTCATCAGAAGTGGGTGGAACATGAAACACGGAGACCACCACCCACCACTTATATAAGAGTACTGGGTTACACTTCACTACACTAAATGTACCCCAGCACACCTTATATTTGCAAGATCCAATACCAACAACCAACTCGATTGACTCCCCAAACCTGAACCACCAGCATGCCCAGAGAAGGAGAATGGAAAATAATGACAACGCCAACCAACAATGAAGAACCATGAACAGTCAAACAAAGTAGCGGACGGGGTCCTAGTGCAGGATCGCACATCCGGAAGCAACTTCAGAAACCCCCTTGAAAGTCTCCCATGACGAATGGTCATTACCCAGGGGACCTTAATCAGGACCCACAGGAGATCCACAATGGTGACACAAAATGTGGCCTTTTAAAATAAAAAATAATTCACCACCCCTATCACCTAAGGACAAGACCATGGAGCAAGAGATGAGGAAAGTGAAGAAGCAGAAGGTTGTGATCTGGATTTCAAGAACCAAACCCTTAAGCTCTTGCGATGGCAAAAGAAACACCCAGAACAGAGGGGCCCACCAAGAGGTGTGCTCGAACCTAATTTCAGAGCCATGGCTGTACCAGCCTATATGTGCCCGGTATAAAGGTCAGTGAGACTGAGAGACCACCTATGCTGACCCCACAAGGGACACACACATCAGAAGAAGGGGAAGGGATAATTTGTTATTTTGTATTCCTGTTCATGTTTGGGAGGAATGCTGTGTGCCACCCCGCACCTGTCACTGATGCACACACCCTGGGAGAACAGGTACGGTACTTGCCTTTTAATTAAAGGCATGGCTGCACATGAGCAGCAGTCTGCAAGCAAGTTGGCACGTGGGTGTGTCCTTCCTCCACCCTGAGTACTTGACACAGTTGACCACCGCCAGCCTCTCGACTGCACTACATAGGGGACATTTTTGGCTACCTCCAAATCTGTGGTTCATCATCAGATCTTCAGACTCTTCTGTTCCCTCAACTCTATCTGACCGCTCATCATCTAAAAAAAAAATTCAGACAAAGTACTATTTCGCTTTACATTGCGTAAAGTGCCCAGCACTGTTTCTCGTGAACATATAGGATTCTGGGTTTAAATTTGTCACACTCACTACACTCTTTGGACTTATGGCACTAGAGGAGGTTGCAAACTCTGGGGCCTATTCACAAACTGCATTTTGTAGTACCATAAAATGCTATTCACAAACCTACATGCAGAGTTTACACCTCTGTCTCTCCTAACCTTTTCTGCGTGGAGATCTCCACCCCGACAGTGGAGTCTCCGCACACGTAAGTATATGCTTTAGTAATTAATGTGAAAGGGAAAGAGGGGAGTGGCTGGAAAATGGTGAATACTTACTACTAAACTGCAGGGAATATGGATGTTTAAGGAGGGGTTAAGCAAGGGTCAGAGAGGGGTTTAAAAAGGGACATGTACCCACCCACAAAAGAATAAACCCATTCCTATTCACAAACTGCACTTCTAAAGTTACCACAGCCAAGAAGGGGTCGAAGGCGGTAGTAAATTACTTCAGTTCAGACCTGAACTAAGCCCAGCACAACAAATCCTCCCATATAAATCATTGGAGTTAGGGACTTAAAATAAAACCCAATAGGAAATAATGGTAAATGAAATACAATTAATTTAAATAGTTAAAAATATAAATACATATAATTTAATGTTGATAAATGTATACAAACAGTCCATATTTTTAATGTAGTTATAAAACATTTTATTAATCTTTTCTGCTTTTTAAAAAGAATGTAACAATAGATTTTATTATATGCATGTAATTAAACGACTTAATTTTAATAATAACTTTTTTAACTTTAGTAGGGATTTAACTTTTTAATTTAAACTTGAGAAAAATACCTAATGTAATTTAATATTTTTTAAATATTTTAATAATTCAAAATTTAGGTAATTAAATAAAATGTTTTTACTTTCCCTATACTGTACCACATGAAGACTCTGCCATTGGGGCAGAGATCTCCATATACCATAGAGATATCTCCACTCTTGTGGCTGACATCTTCGCATGGTAAGGTATAGGGAAAAGAAAAGCAGTTTATTAAACTTGGAAAAAGTTTGTTAAAGTATTTTCATGTTGTAAATGTCATTTATAGATTTATTAGGTATAAGTAAACACAGAGTGCAACGGCACAAATAACCACATTTTTAAATAAATCTTTAATTATTGTAAATATATTAAATCGAGTACGTTTTTTTCTCAAGTTAAAATTAGAAAATACATTTTCAACTAAGGCAAGAAAAACATTTTATATAATGCATTATTAAAAGGCATGCGCATATTTAATAGTAATATAGTTATATGTAATACAATTTGCCATTAAACTAATTTTCAACTGCAATAAAGTTATTACAATATTTTATAATTAACTATAAAATATTGACTATATTATTTAACATTAAAATATATGTAATTATATTTGTAACTATTTTAAATAATTTAATTTACATTAAATTAACATTATTTCCTGTGGGGTTTACATTTAAGTCTCTGCCTCCAATATTTTCTATGGAGCGTGTTGCTGTAACAGGGATTGGCCACATCTGGTGCTGGTCTTGCAACTTTTTTTTTTAGTAGTAACTTACATTCGTAAGTTAGACTCTGCCATCTTTTTCAGGGGGTAGAGACGTAAAATTCTACACTTTTGAGTAACGTTACACTCCGATTTTGTGAATAGCCAAAATAGTAAATTCACTCAAAAATGTAAGAGTAAATTTACACACTTAAATTACTCACAAGTGTAACTTACCTTTTTGCAGAGCCCCGCATGCTTGTGTCTTTTTGGGATAGTTTGTGATGGCATTTCGGACAAAGCCTAAATAGAATATTTTCCAAAACATTCTTTTTCAAGGTTGAGAGGAGGCCCTGAGATTACTTTCAAACTGTAAACATGCATTCTCGGACGCTCTGGTCGAGGCATGAAGAAAAATCTGTCTTCCTGAGTTTTGTCACTGATCTCTTATCATAATCAAAGAACTAACTCAGCACTTTCTGCATTCATTGCTGAAAATGTGACTTCCTAGTCCTGATAATCAATGTTGCTTTTGTTCTTTAGTTACAAAATGACCATAAGTCCAGAGCTTCCCTTTTTATATTGAAATAGTGACTCTGGTAATGGCAACAAAGTAATGGGGCATGGTGGGTTAAAGGCTTCAAGTAATAGTGTACTAGGATGATGTATCCCATAACCAAAGCCCAAAATGAAAACCTTGGGTTGAATGCCTCATGCTTCCCAACCATTAGCTGATCGAATAAGGCACAGCATGTGGATCTAGAATAGGTTCACACTGCAGAACACATTTTATAATAACTTGCTAGCTACTTGCAACCCACGTCTTCGCTGTGTGGCAGCGGCCGGAGGGAGCTGAATGGTTCTGTTAGGTCTCAACAAGATCTTCTGCCATCTATGACAGTTACAAAGCAATGTTAACATGTATTTTTTAAAACAGAGTACCTACCGTAACCGTGATGTCACAGATTATATGTTTTCCATACATCTGAATGCCTAGAACACTGTTGAGGAAATATATTGAAATAGTCCAATCAAAGTTCCTTACTAATTGTGCTGTTTTAGGGGTAGCCAATCATTCACAACCTCAAGGTGGTAATAGAACATTACAAAGATCCTTACAATGAGCAATAGAGTTGCATGTAACCATTGTTATCCATATTCTATCCTCTGACGAGAGCCTCTTCAGATTTACACGATTAGGATAATGTGTTAATATTTGAATGAGGCCCTCGCCGGGACGTCAGTTTCAGACAGCACCGACAAACATAGTTGGGCGTTTCTGGACGTATCCTATGGCATGAGGATGGACAACACTTTCCACTAAATTAGAACAACAGTGGACCCCGACTTTAGATGGGCCATCGCCTGCCTGGCCGCACATTTTTGTTTATCACATTATACACAGAGTGACTATATAAACAACTTTTGGTCCTGATGAATGCCCTGGAACCCCGGCTGGGGACCACACTGGGCAGAAACATGTCGACCTGTGGCCATTGAAAAGGGGTATATATATTTTTGCCTAACCCCGGTCCTCTCTTAAATCTATCCCCAGTGGGCCACGGAATAAAGTCTATTAGGCACCCTGGAGGTAGTTTTAACCACCACAATTTTTTGCACTCTGTCCCCCACTTACCCAAAAAAAACTATCACTCATCATAAAACACCTCAGCTCCTCCTCGCCTGGGGAGTTGTAGCCCACACCATGGATTTTGCAGTCCGGGTGTGAGGAGGGAACCTCATGATGAAGCATGTCACCCTCGGGTGAGTGAGGGTTCTTGTCCTAGAAGGATCCTTTCCCCTAGCAGTTCCGTCACATTTTCACCTTTCTACATATCCTTTTTTTGTCAAGACACCTGACGTACTTCTTTGTGAGTTTTCAAACATTGAATGAGCAGCAGGGGATGGAAATCAGAAAGACCAAATCTATGATAATGGTTTCACCAACTCAACATCAAATCTCGACTTTATTTCCGAGGAGTAGTGTCAACTGAAAGTATACAGAGTAAAGGATCATCAATGTACACTGCAAGAAGTTAACTAACTCTTCTAGCTCGAGTAGCGACAAACAAACAGAATGAAAGCTGGCCCAAGAGGGTAATCCTTAAAGAAAGGAAGTATTTTCTACTAATTGTCCTATTGCAGTTCTAACTTTCACTGTGTATTTTAACATGCCAACAAGAATTGAAGTTTTCCTTTAATGGCAATTCTATCGATTTTTGAGGGTTGAGGAAAGAAGATCATTTGAGCGGTCAAGTATTTCCCTCATTGTGTGAGGGTCAGACAGTCAGTCTCTTCATATGAATCACATCTTGAAATTCCAAATATGTAGTTGTAGAAGCCTATTGGCAAGAAAGAAGAAAGAGGGCTGCTCAGGGGCAAGTTCCAACAGGAGTGGAACTCCCCCTGAGTTTCCAAATGCACAGTGTAAGGCCTGCAATGGGAATCATTCCCTGTACCGAGGAATCGTGCACAGAAACTGCTGGGCTCTGACAAGATGCTGAGGCCAATGTTTTGCCTCTTCAGTGCGTGCACATCTGGTAGGCTTCTTAGTGTTTCCGTACTTCCAAGGCAGACTAAGCCTGCATCTCAGTCTGAATCATTTCAACAAGGTAAATCTATTGACCTTCTGAAAAGAGCACAACTTTCAAAGGGCACATGTATGATTTTGGTGTGCACCTTATGTTTAAAGAGAAAAAAACTGTACCCATAAATGTCTTCAGAATGTAAGGCCGAAGGTAATGTTTTTAGCAGCCAGGTCCATTAATGCAGCTTTTGTTTAAAATAACGGGCTAGTTGTAAGCTGCCTTGCATTGCGAAGGTGAAATCCCTTCTATGTTCATCCTGAGGTTGAACTAGATGCTAGAGAGTTCTTCACACTCTACTGGCAGTAAGGACAGACAGATGCCGTCTCATTAATTATGACAAATAAATAGTTTGCAAACCGTCTGGTGATCCAGTCGTTTAGACCATGTGTCTAAGGAAAGAGAAATAAGAGAAGGAGGATTTGCCAGGCTGCACCTTGCTGTGATGAAAGAATTGACTATGAAAGGAAGCTTCCGCAAACAAAGGCAAAAATCAGAGATGAGGGCTTGAACATTGACTTATATCTCAGAAGAAATTCCTTACACTAGGATAGCATAAGGAAATTCACCTCACCATACTATTCATTACTGAAGAAGTCTGATCTTGGAAGCCTTTGCATTTTTGTCAAAATCTCAGTGAAGTAGTGGAAATGATGAGTTAGATGAAGGCACTGATGTCAAAGGGTTCTCTAAAGGTTTGGCTTCAACCATTTCTTGGAAATTGACAGGAATGGAATGAGCTGACCTAGAGCACCAAGTTGTTCAAAGATAACTTTCTCTCAGGAGGTAGTCATAGCAAGAGAGTGAGGTGGTACTGACCCAACAAGCATCAACCAGAAATTAAGTCCAACAGAACCAGCTTTTGATTTGGTGGATGAAGGCATTTTGCCTTCTTTACATCTGGAGAATGAAACATAGCACTTTTATACAGGTCCAGTTGCATTTTCAGAACACCTCAGCCTAATCTTCTTCCTTTTCTGAGGAAGGTAATCCTCTGGCTTGCCTCACTTTATCCGAAACACATTTTGTTTTTCTTTTTCCTGAGATTTTTAAAATGAATGCTTTTGGAAGTTTAATGAACAGAATGGAGATAGTGATTTTTTAAACTTCAGGAGTATGCAAATTCGTATAGCACATGCTGCCATCATGCCTGCCATTAACTACTGTTTTCATTGGAACACTTTCTCAAGCTAAAAAAGAAGTGACTCCATAATTACATAAAAATAAATTGTGTCAACAAGTTTAACATTTTAAAGTACCAGACCTTCACTGAATTAAAAAAGACTCAACCTTATTGAGAAAATTACTCATGTTTAAATACAAAATGGAACTATGAAAGAGCAAATAAAAATGAACACACATCATTAATAAAAATCTGTAACAAAGATTTCATCCTAAACTTTGACGTGCCATGAAATAGGGTTGATGTGTTCAGCGATCTTCATATCATTGAGTTAAACAAGTGCACTAGGAAGGCCTCTTATAAACCACCCAATGTAAAAATTGAAGAGAAGTAGGTACTAATTACTTCAAAGGGTCCGAGGTCCTCCCTAGAGGCACCGCAATACTGTACAATTGTGACTTGTCTCTGGGTATGAGGGGCACGTGTAACATTGTCATATTCATAAACAACTGCTCTGATAAACACAGAATTGGGAATTGTTTCCTTAAGTGGTGTTAATGATAGTTCATTTGATAGTGCTCTAATATTCCTAATGCAGCCTCTCCCTTTGCAGAGATTATTACCGCAAAGATGCTGAACTACTGAGGGGGATATAAACCTGGGGGGAGGTCGGCAGTGATGTGTGCCAAGAGAGCTCCTACTGCTGCTTCTTATGCCCTTAGCTACAGACATTACTCCTTCACTGGCTTTCAGCACTGTCTTTCCACCCTACCTGGATAGTGTGCAATCTGCTGCCAAAGGACAGTGAGCCATTAAGCTTTTGAGCTGGTTTACACTTTTGAGCTTGTACCCCTCCTCCTTCGTTTTAAATGTATTTCTGCAACTAACAAATTGCTAAACTGGCTCACTTAATGCTTTGCAAACATGATAATGAAGTGTTGGCATCCAGTCCCAGTTCACAGTCCAAAAACAGTGCAAACGTCAACTACTTTTGGAAGAGGTGCTATCAGTGGATGATTTATCAGGTCACTCAAAATGATGTCACTGTACGATGCCAACTATTGTATAACAGCAGTAGCTGTTCAGGCTTTCCCGCGTAAGTATTTACATTATTTCAGGACTACACTTTGGATTTCACCCATGAGTTGTTAACAGGTTTGCAAGCTTAGCACATAATTCACATTTTGGCCACAGGGTGTTACTTTGCAGCACATTTCTAACAAAGGCATTATGCCATAAATGTAAGAATACGTGACTATGATTACGTTACAGAAGAAAGGGCCATTAATGGCCAGCGAGGTAAAATAAGAAAGGAAGGTGGTTTTGGAGCATGCAGCAGACCCGTGGGGTTCCTCATACTCCAGACAGTGGATTCCACCTCCACTCACAGCTGGCAGTGGATCAGATGTTGCTCAAGCACAGTGTTATGAGAGGACCTGGCCTCAGTACCTGTCATAAGTTTGCTGCGTTGTGAGGCTTCTGTCGCCAGCGTATAAGATAGGCTCATAATCCGCTCCCGCTGGCCCTCTGGGGAGATGGTGTACCCCTCTTCTGGATGTTGGCTGAGCCCCCTAGGAGACATCCCAGGACTGAAAACATTAAAAACATGTTAAGAATATGGGTTGTCTTGTGTTGCGGCAGACAGAGACGACAGACTAAGGAACAGTGGAACACATCGCCGGGCATTTTCTTGGTATGGCTGTTATTTTTCACACTTTCCTAAACAATACTTTGATTTCCTTGCTGTTCCCTTGCCTTTTTCCGGCTCCCTGGCAATTTTCTTTCATCTCATTGTGGTCCTGGACAAGTCTCTCCCTTAGAGTTTAACTACTAGTCACCCAAACCTTGGTGTTCATTTTGATCCAAAGTCATGTCTATTGTCCAACCATAGCAATCTATAACCTTTTCGACCATCGACTCCCTGCTCAGTAGTTCCTAATCTCTGTCCTTGCACTTTGGTCACTCCCTCTCTAAAGGTCCCGCTCTCCCTATTTCCCTCTTTGGTCGCTCTTTGGCACTGGTTTCTCTGCCTCATTCCTCTCACACAGCTGAAGTTCCCGCTTTGCCTGTTTTCTCTCCTTGCTCCTATCCATCCATATTAGGATATCTACCTCTCTTATGTTTCCCTTTATTTCCATGTCAATATTGCTGACATATTGAAATGAGGGGCAAGTGTTTGTCCGATATGAATGCACTCCATAGAATCAATGACACCTACAGATAACCATTTTGTCTCACCTCCTTGAAGACATGTTGGTCTTCACTTGTGACCCTGCTCCTCTCCTAGACTCCATGTGCTCAGGGGACAGTGGTGAACCAGGCTCCTCACCCGAGGAAAAAGATCCTTGCAAATGGCTGGGAAACTAATGCAGAAACAAAATGATTTATTGTAATTAATCCAACCCAGTTGATAAGTTGAGAACTATGTGATCAAGAACATCACATTAAAGACACTTAGGGGAGGGAGTCAGAGGCTATGAACAAATGTGAAGTAGATCACGAGATAGAACCAGAGAAAGGTAAAAAAAGAGAAACTGTTCACCCAAGCTTCTTCCTAGAAACACTATCAGGGCAAGAATGGAACTCCTACGTAAAAGAGGAACATAACTTGCTTTTTCAAAGGCCATGAAAACATTCCTGTTTCCCAAAATGTCTGCTTAGGCTGAGGGTGACAAACAATGTGCTGCACTGAGCCTGTAGATTCTTTGTTTCTGTTGTGTGCATTACGAAGGGTGATTGGTGGAGGCCAGAAAAGGGAGTGGAAAGAAGAAAATGAAGAGGGAAGATGAGTGGAAGAGGGAAGAAAAGTAGAGAGGAGGAAAGAGCGGAAGCAGAAAGCAAAGTGGAGAGAAGGGGTAAAGACAAAAAAGTGGACCAATGACGAAGAGGAACGGGAATAGGAAGGACGGAGAGTGTGGAGTAAAAAAGGGCCAAACAGATGTAATAGATATAATACGGGATTGAAGAAGATAGGGTAGAAGTATGGCGGAAAGAAGAAAGGAATATAAAGGGGAGCAAAGAAAATAAGGTGTGGCAAAAGCAAGCAAGAAAAAGGGGTGAAAATGTAGCACAGAAAGAAACGAGGGGTTATAGGAGGGAGGGATTTACTGTGTGTAAAAGTGGGCGGGGCTTCCATAGAGCTATGTGGGACTTGCAGAAAGGAAGAAGGTTTGAGACACAGATGGATAGATCAAGCCAGCCATACTCACATCAAATCTGCTTTCAGTGGTTCTACCCAGTCCATCAGTGCTGGAGCTGTCAGTCCTCACTGCTCTGCGCCTGGCGGTCACCAGTTTGCTGCTTGACCTCACTGGGGGTGATGCCCTGGTCGCCAGTGACAACTCCTGGCTGCTCCTGGATGTTACATTCACCGACACTAGGGCTGGTGGTGTGGATATCTCACCTCCCTTGGTCCCAGATGATCCATCAGCTGGGGCTCTGTCCCCTGGCATCACAGTGCTTCCTGGTGGTGTCCTTGAATCCAAGAACCAGGCAGCCTTAGTTTTTTCCCGCTGTGATGTTGACAGCGTGATGGGGAAATAGCTTGTGGTAATTTTCACTAGTGATGGCTTCTGGCAATCTGGTGATTCAATAGAAGGGCTCTCTGGGTGGGACTCAGATGTTGGTGAGTTCACCTAAGCGAAAGAAGATAAAAAGTAGCAACTCTTATTTTTGTCCTTTTTAAAAAAAAAGAGAGACCTTGTTAGAGTTTTTTTAAAAGAGTGCAAAGACATCCATTATGCAACCACTGAAAGCCTTTACACTTAAACACAGGACTGATATTAAACAACAACCCTTAATAAAAACCTGTACTGTGGCTACCTGGTTACAGAAGATGTTGTGCTGGCTACTTGGCTTTATTTTCAACACTACCCTCTATTATTCAACTCGTATATTACATGTTTTTCCCTTTTACCATTCTTGCCCCCTTCAATCATCCTTTCAAATAATATTCCTCCATCTTAATGCACACCCTCATGATTTCATCAATTTGCCCCATGTTATTGGAACTGTCTCCCTATTGATATAAGCTTTTCTCTCACACTCCCTCTGTTTTACTACAAACATGAACCCTATCTATTTTCCCCTCTCTAAACCCTCTCTTGGCTAGTCTGCCTCCAGTCTACATTTGCCCCAGGGTATGCAATGTATTGTATTGTAATTGATGTCGTGCCTACGTGTATTTTTTGGTGCATCAGGCGCAGCTTCACGTCTAGCCCTTCAAATAGATACAGTAGTAAATAAATGATTAGGGAGATGAGCAGTTTTAGGTCCTTATCTGGCTGGCATGGTGAAGAAGGTCATGACAAACTACTTTTTGATCCCCTAGCCTTTAAAACCCGGATTGAAAGAGACATCCTCTGTACACTGCAAGGATTAAATAATGCCTGGATCCCCTTGAGTTCTTTTGAGACTCCTTAAAACGAGATCGCATAGGCTTGACCTGCTGACACAGATTTTGGACTCTAATAAAAACAGAGGTGATGTGTCAGGGCATTGAGAGAATCTGCACCCACCTGGCATCCCCCATTGGCGGTGGTGCTCCTCTGTGAGCCTTGCCGGTGTAGTGCAGGCCCTGGTTTTACCCTCTCCTGGATCTGGGCCTCCTGGTGTCGACGCATACGTTGCATTTGTTCTTCGGCACTCATGCGTTGTTTCCGACTAGGGCCACCTTCTGCACTTCTTGTTGGGGAAGCCTGGAGAGTAGAAAGAAGAAGGGAGGGAGAAAAAAGAATAACAGCGTCACCATTTTGCAGAACTGTAATAAATGTTAATGTTAGCCAGCATAAAGGTTGATGGTGGAGGGATGAATGATTGATGCATCTGCCCTGGGATTTAAATTTACCACTTGCAGGTTTGATATCAGCAGTACACAATTACCACACAATTTGCTTTGAAAGAAAACAGCAGGTTTGCTAGGGTTCATTAATCTAGGACACTCAAATTAATCCAAAATGGGCAAGTAACATCATGTTTCACTGTCTTGCACCATGATTTCTGAAACCTCCAAGGAGCTCATTATTGATTATGAGTTGCACGGTAATGGGAAGAAGATAAAATCACATGCAATTTTACAGTTACAATGGGGTACATGCACCCCAGTGCCATGCAATTACAAGTTAAACCCTCTGGAATGGAGAGAATTACCTATGGGTCCAATTTTTCAAGTTGTAAAAGCACACAGAATTCTCAATTCCATAGGTTTTAACAAATATTTTTTGCACCTGGTCTGGGCAAGTGATGAATGTATGCAGGGACACCTGGGTTGAGTGGGGAGGTGCGAAGGGGATGGGAAGGAAGAGAAAGGTGTTTTCCAGCAAGGGGTGGGGTTGGAGGGGGGCGACGACTGTATTCTTCAATCAGTCAGAAAAAAAGGTCAAAGTGTCAGGCAATATTTTTAGTTGGAATTATCGGCGGACAAAATCCGGCCTGTTTCTGCCATACCCAGAAAATCCAGGATTGGAAAAATCAACCCACTTGGAATCAGGCGGGGATTTCCATGAGTTAATTCCACACCATTTGACTCACAATAAGATTCAAAGAGTTACATGAATACCACAACTGAAATGATTGCAGTATTATGTTCCATATTTTATACGTGTTCTTCAAATGCAAGGTGCTGGCAGGACCAAAATGTAATATCAGAAATATATAATACATATCAATGTTTGCGGAGATGTGCATTAAGGAACACAGGGGGTATGGGAGTAGTAATGGGCATTTTTGAAGCAAGAGCCTTTTCTAGATTCACATACTGTGCATTATTCCATCATCTGGTGTATTCTAGTGGAAATAAATGGCTGAAAAATAAACATTTACATTATTGGTGCCGAGACATGTGAAGCTTGAATAGCTACAAGCTGCAAAACGAAATGGTTACTTACCAGTAGGAGTATTTTTGCAGCTTGAAGAATTTCTGGATTCACATGCTGTGCATTATTTCGCCATCTAGTGGTTGGGTCCGGAATTGTCTTTGTTTTTTGTCTTGTTTTTGTTTTTCTTGTGTTGGTCGCACACGACCACCATTTGGTGCCAGGTACGTCCCCTGTGTGACGTCAGACGGTATCCTGGAGGTAGACGTGCGTGGTAGCCATCTTCGGATTCTTTTTTCTGTTTTGTAGTCTTTGAGATGGTTGTTAAATAAGTTGTTTAATCATTTGCTTCCCCACCTGTTCGTTTTCCTTGTAGGGGAGGCCGGGTGGGTCGCATGTGAATCCAGAAAATTCTTCAAGCTGCAAAACTACTCCTACTGGTAAGTAACCATTTCGTTTTGCAGTGTGAATCCTTTTCTGGATTCACATACTGTGCATTAGATTATGTAGCGGTTTTTCCCGTGTTTGGGAGGCTGTGGTGAAAAGAAGACTTTGCAAACAGGTGTTGAAGCACCCTTTGTCCAGTTTGAACTTCCTTACTCATCTGAATGTCCACACAGTAATGCTTTGTAAACGTGTGTGGTGATGCCCATGTTGCTGCTGCACAAATAGAGTCAATGGGTACATTTGCCATGAAAGCCAAGGTTGCTCCTTTCTTTCTTGTGGAGTGAGCTGTTGGCTGAATTGTTAGTTCTTTTTTGGCATTGGCATAAAATGATTGGATGGTTTGTACAATCCATCTTGCAATGGTTGCCTTTGTGACTGGTGATCCTGTGTTGGTATGTGAGTAGGTGACAAACAATTGTTTTGTCTTCCTGATTTATTCTGTTTTTTGCAAATAATACAGTAACGCTCTCCTTACATCCAGGGTATGGAGGCTTCTTTCTCCTTTAGTTTTTGGGTTTTTGAAGAAAACTAGTAGGATGATATTTTGATCTAAATAATATTTAGATACCACTTTTGGTAAAAAGTGTGGGTTCGTCTTTAGGATTACTTTATCCTTGTGTATTTGTAAATATGGTTCCTGTATTGTTAGAGCTTGCAGTTCACTTACTCTTCGTAGCAATGTGATAGCGATGAGAAAGACTGTTTTTAGAGTAATATGTTTGAGGTCCGCTGTATGCATGGGCTCAAAGGGTTTTGTCATAAGTTGTGATAGTACTGTATTTAGGCTGCATGTAGGTACTGGAGCTGCTCTCGGTGGAGCAATTCTTTTCGCCCCTTCTAGAAAACCTTTAATCACTGGCCTTGTGAAAAAACTTTTACACGTTTTTTCTCTTGTGTATGCTACTACAGCCGCCAGGTGTACCGTTATGCTTGAGTAGTTGATGTTACTATCTAGGAGGTAAGTCAGGTATGTTATTACTGTTTCTTGAGAGTCTATTGAACCGATCTTATTGTTAGCGGTGCACCAGGTGGTATATCGCTTCCATTTTGCTGTATAGCATTTTCTTGTGGACTGCTTTCTTGCCTCTTTTAGAATTTCCATTGTTCGTAAAGGCAGGTTGAGGTGGCCAAATTCTATATATTCAGGCGCCAGGCTGCCAGATGCAGCGTTGCTGGTTCCGGATGAAAGATTTGTCCTTGTTGCATTGTTAGCAGGTCTTACTCTGCCTTGATCTTGAACCTCTCCCCTTTGCATAGTTCTAGGAGGGTTGAGTACCATGTTTGTCTTGGCCATTGAGGGGCAATGAGGATCATGTCTGTTCCTGGATTTTTTGCTTTTTCTAACACTTTTCGCATCAGGGGTATTGGTGGAAAGGTGTAAGCAAATGTCCGTGACCAGTTGAGTGAAAGTGCATTTCCCTCTGACTGGTGGTGTGGAAACTTCGAGGCAAAGTACTGGCATTTCTTGTTGTGCACTGTTGCAAACAGATCTATCACTGGTGTCCCCCAGATTTTGAAAAGGTATTGTACGGTTTGTTGTTTCAACTCCCATTCGTGGGTGCAGAAGTTCTGTCTGCTCAGCTGATCCGCTGTAATGTTGTCTACTCCTGGTAGATGTACAGTTTGTAGATTGATGTTGTGGACTACTGCCCACTGCCAGATCTCCTGTGCTAGTTTGCTGAGGGGAAAGGACTTTGTACCTCCTTGTTTGTTCAGATAGAACATTGTTGTTGTATTGTCTGTTTGTATCAGGATAGTCTTCCCCTGAATGTGCCTTTGAAAGGATTTCAATGCCAGGAAGACTGTTTTCTTCTCTAAGAAGTTGATGTGTTTTATGGAATCCTGTTTGTTCCATTGTCCCTGTACTTTCAGCTGGTTGCAGTGTGCTCCCCAACCCTTGAGGGATGCGTCCGAGATGATAGTCACAGATGGAGTTGGGCTCCTGAAATGTCTCCCCTGTGCTATGTTGTTGGATGCCAACCATTGTATCTCTGCTTGCACCTTTTGTGTTACAACCACTAGATCTTCCCAATCTCCTGTGGCTTGGAACCCGCTGTTGGTTAGCAATTCTTGGAATGGGCGCATGTGTAAGCGTGCATGGGGGATAAGTGGGATGCATGATGCCCTCATGCCCATTAGCTTCATGACCTTCCTCACTGTCAGAGATTGACCCTTCAGGTAGAGTGTTGTCTCCTGACGGATAGCTTGTATCCTGTTTTGTGTGGGATACACTTTTGCCTTTGTTGAGTTCAATATGGCTCCCAGGAATTTCTTTTCCTTTTCTGGTTTTGTTGAGGATTTTTTGTGGTTTATTGAAAACCCCAGTTTTTGTAGCGTTTGGATCGCTGTTTGAACATGTTTGTAGCATGTTTGTTTTGAATGTGCTCTTATGAACAAGTCGTCCAGATAAGGGTAGACGTGGATTCCCTCTCTTCTGAGGTCTACTGCGGCTAGGCATTTTGTGAATACCCGTGGAGCTGATTTTATTCCGAAAGGTAGGACCTTAAATTGGTAATGTGTTCCGTTGTGCAGGAATCTCAAGTACTTTTTGTGTCTTTTGTTCATAGGGATATGCAAGTAGGCATCTTTGTGATCTATTGTTGCCATATAGTCTCCTTTTTGGATTTGTGGTATTATTTCCTGAAGAGTACACATTTTGAAGCGTTTTGTCAGTATGAATTTGTTTATGAACCTTAAGTCCATGGTTGGCCTTAGAGTTAAGTCTTGTTTGGGTATCAGGAAATACGGGGAGTAGTTTCCTTTGAACCATTCTTGTTTTGGTATCAATTCTATTGCTTGTTTTTGGTATAGTTCTTTGATTTCTGCCTCTATCAGTATGCGCTGTGATTTGAGGACTCTTCTTGTTTTGGATGGGTTTGCAGGTGGTTTTCTTGTCAGCTCTATGCAATACCCGTATTTTACCAAATTTAAAATCCAATTGTCTGTTGTGATATTTTTCCATTGTTTGAGGAATAAGGATATTCTTCCTCCCACTGGTGTTTTGTGCGGATCCTTGCTTGTGAGTGAGTCAGTTGGATCCATTTCCTCTTCCTCTAGAGGGTTGGCCTCTTCCTCTGCCATTGCCTCTTGACCGAAAGGGCTGCTTCTGTTGTGGTTGCCACCCTTGATAGCCTGACTGCTGACCCATTTGTTGACCAGGGTTCTGTCCTTGAGTTTGCTGTGACATTTGTTGTCCTTGTCCAAAGGTCCCTCTACCTGTGGGCTTTCTGTTATTGAATCCCCCCCTTTTAAAGGAACCTCTCTGCTGTAGGGGCCACCATCGCCCTTGCTGTCTCGTTGTCCTTTTTTATTATCTGTTGAAGGGATTCATCTACCTCCTTTCCAAACAGTGCTTCTCCATTGAATGGTCTATTAATGATGGAGGTTTGAACTTCCTGTTTGAACCCCGATATTCTGAGCCAGGCATGTCTTCTCAGGATGGTTTCTGTGCACATCCTCCTACTAGCAGTATCTGCTGCATCCAAAGCCGACTTAAGGCAGGTGTTTGCAACGTTCTTTCCATCCTGGACAATAGATCTTGCCTTTTTCTTGTCCTCCTCAGGGAGTTTGTTAAGAATTTCCTCTATCTCATCCCACTGTTGGTGGCCATATCTATTTAGTAGGGCATTTGAATTTGCAATACGCCATTGTGTTGCTGCTTCCTTTTCCATTCTTCTTCCCACCATATCCATCCTCTTACTCTCCTTCTCTGGTGGAGGTCTGGTGCTGGAGACTGCATTAGCTCTCCTTCTGGCTGTGGTGACAATAATTGAGTCAGGTACTGTGTTTCCCTGAATATATTTAGGGTCTTTTGAGGAGGCTTTATACTTCTTTTCCACTCTGGGTGTTATCCCCTTGTTTGAAGCTGGTTCCTTGAAGGCTTCTTTGCCTTGGTCCAGAATACTGGGCAGCATAGGAAGGTATTGAGTTCCTTTTGTAACTGGTGCTAGAGTTTCTAGTAGGAAACATGTGTTCCCTTTTTCTTCCTCTAGGGCTACTCCAAATTGATTTGCTGCCCTTTTAACGAGGTCATTGTAGAAAGCTATGTCATCTGGAGGTGAAGCTTTCGAAGGGTAACTGCAGATCTCTTCTTCCGGGCTTTCGGTGTCGAGATCGTTCCACGTATCTTCGACATTTTCGGAGTTTTCCTCTTCTTCAGGTACGTCTCCGTATTCCTCGGGTTCTTCGTCTCGAGGTTCAGGGGTTGGAGGGGAGTCGAAGATACCTTCTTCTTCTCCCTCGGCGTCTTCTGCCTCTTCGGCGTCGACGTTCTCCTGTTCGGCAACCGGTGCCTTTGGGATGCGAAAGTCTTTCAGCGAGGCGGCAAATTCCTTTTTCTTCTGTAGGAGCGTCGCCATTTCCTCCTCGAGTCTTTTCCTTTTGACTTCGAGGTCCCTCTCGGCGTTGGAGGCCGGAGATTTTCTCTTTTTGCCGGCGTCGACGTTAGTCTTCGACGGTGTTGTGCCCTTTTTCGCGGGTTCATGCTCGACCCTGGTTATTGGCGTTTTCGGCGATTTTCCCTCCTCGGTAATCTTTGGTTGGGTTCCGTGGGGTTCTTTTAATCGCGGCTGAACCTCGATCGCCTTTTTGGTCAGCATCGGGGCTGCCTTGGGCGCCTTATGTTCATGGCCCTTCGGTTCCGACTGATTTTTATGGTGTCTTACCTTCTACGTCTTCTTCTTCGGATCACTCGCCTTCTTCTCGGCGTGGATTTTTTCGGAGTCCCCTTCTTGGGTCTCGATGTACAATCCCTCGTGCGTCGATTCCGCTGGTGCTCCATGTTCTTCCTAGTCACTAGAGAAACCCTGGTCTCTGAGAGAAGTTTTCTTTGTTGTCTCCGACATTGTGGCATAGTGGGCCTGTCTTTGCTTTCGGCGTGTTCTCAGTGTCTTCGACAGTAACGCTGCGCAGGCCTCACAATCCCTGTCCTGATGATCTTCGGGCAGGCAGAGGTTGCAGACGTCATGTGGGTCGAGTTGAGCGTACTTGTGGTAAAACTTGGGGCAGAACTTGAAGGGTGTATTTTCCATGACCCCTACCTCGCCATTTGTGGATCGAAGTGGTTCTCTGTGGTGTTAACCGAAGCTCTGTTCCTGTCTCCGGTAACAACGTCGATGGTCGATGATATTTCTCGGCGATCTTTTTTTGACTTTTTTTGGGCAAAAAAATCGAAATTTTCTTTGGAGCTTCCCGTCTTGCTTCCAGACCCAACGGCGGAAAAAATAATATGAAGATAGCTACCACGCACGTTGACCTCCAGGATACCACTTGACGTTTGATACCGTTTGACGTACCTGGCACCAAATGGTGGTCGACAGCGACCAAAACAAGAAAACAAAAAACACAAAGACAATTCCGGACCCAACCTCTAGATGGTGAAATAATGCACAGCATGTGAATCCAGAAAAGGATTCACGCTGCAAAACTGTTGCTACAGTATGTAACTCGTTTTGTGTTTACTGTAATGCCATAGGTGTTAAGCTTCATCAATGGAGGTGTTTCAGTTACTGCGGCCAATCATACTTAAACTGTGCGAGACGTACATGGGCAGAAGAATACGAACAGGTATTGAAAGTAAATTGTTATGGCACACAACCATTCTCAGAAGATACAATAAGATCTTGCTGTATCAACACAAGATGAAGAACTCAGGAGCCACAAACAGCTGCATGCAACTGCAGGAACATTGTTAACCATTAGACAGTGTCACAGTTAACACAGTAGCAATAAACAGAACACAGGAGTGACTTGGGAATTCACTGCAATGATCATTAAGGCAGGCATTTCTGTTAATAATTTTGTCCTGAGGGCCCCGTACCTTAGGTTCCGGATCTGTAGCTCCCTGCTGGAAGTTGGCAGCAGAACCTTGAGAAAGGCAAGGTACAGTAGGCCCATGGGTTGGTGAACTGTCGTCAGCTAAAAGAAGAAAATATGAAAATGATTAAACTGAATAACTCTCTCCTCCCCTTGACTATTTCCAAACAGAAATCTGTTATATTAATATATATATATATACACACACATACATACATACATATATCATGTACTGCTTTTGACTCGCATGCTATGCATACCCCT
This sequence comes from Calotriton arnoldi, assembly GCA_963921515.1. Lineage (NCBI taxonomy): Eukaryota > Metazoa > Chordata > Amphibia > Caudata > Salamandridae > Calotriton > Calotriton arnoldi. Next base: position 1,302,142 of record CAWUFW010004004.1, read on the forward strand.
GTCATCTACTGATGGGCTCATAAGTGAGCAACTTGTTTATCTTCAAAGAAGACTTTGAGTCATGAGGTACAGTGACTCCACCTATTAGGGGTAGTGAACATGGACACCGACTCCTTTGTTAGATTGTTTTCCTGCACAGCAGGTGAGGATGAAAATGAACCATAGAGATATAGAAGATGACTATACAAAGGAATGAAGAAAGGAAGATAGAAAGACATCTGCAACAACCTAAGGCTTACGAGGAGGAGGGTGGATGCATGTGAATCTATAGCAATCCATGCCTTGAACAGATGCTTGCCAAGTAAGTAACATTTTCCATTCATGGCACGTGTAGCTGTAGATACACCTGATGTTCATAACCTGTAAAGCAGTTCTCCTCTATACAGTGGGTAGCCAGAGGATGTTGCAGAGGACAGGAAAACTGTACGTAGTATACCTTGGCCAATGTTAGCTTGTTGGTGTGCTAGAACATCCACACAATAGTGCTTGGTGAAAGTGTGTGGAGTGGACCAGGTAGTTGCCTTGGAGAGGTCAGCTTTGGGGTGTTACCTAAAAAACCTATATAGGCCCCTTTCTTGCGGGTCTAGTGGGGTCTGGGGGGGACAGCAAAGGTCTACAAGTCTGCATACATTTGACCAACCACTGTGTGCTTCCCACTTTGGAGAGGGTCTTGCCCTTGTGTGGTTTGAGAAGGTGACAAAGAGCTACTGTGTTTTACGAAAGGGTTTGTCCAGTCAATGTAATACATGAGGGCTCTTTTGACATCTAGTGTGTGAAGAGCTCTCTCTGCCACTGAATCTGGATGTGGAAAGAACAATAGGAGTTCGATGGTTTGATTGAGGTGGAAGGTGGAGACCACCACAGGGAGGAATTTTGGTTAGATCCTAAGTGAACCTGGAAGAAAGGTTCCTCCAAGGTTAGAGCCTAATGCTCACTTACACATTTGAGGGAGGTGATGGCCACTAGGAAGGCTAACTTCCAGGAAAGGAACTGTAAAGGGTACAGGTGAATTGGTTCGAAAGGAGGGCTGAAAAGTCTTGTGATAACAATATCCACAAGGGGGTAGGTGGTACCTTGGGTGGAATGACTCTTCTGACTTTTACTACTCCTGCAGTTATTAGACATGGTTATATTCATGGTTGCCAGCTCAAAGGTGCAGACCCATACCACATGACTTCTGGGGACCCACTCAATTAGTATAATTTGAACTATGTGCTTTGGCTAAGCCTCGGAGTAGAAGTCCCTAGATTGGTTATGGCAAAGACATTTAATGAATGTTCGTTTTTACTTGTGAGGCAATTGTGTTCTTGCAATCAAAAGACACTACTCTGTAGCACCATGTTGTACGTTAGTACTATGATCCCGCAATTAATCCACATTACATAGTTGGACTATGATGGTCTTTAGTGGCAACTGATTTGCGGTTGACCATTGTAAAATTTTTAACCGAATGTTTAATTTTATCAGTTATTAAAAAAAATATGCACTAGCATTGACAAGGCATTGTAAATATTTTTAATAATTGTACAATTTCATAATAAATAAATAAATTATTCTTTTAAGGCTTTCCATGAAGCTCTTAATGACTGGAACCTTGAACAGTAGTGTGCTCTCTGTTTTGAAGGTAAGCAGCAACTGCAGCTAAATTAAGTCTGATGGAATCGTAAGCAAGGCCTGACTTTTGCAAGTGAAGCAGATAACAGACAATGTCGTGGACTGCTGTCTTGAGTGGGTCAATGTGTGTAGGAAGATGGTAGTGCACAAACCGCTTCCATTTGCCTGCATAGAAGGTTACGGCTGTAGGTCAGCGCGCTTTCTTATGGATGGTCATGCACTCCTGAGGACCTGAGGAGCCAAATCGCAAGACTGAGTTGCCTGGAGTTTGGGTGTTTGACTGTTCCTCGACTGTGGGGTCGATTCCGATCTCGGCCGGTAGTGCTCCGAATCGGATTCGGCTTTACCGGATCCGATTCGGAGCCCTGTTTCCCGACCGAACCGTACGCGGGTCCGGCCGAGCGAGTACGATGCGAAATCGCCGACCGACTCGTCCGGGCGTCCCGACCGCTCCGACCGACTCGCTCCCGGCTCGAACCGCTCCGACCGACTCGCTCGGACTCGACTCGCACCGCGCAATGGAGACGTTTCCCGGCCGGGTAAGTACGATGCGCGCCGCGAGCAGTCCGACCGAGCCGCGCACTCCGGCTCGAAAGAGCTGTCGGAGCCGTACTCCGGGGTCCGTGTCGGACCCCCAGTACGCGTAGCCGCGCGAGTCGCACACAGGGGGGACCCATGGGTCCCCCTACCTGTGCGTGTACGGCGCGAATCGCTCGCCGCGTACCCGCTGTAGGGGCGCCCTTGTCCGACTCGCACCCATTGAGTCAATGGGAGCCCGCGTACGCGTTGTACGACCGGCTCCCATTGACTGCAATGGGAGTCCGACCGACTCGAGTCCGATAACATACGGCCGCATCGTACTCGTTCGGTCGGACTGCACGGGTCCGATTCGGTCGGAAATCTCTCTGGGTCCGGCTCGGTCGGAGAAATTTCCGGCCCGAATCGGAATCGACCCCTATGTGTGAGAAGACCTGCCCAGTTGGGCAGCCTCTCGTGGGGCACTAGGGGCAGGTTGAGGAGTGTGTTGAAACAAGGCTGCCTGGCCCATGAGGGAGCCACCAGGATGAGAGTGAGGGATGTTTGCCGAAGCTTCCAAACTACGAATGGAAGAAGTGGGAGAGGTAAAAAAGTGTAGGCATATATCCCCGACTAGTTCATCCATAGTGCATTGCCCATGGACCGTGGGTATAGTCACCTGGAGGCGAAGCCTGTGCATTTTGCGTTTTCGGCAGTGGCAAAGAGGTCTATGCCAGGAAACCCCAATGATGGTAGTACGAGAGTAGGACTTGTGGGCGAAGTTCCTACTCATGGACTTGTTGCTGCATTCTGCTGAGTAGGTCTGCAAAGTCATTGTCTACTCCTAGTAAGTACTGCACTAGTAGATAGACTCTGTGATGGAGTGCCCACTGCCAAATGACTTGTGCTAATGCTGGCAATTGTGGTGAGTGTGTCCCACCCTGCTTCTATTGGGTAGAACATGGCAATGATGTTGTACATGCTAATGAGAGACACTTTGTGTTGAATGTGACAGATGAATGCTTAGAGTGCCAACTAAATGGGCATCCACTCGAGGTAGTTGATGTGGAGACCCTGTTGATGGGGTGGCAACATACCCTGAACAGTCAACTCCTGCAAATGTATCCCCCACCCTGTAAGGGAAGAGCCCATTGTCATGGTCACCTGCAAAACTAGGTCGACAAATGGTCGGCCCTGCAACAGATTGTTGCTGTTCCACCACTGCAGTGAAGGATGGGTGAGACCACAGGTCAGCACTAGATTTACAGTGACCATCCACTTGAGACCATTGTGCAGCTAGGCACTCTTGTAATGGGTGCATATGTAACCTGGTATGGGGATCTATGGCCATCATACTAAGGAGGCACATGACAGTTCTGGCTGTTATTTGGCGATCTGGATGCAAAAGCGGGAGCAATGATTGGAACGCTTGGACCAGTATAGGGCTGGGATAGGCTTTTCCGGTGACTGACTTGAGCACTGCCCCTAAGAAGGGCTGGATTTGAAGGGGCTGGAGGTGGGATTCTGTGGAATTGATGGTGAATCCTTGACCGTGTAGTAGGTCTACGGTGGTCTGGGTATCGGCTAAGCACTGCTGTTCGGTTGAGCTCTTGATCAGCTAGTTGTCCAAACAAGGGAACACTGGATGCCGGTCCTCCTGAGATGAACGGCTACCATGGCAAGACACTTTGCGAACACCCTGCAGTCTGTTGTGCCTCCGAAGGGCAGCACTTTGAACTGAAAATGCTGGCCACTTACCACAAACCATAGGTATCAGCAATGTGCAGGGTGGATCGGTATGGGAAAATAGGCATCCTTCAGATCGAGGGTGGTCATGATGTCGCCTTGCTGTAGCAGAGGAATGACATCCTGGAGCGTCACCATGTGGAAGTGCTGTGATAGGATGTACTTGCTGAGGGTCCTGAGGTCGAGTATTGGCCTGAGAGACCCGTCCTTCTTGGGGTTGAGTAAAGTAGAGGGCGTACACTCCTTTGTTGCACTGGTGTGGTGGCACAGGTTCTATTGCCTCCTTTTGCATGAGTGCCTCTACCTTCTCTTGGAGGAGGGGCTGGTGTTCCGGACAGAGGTGTGTTTGCATGGTGGACTGTTTGGTGGGATTGTGGTGAGCTCCAAGCAGTAACCCTGGTCTATGATGGCGAGGACCCATTGATCTGAGGTGACTTTCTCCCACCGTGAGAGAGAAACGCCTGCAGTCTTCCCCCCGATAGATTTGTAATTCGGGGGAAGTGTGAGCCAGTCAGTGTTAGGTGGAACCGCCCTTATCTCTACCCTAGAGTTGTTACCCTTTATACCCCTGTACCTCCCCCAGACATAGCCCCGTGATCGAGGTGGCTCAGTCTGCTGTCTCTGGAAGGAGGTACAGGCTTTGAGGGACATGAACTTGGCACTTCCACAGTAATGGGACTTGCGAATGGCGTAGCGGGGAGAAGGTGTCTGTAGAGCACCCATGGCCTTAGCTGTGTCAGTGTCTTTCTTGATTTTTTCAAGCATCTGGTCAAACTGCAGTCCGAAGAGGTTCTCCACATTGAAGGACAAGTTGAAGGTACTGTAGCACTTTCGGCTTGAAGCCAGAGTCATGCAACCAGGCATGGCGTCAGATAAGTACGCACAAGTTGATTCCCCACGCCACATTTTCCGCTGCGTCTAGGGTGCACTGAATAGTTGTGATGGATATGATTTTTCCCTCGGAGAAAAGGTCATGTCCTCATTTTGGGTACGGCTCTGGGAGATGTTGGAGGAGCTCCATCATTTCACCCCAGTTGGCTCATTCGTACCTCGAGGGCAGGCCGATTGTATTGGTGATACACCAATGGGTGACTGATTGGGCTATAACATGTTTACCAGCCATGCCAATATTCCTCTTCTCCTTGTCCAGGGGTAGAGCATCACCAGTACTCATTGGTACGCTTATGGGCTGTGCAGGATACCAGGTTGTCTGGGGGAGGGGATCTCTGATGTAAGGAGGATCTGAGGGAGAAGCTTTATAATTCTTGTCCACTCTAGGAGTCATCACCCTGGATTTGACTGGTGCAGGAACCTGGCTCTTTATATAGTGAACCAAAAAGAGGTACACTGTGTAAAGAGTTCAGACAAACCTCAAAGGGATTACAGAGGCACAAATGATACCCCAAATGCTCTCTTTTGTGGTAGTGTGGGTGAGCAGTTAGGTATATAAGAGGGTAGTGCTAAGTTGTATTAAACACACAAAGGCAGTAAGTGAAACACTCAATAAAGACATCTGACACAAATGTATAAAAATAACATGTATTTTTATATGAATTTAGATACCAAGATCATCAGAATCAGGGAAGTACTTTTAGAGTTACGAATTTTTACAGTTTCAAAAGTTGACAGTGCAGTTTTTAGGTGCGGGAATGTTTTCATATGGGGAAAAGCATGTACTGCATTCAGGCATTTGACAGCGACTTACAGGACTGTTCTCCAGGACATAAGGTGAGTATGGGGCAAGGTCTAAGGCCACACCAACAGGTCACCTAGGGAGGCTCTGGGGGGTCCGGGTGCAGAAGTGTGTCAAGGAGTCGGGTGTCCCATTCACTTAAATGGGGAACAGTCCGGTCAAAAAGAGTCTGCAACCTGGGACTGGGGGACCAGTCTGGGGGAACCTACAGGGGATGCTCCAACCTTGAGATCCTCAGGCATACAGGGACACAACAAGCGTTGGCTGCTGCAAGGGGTCCAGTACCCCAGGTATTGGTACTGTGTGGTTCCAGTCAGTCCTGGCGTTCCCCACACTTGGAGGGGAGACATATCTGACCTGTAGGAGCATGGTTACCTCTGCCTGGGTGGCTGCTGCGTCGGTAGACTCCATAGGCAGCAGGTCAGTGTACCTTGTCTTGTTTCTTTGGTGCCTGTGGCTCCTCTACTCCAAGGGGGTTTCTTTGGCAATTGGTGAAGCACTGGCAGCCTCCGGGTTTCTTGGAGTCTGCTCAGCGGCAGGATGAGTTGGTTGCTCCATGAGGGTCGGGTGCAGCAGGCAGGCTGGCAGGGTTGGCACAAAGTCAGTCGTGCTCCTCGGTTCTCAGGTCAGCATTCTTCTTTGTCCACTCCTTTTGTGTCCATCGAAATCTCAAATCCTGGTATCAGGGGGTCCCCTAAATAGACAATTTAGGGGTGTTAAGGATAGTGAGGGGTAGTAGCCAATGGGCGACTTACCCTTGGGGTCACAACACCCCCTAGATGACCATTCCTTTGGGGAGTGGGCATCACCCTGTCCCAGAGTTCCTAATTCCACCACACACAAGATGATGGAATCTCTAAATTTGTGTACACTTCAGGCCTGGTCACCCTAGAGGTGTGTCCACCTGGCAGTGCAATACGCCTCCTGCATAGCAAATTTTACCACCTGTCCTGGTGCCAGATAGCCCAGGCAGGGGGTGGCATTTCCCCTGTCTGGGGAAGCCTTGGGTAGCATATCAAAGGCAGCAGAGGCCTTTGAAGCCTCCTTCTCTGGTATGCTGATTTACAAGCCATCCTGGGGGAGGAGGTAATAAAACCTCTCCCCAGAGCAGGCATTGTTTCTGTCCTCTGAAAGCAGAGCTCCCACCTCTTAGGGGGTCAGAAACTCATCTGTGGTGACAGGCTGAGTGGACTAGTCATCCAGCACCCTAGAAGGCTAGTAGGTTTTAATGGGGTACCTCTAGGGTACATTATGGGTCCATGCATTAATAAATCCATCACTGGAATCAGTGTGGGTTTATTAATACGAGGTGTTTGATACCAAACACCATATGTTTCAGTGAAGCCATTATGTAGCTGGGGTATTCCTTTTGACTAGTGTTCAGTACAAACCTTAAGATGGCTTCCCGGTTCACTTGTACTGTCAGTAATGGACCTGGCCAGCACATGGGCATATCTGCTCATGCAGGTATGTCCTCACATGTAATATAATGCACCCTGTCTTAGGGCTGTAAGGACTGCTGTAGGGGTAACTTACAAATATTACATGCAGTGTTTAGGGGACATGGCACTCACGTTTGAGTCATGTCGTGTTTTCACTTTTTAGAGCACCTTGTCACGCAGCCTGCAAGGATTGTCAATATGAGTTTGATGCTGGGTCCTTTACAATGACACAAGATATGCTGCAGCTCCAGGGTTGGATTGGGATAAAAAATCGGCCCGGGCACACCAAAAAAAGTGGCCCACATTATGTATCGCCTTTCCGCAAATCACTGCTTCAGCGAAGTTGTATGAAAAGAAAGGGGGGGGGGGGCATTATTATCTTCACTTGAATTAAAAAAAAAAAAATGCACAATTAGTTCACACTGCTGAGCCACACATGAATGCAAGTGAGGCCACTTCTGCTCAGGCCCCCTGCCCCCGCTCAATCAGCATACATTATTGGGCCGGCCCAGCGAGAGAAAGGGAGTGACACCTCCGCCCATCTGCCTCCAGAAAGGCCACTCAGGCACCCACTGGGCCGCTGGCGGCATCCTAACAGCACAGGCAGCCCCAGGCTGCCCAAAAAAGCAGCCCACAGCTGGAACTCGGCTACCGGCCCTTCAGCCATTTCCCGAGTGCCTGCGTACCAATCCGACCCTGTGCAGCTCTTAGGGACCCTCTTTAGTACCTATGCCCTAGGTACCACTTACTAGGGACTTAGACAGGTGCTAAAGGCCTGGTCACTTGGGGATCAAGTGACCAGGTGTCTTGTTTTGGGGAAAGAACATTGGCACTGGGGACCTGGTTAACAGCGCACTTCAGTCAAAGTTGCATCAAATACTAAGAAAAATGTGGGGGGACAACTGCAATAAAAACCCAGTTTCCTACAACTGGCTCCTTGCACCTTTCAGGAGCAGACTTCAGCATGTCCTTAAACATGGGTAAACATTTGAGGAAGTAGTGTATGGAGGAGAGCATTTCCACCAGGAAATTCTCATCCTCTTGGACTTTGTTTAAGTCCACTTTGTGAAGGGTTGCAGCTCAATGAAGGACCTTGTGGTACAAGGTGGTGCCACCTGGAGGGAACGTTTTGGCAGGATAGATGTCTGGGTCAGTGTCCCCAGGTGGATCAACATTATAATAATTCCAGGGGTGATACTGAGGCTCGAAGTCAAAACGGACCTCATAAGGACCTAAAGGATAGGAAGGACTACCCTCCCCAAGTAATGAATGTGAGGAACCCCCAGATGAGTGTGGTGAGGGGTGACCTTGCAGAGGAGAGGAAGATGGAGGAGGGGAGGATAGAGGTGGTGGTGGAGGCAAGGAGGAGGAGAACAAGGTATAGGTGGGAGCAGACTGGTGCCCCGATCCTGGAGCTTTCTGGTCTTGGCTGCTGGTTCAGGCTCCATGGCAAAAGCCTCCTCAAAAGAAAGCTTACTCCTGTGAGGAACGGTGTTTAAAGTCTTGGGAGGAGGCTGTGTGAGGATCATCTCGGTCTGCGGATGGATCAGGAGCTGCTTGGCGTTGAGTTCTTGTTGCAGACGCTGCAAGATCTTCTGCTTCTGGTGATCAGAGACCACAGAGGATGAAGCTTTAGGCGTTGGCTTCTTCTGTGCCAAAGATGACTTCTGGCTTGCCAGAACCAATGTCGTTTTTAGCGCCGAAACAGTTGACAGAGCATCGGTTTGGCTTCGAGGCTTGTTTTGGCATCAGTGCCCAGGGTGCGCTCCGCGTGGAGAGTGTTGTGGCGCTAGAGGCTGGGTCTTCGCTGGCAGTTTTGAAGCACAGGGCTGGATCGGTGCTGGATCTGAAGTCCTGTGCCGATGTGCACCATGGACCTCGGGCAGTGGCAGATCGGAAGCATGGCACTTGGCGTCCGAGCTTGATGCCTGACACCGTCAACAGCAGTGCTTCACCTGAGAGTGGTGTTGGAATGGGAGTGGCGGAGTGTGGATACTCACAATTGATGTTTTTTTTCAATAGACTCTGACGACCTGTAGTTCTGCCAACTCCAACTCGGAGTGCGAGCTCAGCTCGGGCTGAAGGGTACGGTCTGCTCATTGGAGGGTCTGGTTGGTCTTCCACCTCAACATTGGAGTGGCTGAAGATAATGGGGGTATCGTCCCAAGCTTTCTGTGCATGTAACGTCGAACAAACTGCAGTTCACATCGGTACATCAGATTGGTAGGCAAGACAAGACATGCAGGAGGTGTTGTCGTGCTCCACGGACAGACAGAGGTTGCAAACTTGATAGTAGTCTGTCCAGGGGTACTTTGCTCTACACTGTGGTCAGTACTGGAAAGGAATTCCATTACAGTGACTGCATTCTCAAGGACTGAAGATGGAGGGTGAAAGCCCGAGGGATGTGAGGAGTGTTGAGAAGTGTCTGGTCACCAATCCAGACAGAGGTAGTGATGACATGGAAGAATCTGTAGACAATAGTATTTTTCTTCCTAATGGTATGGAGAAGTTCAAAGGCGAGCGAGTCGAACACAGAGAGAAATGGACCCGGAGCATTGTTCAAACACGGCTGAACCCGACGTAAAAAAAAAAAAATCTAACAATGGAACCAATGCCCATGCGTATTACCAGTAATAGGTGAAGTCACTATACCTCGTGATTCAAAGTCTTCTTCGAAGAAAGACAAGTTGCATACGTCCAAGCACAACACTGATGACAGGAGTATGCACAGCATGTGTACCTGCAGCTACACATGCAACAAACATATACATATATATATCGTCACTAAAAAACAATAGTTGAAATGAAATTATGGTTAGCGCTGATTATAAATTCTGGTTAGGAGCACAATCAATAACTCACACAACAGCCATACAAACCATAACTCACAAGCCTAATGCAATACTCATGATCACACTCTTATTGAAACAGATGCAATTACAAATGTTGTAAATAATCTTACAGATAAGATTACATATCATATTACCCTTACCACATTGACAGAGACAACTATGAAAGTTGTAGTACTGAGTGGTTTATGTGCTGTTTTTCAGTTGCATTCATTTTAGGTGTTATTTATTGGTATAAATAGTGTGTGGTCATAAGCACTGTACTTGGTCTGCTAGTCATTGTAGGTGCTGTTTGTTGGTATAAATAGTGTGTGCTCATTAGCATTGCATTTGGTTCATTAGTTATGATCTGCATGGCTGTTGTGCAATTCAAAACATCAGAAAAGGAAAATTTTAAAGAGAATTCAAACAGACAGCATTTGCCACCCTGAGATATGGTCCTTGTCCAATTCATAAAAGCTTCCTCACCTCCATGCGCACTCACTGAGGCAGTGAATGCTGACCCCGATGAGTGTTCCAGCAGCCGCTGTCCTACGGGGTTAGATACATTTGTGACTGCATGCTTGGAAGAGAATTCCTGCTGCCCCTGAGCATCAAATGAAAGAAGAATTTGTTGAGGTTCAGCACTGGTTTGGCATACATTCATCTTCCTTGATTCAAGCTTTTCAGGAGGGTCCTACCTTCGAATCATCCCAAAATACACAGGTCAAGGCAGATTACTAAACTTCACTTCACTCTTCCTGCATCAGAGTTATTTCACTCCTGCTGGCTAGTGTAGTGTAAGGTGCAGTTTTAATTCGAGCCATGCAAGTTATTTTAGCTCAGGGGAGTTTCAACCCTATTCCACAGACCACACATCATCACAACTAGTCAGTGCCTGCAGCATCCTTGGGCAACCACACCCTCATACAGGTCCCACTGGCTGGCACACCTTCAACCACCCTCTACAATTCTCAGGCACTGCCACAGTTTCTTACACCTGCTACACCTCTCGGACACTGACTGCTATGGTTCTAAACACATCCTACAGCTCCTCAGCAGCACCACGATTGTGAGTAGACCCTACAATTTTCAGGCATTGCCACAACCTTTAACACAACCTACCTAAATCAGGCACTACCACACTTCTAAACATCCCTCTATCCTTCAAGCAACTCCCATATTCCCAACCATCCATTACACCTCTGACACTTCAGTAAACATAGCCATCAATTGCAGCTCACATGGACATTTCTCCCTTCATCCAGCCACGCTCGTCAGAATCCTGGGAATACAAATCTCCCAGGACCCCTACTGTACCCACTGGCTGCCACTATCCCAACCACATTCCTAATATCTTGAAGACTGTTCCACCCCAAATGCCTCTATCTCACAAAGGCAACCACTCTCCCAATCACCCCTTACAAACCTCAAGGGTAGTCATGAATCTCTAAAGACATCATAATTAGAGCTGTTCTTCAGAGCTAAAGGACATTCTGCACCATCCTTAAAAAGATTTGGCATTGGAAGGATAGTTAGAGGCCTCACTAGCCTCTTACAGTGTCTAGGAAGCATTATATCCTGTTCAGAGTCCAGTGTTATCATACATACTAACTCTGATCCACGACCGAAGCAGAGCCCAAGGGCAAGCGCCACACTTAAGCCAATCACACAGATAGCAGGTGTACCGTCACATTGCTTACGTATCTCAACATAAGCCCAGATATTGAACTACTACACAGAAAATATGGATACAAAAAACATGCTTCAAACAGGATCTATGCTACACTTTACCAATTAAGTCACACTGTTTTGCACAAGAACTTTTGGCAGCATCCACAACATTTAGATTTGTAACAAATACTTTGACAGCTACAAATAAGAGACATGTCAGGTGTACCTAAGTAAACTGTTACGCTTGAGGGAGGGTATTGTAACGTGAAAGGAATATGAAAAGAGGTAGTTAAAATATGGTCAGGAAGGGTCAGTAAAAATGATAGAAGGTCATAGACAGGCGAGAGAGATGGCTAGAAAGGAAAAGGGAAAGGAAGAGGCCTGAAGATAAAAAAAATTGAGATAGAGACAAAGGTGAGGGGAAGGCAGGAATGATGTACAGAGGAGACAGATAAATCGAGACATCGAGTGAAAGAGCAAACATGAAAGAGCACAAGAGGCAGTGAGGTAAAGGAATGTTATGTATCCATTTGAAGTTGCTGAAGTAATTTCCTTTCCTTTACCGATATTTGAGATCAATGTTAGAGCGCAGAAGATTCTTAGCTAGTCAGCGAGACTCAGTGGGCATTTCAAAGTTCAATAACTGGTTCTACCCAAAGGTTGCCCCTCAAGCAATCAAGCATAAAGCTTCATGATCTTATTCAGTCATTTTGGCAGGATCGCCAGGTTTAGAAGTCTATTGGCAAGTGATTTCTCTAGCATAGACAGTATGTTAAGACAAAATGGATGAGAACAGGTGATAAGTGGAAGGCTGACAAAAAAGAGAATACATGAGAAGGGTACAAGTGGAGCAAAGATATGCAGACAGGCAGGAATTGAGAGATCAGCACTGTAGGCGGCTTGGGAACTCTTTTCCCCGTCTAAACACTAAATTTATCTATTACTTTTCCAATTATTGTATTGTATTGTACTGCATTGTATCGTATTGTATTGTAATTGCATTGATATAGTGCTTACAACTCCTGACGAGGTGAGGAAGTGCTTTACAATGAGCAGTATGCTTCGGATCCCAAGGTTAGAGGTTATTTCAGTGTTTTTATGGGTCATTTTTCTCTCCATACCTGGTTGTTGTTGTTACCATTCGTCTGTCGTTCAGTCTCTGCTGCTGGTGTGGTGGAATGATCTTTTGGAAGAGGGGGCCTTGGTGGGATGACCTCTATGTCCTGCACGGGAGCAGAGTAGCAAAAAACCAATCACCTACAATTGCCATCAATAACTGGGAAGCAGAGGAGAAAAACACTAGGCAACAGAGTTGGACTGACCAACAAGGGTACAGGAAGATTCCCCAATAGGACAGTGCTGTTTTTAGGTTAGCAGTTTGTAGACAAAGTCAGCTGCATGTAGATGTAACCTAACATAAAACTGATGTTGCCTCAACCCTTTTAGAGGCACCTGCCTGTCAGAAATCCCCCATTAATTTCCTTAGGTCATGCCACCTGTGCTGGGGTTTACAAACTGGGCTCATGTTTGACACAGCATGTCGAAACAAACAAAGATCACAACAAAGCTGCCTTTTTACTGGAAAAGAAGAAATGCAAGTCAAAGATGTGAGGCAGAAATGAAATGGTCCAACCTTGACTTAGCAGCTAGTTAAAGTCAGCATTTTCTGTGATACGTTTTACTGGAGCTCAGGCTCACAATTTAGACAGATAATCAAAATGGGTCACGTGAGGATAAAGTGATTTGCCAAGGATTACACCATTTGCTCAAGTGTGAAAGACATGATTCAGTTTCCCTGTTGACCACTGGACCAATATGTCCTTCAATCTCCCAGGGGATTTCAACAGACGACGGCGAGGGCAAATTAATTATTTATTTAATTTTCCCTCGTGGTCATCTGTCGAATCCCCCCCAACACGGCCCCACCGCTCTTACCTGCACGGGCCGCTCCTGATTGTTAGATTGTTTTTTCACCCAGTGGCTGACGGTACTAATGGAGCAGTGTGTAGGGCACTTAGATGTGTGAAAGAGTATAGAGAAGAGAAAGTCATCTGTAGCAACCATGGTCCAAGCATTTTGAAATTCAATAGTGGACAAAACATTTCCACTTGGCAACGTAACAGGTGGGGTAGTAGGCCCGCAAACTCCCTTGAGAATGTCCATGCATTCTTGAGGATGATTGAGGTCAGGGCTTTAAGTGGGGGAAAAACTGGGGGTGCTCTAAAAGGGGCGGGGCAAACCTCTTAAAGGGGTGTGGCCTATCCAAGTAGGGGCGTGGTCTAAATAAAGATATGTATGGATAACGCCATACACCCTCCCCAGAGGCGCAAGTAGAGCCAAATTTTGAGGGGGGTTAAAAAACATTGCGGGTGGGGGCTAATTATTCAAGCAATAGGCAGAGTGGAGCTGCAGGGGCTCTACAAAGGGGTGAAAAACAAAAAAGCCTCATTAACAAGCAAATGGTCTTTTAAAGACCTGTGAAGTTCTCGGGTGCGGCTGTGTGTTTGGAGGCTGGTTGCAGGATCGCAATCTTACTCTTACCAAAAAATAAGGCGCTAAATCTATGAAATTACAAGGTTTTTTATTATCCTTAGTTCTACGTAACTTACCCAACAAACAAAGCTTTACTCAGAATGACTCGGAGATAGGTGCCTGAAAAGTCATTAATTAAAGAGGACTTTCTGTCCTAAACTGTGATACATACTTCCCCACAGTCCCGCATCATATGATAAAAATCTGCATGAAAGGATCTACAGCGTGCACAAAGGTCAGCGGCCTCAGGATCTAGCCTGGCAATTCCAGCTAGAGCAAAATAAGTTTGGTGCAAGAAAAAAAAAAAAGAAACCGGACTACCTCTGCGAGGCCCGAAAAGAGAGCCCGATAGAGACCCGTTTCGAGGCCCCCTGAAAATAACTACTGATGCTCAGACCCGGCCCACTTAAAGCCCTGCCTCTCTCCATTTTCTGCTCTTCTCCCTTTCTCTTCAATGGAAGGAGCAGCGCCTATTGTGACGTGAGGTCACTCTATGTTTTTTTGAGATCCCTGCAGGACGATCTGCGTTTCATTCATGCAGGAGCAGGGCTCACTTCACACCTCACGCCAGTTCAAGCATCTGCCTGACCGCTGTTATCATGCAGATGCGGCAATTAGGCTGATCACCGCCAGCAACCCAGCCCTGCCCAGTCTGCAGCAGCTGAAAGGGATGCGGTGTCATATTGCCCTTTCAGTCCATGGCAGCCTGGCCCAGGTGAAGAGAGGGGGGCGCCTTGGGCCTCGCACAATGGCACCATTTCAAAAGGTTGATGGACTCGTGGGGGCCCCATCGTAATTAGACGGCCGCGGGGCCATGGGCAGCTGCCCATTCCCAGCGCCGGCCCTGCTCCTAGGTTTCAAATCTCCTTTCATCTCAGCTGCTGTTGCATTTTCTTAATGTTTTTCTTTCGCTTTCCGCCCTCGCTTGCTTCTCTTTGAAGAATTTCCTCTACGCATCCCTTTCTCTCAAAGTCACAGCTTGCAGTTCGTAGGTTCCTCAGGTCCTTGTTTCTCTGTGCCATATCTCTGCAAATGAGCCCATGCTCTCCCCATTTCGTGCTCGTTCCTCTGTCCCATGAATTGCGCCGCTTCACAGATGACAATCTAAAATGCCCACGTCTTACCTTCACCGGTGGTTCAGACTAAATCAACCATTTCCATCCACCAGTTTGTGCTGCCAAAATTCGGAATTTTAGCTACGGACTATCTCTGCGAGGCCCGAAAATAGAGCCCGATAGAGACCCGTTTCGAGGCCCCCTGAAAATAACTGCCAGTGCTCAGACCCGGACAGACCCGGCCCACTTAAAGCCCTGATTGAGGTGACCAAACTCTAGGACCTCACATTCCAAATCCCTAGATTGGTTTGTCTAGGGTCCGGGTGTCTGATCTTGCCTTGATCCTGTGTGAGAAGGTCCAGCTTGTTGGGAAACTTGTTGTGGGGTACAACAGACATCTCAAGAAGGGTCGGGAACTAGGGTTGTCTGACCCATTTGGGAGCCACCAGAATGAAGGTAAGGGAGGTTTGCCGGAGCTTCCTGACAACATGAGTGGGAGAAGAGGAAAAGCAAAGATCCCTGACCAGTTCATTCATAGAGCATTGCCCATGGACTGAGAGTGTCGAGAGCTGAAGGCGAAGTTGTGGCACTTTGTTTTGTGAGTGGTGGAGAAGAGGTCCATCTCAGGGACACCTCAACGTTGCAAGTACAGGAGTAGGACTTGTGAGTAGGGTTCACAATCATGGAATGGTTGCTGCATCCTGCTGAGCAGGTCTGCAAATTCTTTGTCCACCCCCGAGAGGTACTCCGCCTGGAGGTGTATCAGATGGCGAATTGCCCAGTGGCAAATACTCTGCACTAGAGCTGATAACTCCGGGTAGTGTGTGCAGCCCTCCTTCTTTAAGCAATCCATTGCGGTCATATTGTCTGTCTTTGCGAGGTCCACTTTGTGTCGGATAACTCATTGGAAGGCCTTGAAAGCCGGCTGAATGGCTAAAAGCTCCAGGTGATTGATGTGTGGATCTTGCTGATGTGGTAATCACAAACTCTGAACGGTCAGATTCTTGGTGATGTAATCCCCATCCTGAGAGTGAGGCATCCGTAGTGATGGTCACCTATGGAATGGAGTCCTTGAAGTGCCGGTCCTGCAATGGGATGTTGCTCTTCCACCACTGCAGAGAGCGATAGGTGCTGGCGCATATCAACACTAGAGCCCTCCACTGACCCTCCGCTGGTGACCATTGTGCCAATAGGCACTGCTGGAGAGGACGCATGTGTAGTTTGGCATGTGGGACTATCGTTATGCCGGAAGCTATCAATCCTAGTAGATGCACTGCTGTTCTGACTGTTAGGTGATGATGTTGCTGACAAAGAGACAGTAGTTGTTGGAAAGCTTGTCCCGTGGCTTGGCTGGGGTAGGTTCTGCATATGATTGAATTGATGGTGACCCCTAAGAAGGGGTGAATCTGAAGAGGATGGAGGTGGGCTTGGGTGGCGTTTATGGTAAATCACAACCTGTGGAGGAGAGAGATGGTGGTCTGAATGTGCAGCAGTCACTGTTAGTTGCCTGTACACTTGATCAACCAATCATCAAGATAGAGGTACATGTGAATACTCCCCCTTCTGGGATGGACGGCCACCAGAGCTAAGCATTTGGTGAACACCTTTGGGACTGTGGCAATACTTTGAATTGATAATGTTGACCACTTAATGTAGGGAAGTGCCCCTTTTTGTTATGGTCACCCACACTTTTGGCCACTGGTACTGATGTTTTTCGACTGATGTATACTGGGTTCCTGCTAACAAATGCTCTTGCCCTAAAACAAGGTAAAATGGTCTAATTGTAACACAACTGGCACACACTTTGGCACCCATGTAAGTCCCTAGTAAGTAGTACCCCTGGTACCTAGGGCATGCTTACCAAAGAAGGTCTCTAAGGGCTGCAGCATGTATTATGCCACCCTAAGGGATCCCCATACAAACTGCATGCAGCCTGCCATTGCAGACTGCGTGTCATGGTGCAAACCATGAGTGAAAACATGATATGGCACACTCACTGTGTGCCTTGACAAAATCACTGCATGTACAGCAGGCCTTGTACCTCTAAGGCAGGGCTCATTATATTACATGTGAGGACATGTCTGCATGAGCAGATATGACCTAGTGCTGTCTATTTCAATTACTAGATGGCACAAGTGAACAGGGAAGCCATCTTAAGTATATGTACTGGGCATTGGTCATTATGAGTTCCCCAGCTATAAGATGGATTGAATGAAACCTCTGGTGTTTCGTATCAAACACCTTGTTTTAATAATCTGTACTGTTGCCAGTACTAGATTTATTATGACAAGCACCCAGAGGGCACCTTAGAGGTGCCCCATAAAAAACCTACCACTATCTAGTGTGCTGGCTGACTGGTATCGACCAGTCTGCCACCACAGACGGGTTTCTGATCCCCTGCAGGTGATAGCCAATGCTCTCTGAGGCCAGAAACAATGCCTTCTCTGGAGGAAGGCGTTAACACCTCCTTCAGCAGGATGGCTAGTGATTTTGCATATCAAAGCTAGGGGCTTCAAAGCCCCTGCCGCCTTTGATATGCGACTCAGGCTTCCCCCAGACATGGGAGATGCTACCACCTGCCCTGAGGCCCGTTTGGCAGCAGGAAAGGTGGGAAATTAGCTATGCAAGTAGGCGTGTTGCACCACCAGGCCAGTCACACCCTTAAGGTGGGCTGCCTGATGTGCTCCATGAAAGAAGGGTTCCACCATTTCGTTTTTGGTGGAATTAGAAACTCTGGGACAGGGTTATGCCCATGCCCCACAGGAAGCGGTCATATAGGGGGTGTAGTGACCCCACGGGTAAGTAGCCCATTGGCTACTACCCTTCACTTAACGCCCCTAAATTCAGAATTTCCGTGACCGCCTGAAACCAGCAACTTGGATTCATCTGACTCAAGAAGAAGGACAAAGAAGAGCTGAAGAACTCAAGAACTGAAGACTAACTGAACTTGATGCCAAACCCTGCCTGGCTGCTCCCGTCTTGACAATTGCAAAGACCTGACTCGTCCTGCAACTGTGCATCCTCCAAACGCCTCGGAGGGCCTCCAGTACTTCGACAATCCATCAGCATCTCCCTTAAAGTGGAGGAGCCACTTCCCTGCAGCCACCGACTGCAACGTCCGGTTCACTGATCTGCTGACCACCGGGTCCACAGATGTAGCAGCCACCCAGGAGGAGGTCACCGTGTGCCAGGAGGTCAGATCCGTCTCTGCACTAAGGCCCTGATTACGATGTCAGAGGGACGGGAGTCCCTCCGACATCGTTCAGGAACTGGAACCGAACGACCTCTTGTTGTCTGTTCCACACCTGCAATTAGGATGAGACCGAACCCTGTTTGGTCGGAATCCTATATTTAACAATGGGAACATGCATTCTGAACGGAATGCATGGTCGCATTGTTAAATGCAGAGGTGCAGTTCATCCCTTGCTCCCGTGGCAGGTACCCAAAGGTGCCTGCCACCGGGTGCAGGGATCAACAGGGGGGCACCATAGGCCTGGCACCCATGGGGGCCCTGTTGGGGGACCCCACAGCAGTTTCCTAATGCCTTTTTGTGCCAGAAAGGCCGGCACAAAAGGCAGTGGGAAACTGACATTGTAATCCCTTGGCCGGAAAGAGCCGGCCGGAGGATTTCTGTGGGCCTTCCGGATGGCTGACGAGCTCTACGAGCCCATCGTAAGCCATCCGGAAGACCGATTCGGATTCCCTTCCAACTGAGCCCATCGAAATGGCTCGGTCGGAACGGAATCCGAATCGGTCATTACAATGCGGTAAGGATGGCTCTGACCGAGGGTCGGAGCCAAACCTTACCGCATCGTAATCGGCCCCTAAGTTTGGAGATGCCCTACACCAATACCTGGGGTACAGGATACCTTGCAGCAACCAAGGCTTGTTCAGTGTCCAGCACGGACACCAACACCGCCAAGACTGACCTACCGAAGTGGGAACGTCAGCACCAGAGATGCCATCATTGAGAGTGGCCCTGCTGTCCTGTTTTATCCCCATCTCCAGGTCGACCCCAAAAGTGAGAGCCTCCAACGCAAGTGACCCACCGGACAAAACACCTCTGCACTCGAGCCACACAGCCCAAGTCTGAGCCTACTGATGGTGCACCCTTGCCCCCAAGGCCCTCAAGAACCGAGCCCCCCCTTTGGGTTCCGATGGACTTGTCCCAAAGTCCCCACTTGTAGCACTTTTCTGCTTCCAGGTTTCTCCATAGACTTCAGCTGTAGCGTTCGAGGCTACCCTTGCGGCCTGCACCTTTGTACCCGGACACGCCAGGGAAGGTAATTCAAAACTGCTTGCGGTTCTGAGAACCTTGGCCCCTACTTACCTTCATTCTAGCAGAACCACCCTGTAAGTCGTTTGCAAGAGAGCCTATGCCGTGTATGTTTCTCCCATATAATAACATTACAGCGTTCGAGGCTCATGCCGCAAATCTGACAGCTGTATTTTCTAAGTGGCTGAATATCGCTAACTCGAAAAGTACCTACCTAATCTCGTAGATCTTGGTATCTAAATAAATATAAAAACCCATGTTATTTTTGCTAAATTGGTGTTGGATTTCCTTATTGAGTGTGTGTCTCATTTATTGACTCTGTGTGTGCAACAAATGCCTAACACTGCCCTCTGATTAGCCTAAGGCTGCTGACCACACTACCACAAATAGAGCACCTAGGGATTGCTAGGGCAAGCCCCTGTACTCTAATAAGGGATACCTGGGTTCTCTGCATAATGTACCTCATTTTGGCACACTATATAGAGAGCCAGCTTCCTACATTTAACACCAAGCATAGGTGGGGGGGGCGGGATGGATGGGTATGTGGAAGTAGACGTCCTTAAGATCGATAGCAGTCATAAAGTCACCTTGCTGCAGCAGCAGACTGACATGCTGTAGGGTAGTCATATGAATGTGTTCTCACAGGATCTACCTGTTGAGACGCCTGAGTTCCAGTATGGGTCTCAGAGACCCATCCTTTTTGGGAATGAGAAAGTTTAGGGAGGTTACCCCCTTGCCATGGTGCTGCGGTGGAAGATGGTGCTGCGGTGGAACTGTCTCTATGGCACCCTTGAGGATGAGCTCCTGAACCTTCTCTTGAAGAAGGTGCTGGTGTTCGGGAGGAGGGTGTGTTTGAGTTGTGGGATGTTTGGTGACGTTGAGGTGAGCTTGAGGCAATACTCAGGATCTATGAAGGAAAGAACCCACCGGTTGGAGGTGATCTCCTTCCAGTAGGGAAGAAGCTCCTGGAGTCTTCCCCTGACAGGTGATGAGTGGTCGGGGGAGGGAGGGTGGGAAGGGAGTAACTGTTTAGTCCCTTAGGAGTAGTGCCTCTGACTTTACCTCCCTGACCAGTATAGTTGTTACCCGGAAGGAATCCCGCGTATAACCTCTGCATTCCTGCTGGTGGTAGACCTGCTGCTATTGCTGAGAGGACTGGGATTGGGCAGGAGAGATGGATTTGGAAGTGCATAGTCCGTTTAAGTCAGTTGAGAGGTATTTTGCATGGCGCAGAGGGCGTTTCGTGAAGGACGTAAATTCCATCACTCTATGCCCCTCTTCATTCTCCAGAGTCATTATGAAAGGGAAGGAGCCCGGCGGCTCAAGGAGTAGGATTTCATCAATGGACTCCAAAGCTCGTTGAGGTAGAAGTAGACGGAACGACCGACCAGGGCTTTTTCTGAGAACAGGATAGAATATGATTGTGCCCCTGAAATGTCTAACATGGAGAGGATCTATTGATCTGAGGTGATATTTTACCACTAAGGTAGGAATTGCCTCAGCCTTCCTCTGACTGGTGCTATGTTTGTAGCATGTGTAGATGTACATATAAATGCTCTGCATACTCCATCTGCCATCTGGTATTGGGCCCAGACATTTACTACCTGTTTTTCTTCGTAGAAGTTCAAGTCACAAGGCCTATCGTGCCTCAAACTTTTGCTGGTAATGTAAAATCATACTGGCTCAACCTCAGATTGTTTTCTTCTGCCATTGGACTCAGATGGTGAGGAATGCTACTCCGTAGTTGACGCATTTAATTGCATCAGGTCTCCTATTTCTCTGGTCCGCTTTGGGTCCAGCAGCTCGTTTCTTCACCTCTGCATTATGTTATGGTATACATATATATATATTTTTTTAAAGTCAAAATAATTACATTATTTTCACATAACTTCCTATGAGGTGTTATATTAAGTCCCTGCCTCCATTATTTACCATTATTTACTCCAAAGCGGCGCTGGAATATATTTACTACTATTTTTTCACCTTTTGGGCTGTACTAACTTTCGAAGTGTAATTTGTGACTAGCAATTGTCTTACTCTTTTTTAGGAGGGTGTTTGTATGAGCATGCCCCTCCCTAAACTACTCCTTGCCCCGTCCTAAATACCAGTTTTCCCCTCCCTAAACCAATTCCATTAGCAGTTGGCATTCCTCATTTTCCCACCACTCCCCCACGTCCCTCCCACATTTACTAGTTTTTTTTTGTTGTTTTTTTTTAATTTTTATTTGAGAAGTTTTATATAGCGCTGGCTAGACCCGGAGGTATCAGAGCGCTTTACATAAGGAGTTGCGAGTTACATGGTTACAAACAGTTACTGGAGCATAGCAATACAAACACAAAAATCAACAATGTTACATAGGTACAGGACGAATGGGGCAAGGGAGGAAGAGGGGTAAGGTAAGGAGGGATTGGAATGGGTATGGATCCGGGGGACTGGCAAGGGTGAAAGAACTTAAACCAAAAAGTCAGAGTGAGAATCCACAAACCGGCTGAGGACCAGTGAATTGGAACGTCCGGAGTCAGGTTCACTCAATTGCATCAGATGTTCTAGTACATGGCAAAAACGGGTTGGGGGGGCACAAAAGCGCAGTCAAGGGGCACGCATCAGACAGAAAAACCATCGGGCCAGAAAAACCCTTGAGGCCGCCATGATGTAGGATATGATTAAAGACCCAGGAATATCACAGTAAAATGGCGGAGTTGCAGATGGGCAAACATCAGTTCGGAGAAGTCACCAAGGGAAACGACCCCATGTCGCCACAAGAAACAGGCAGGAGAAAGGCTGGCAAAGCCGGTCAAGCTCAGTTCGTCACGGGCGAGCAATCGGGCAACATGTTCAACATTATTACTGTTAAATAAGCTGTGATGGTAGGAGAAGTCCGCTCAGGTGCCCAGGCGGCAGCCCAGGGAGAGGGGGGCGGCTGAGGGGTCAGGAGGGCGCGCTCACAAAGAGAGACGCAGAGGAAGGAAAACGAGCTTGGTTGAACAGGGCAGCAGCGTTATTGTAATTATGCTGCATTCTTCTCCATACATCTAAGAGCAGGGCAGAATGGGGGGGCAGTCACAAGCTCTGGAGGGCGAAAGGGCTGGATGTCATCGATCCCTCGCGGGTCATTAATAGTCCGGGGAGAAGCCAGCCCAGGCACCCAGGCGGTAGCCCCGGAAGGGAAGGCAGCGGCGGGATGAGGAGGGTGCCAAAACACAGAAAGGGAAGGACAGGCTTGGTAAAAAGGGCATCGGCGTCACGGCACTCTGTAGGTTATTCCGTCAGGGCGGCATGACCGATCACGTCTCAGCTACAGCCCTGGAGAGGCGGCACAGGATGTCAGGCAACCGCAGTACAGTAAAAGGTCCGGAAAGGCAGGCGTCAATCGAAGGGGCCACCAGGCCAGCTGAGTCGGGCATTGTCGGCTGCGTAGAGGATCAGCAACTGGCAGACCCTCAGAGTCCGGGCGGCGAGGGAAGGAAGGAGAACCAGCGGAGGGACATGGAGAGCTATGTCCGATGTCCGGCTGGGTAGGTGACGGCTGAGGCGAACCGGAGCCCATCTCCTCTATAGCTGTTGCAGCAGCTCCACCGGGCATCGGCCATGCTGCTCGGGCTCTGCAGGAAGAACACCGATCACGATTCCTCGGGAGGACTCGGAACCACATGGAGGAGATTAGCAAGGCAATGACCGCAGACCAGCATGACCCCAGGTAGGTAAAAAGGGTCCGTGGAGGGGGTAGATTTCCGAGGATTAAAGCCAAAAAGGCAATCCCTAGCCGGGAGCTCCCGGCCGGAGCTCCTCACCTGTCGGCCATCTTGGACTTGTAAACTTAAGTGTGCAGAGATCTCTGCATAGAAAATATAGGAGACGTGGAGGAGTAGATTTCCACCCATAGGTTTGTGAATTGCGTTTTGTAGTAATTAGTACTACTTTAGTACTACTTACTTACTACAAAAAGCAGTTTGTGAATCGGGCCCGGAAAGCATGACAGTTTTTAGAGTCACTTTAAAGATTCTTCCAGCAGATGGCAAAAGATCCACACATGTGAATCTATTAAAGATGTTATTATCTGTAGAACAACATAATGGATCACTCTCTCCATCCAGTCTCGGCGCAGCTTGTCAGATTCTAGGCTGTCAAGGTGTGTCGCTTGTAAAAGAGTGACATCTGCTCTTTTCGCTTGTAAATATGAGACCACTTTTTTCTGTTTGACATAGTGCGTCATGCCATTGACATTCCAAGATATGATGTGGAGGGGATGGGGGGCGGGGGGGTGGAGGCGTGTGAGGCAGGACCCACCATGGACTCTCAGTCAGAGCGTGGTGGACCTTACGATGGTGAGGTCTGAGGGGCAGAGGCCAGTTACAGACTAGGTGAGGGGACGGACAACATATAGCAATTGTAGATGAACAAATTAAAGTGGCTGTCAGCATTGTTTTCACTGTGCGATCTCCCTCCTACCCCGCTACCCCCCCCTTATTTCTCTCCCTCTGTACATATGCAACATGGTTTTGTTCTCAATAAAGAATTAAAACACAAAAAAACAACATAATGGATTGCTCACAATATGAGTCAAAGAAAGGAAACATGGGATAAGTACATATATAGAAGCAAAAGCACTGAATATAACTTTAAAAGAAAGGAAAGAGGACCTTCGGAAAAACAAAAAATAAAATAACCTTGGCATAGAGTATAAAGCCTTGGCAGTTATAAGGACAACATTGTGACAAAAGAGTACATGGCATGTATTAATTATTTTAGTATGGATGTCACCCCTTAAATATTTAAGTACAACTCAAAGACAGAGAGCAAAAGGCCCCCGTGTACGAAGAATTCTTTCCTCGCTCATCGACATTCTGTATGTGCTGTTCATCTCCAGCATCCTCCCAAGGAAACCAGCAATGAGCAGAGGGACGACCATTCTGCAGCACAGAGACCAGATATGTCTTCAACGTTAGACTTTACGCACTTTCAGACCGTTCAACTCTATACTGCGAAGTTTGAGTGCATATTTGAATTTCTTTGAACTACACGAAAACGGTAATTGGCTGATAGCCTTGAATGCAAGTGTACTGTAGGCATCTTTCAATTCAGATGAATATGTAAGCAGCTTTGGACACATCGATTTTGGGCTAACCTAGCACCGATCCTGTATATTTTTAATTATGTACACTAGGAACTACTCTCTCTTTAAATTTGGACTACTGTCATAGTCTACGCATACATTAAGAATATGTCATAGGAAATTGTAGCCGTTCCAAGATGGCGGCCACTGGTACCAGTTCCAGTTATCCTCGATTGTTATTTTTTGGACTTTTACATTAAGAATTAACTATAGACTTGAGGGCATTGTTTAAGTTTTTCGAGTTTTTTACATTCCTGAACTAGTATTAAATAGTGGATAGAAATAGATATGACACTCCGTCTTCACATACTGTAAGACTTCACCATTCAAACATGGCGTCGCCAATTGCTCCTACTTCCATAAGCTGTTCATTAATTGGTTTTTCTGGGTACAAGCCAGTCACATGACCGGGACGCGGTATATACGTAATGGAAGAATGGACGTTCGGGTTCATTGCTCTGTACGGACTTGTGTTTTGGACACCTTTGCGGGGATACCGGGTAAGCGTACTTAATTGTTCTTTGACTGAAGGTTTTACGAATGAGACGGAAGGACTATACATCTTAAGAGCATTAGGACTTTACTGTTGATCCTTTCCTTTGTTTGCAGTGAGGGAGCTTATCATGGACTTCCTCCACATTTCTTAAATACAGTGGCGTGTCCTAGCAGTTTATCCTTGTTTTGGAAATTGACTCATACATCTGGTATATATTTAACATTTATTGATTTTATAACACTATGATGCAACAAGTTGGAGTGCACCTTATTGCGTTCGTTTTCACTATTGGGTTAACTCTGTGCACCTTATTGCGTTCGTTTTCATTAATGCGTTAACTCTGAACGCTGTGGCTGACATACTTCAATGCAGATCACTGGGTTATACATGGGATTACTTCACATGTGACTGTTGGCCTGATCAGGGAATGCTGGTGTTTCACCACACTCAATGGTAGTCCACATGATTCAAGTTGATCAGTGTCCGATATAAAACATAATTTGGATATTATATATATATTCTATATATTTTTTATAGACAACGGGTGATTACTTACCATATTCTTGCTTGGACCTAAACTTGGATTTGAAATGGAAAATGAGACTGCAACATTTTGTTCATTTTGAAGTAGGTGAACTGCTATAACAAGCATCATCACGCGTTCTTCACGGTTTAACTTTTTGTTTCATAGTGGACACTGTTTATTTTCATTGTTTCAGACGCTTGGAGTAACAGATTAGTTCCAGCCGCTATATATGGGCACTTATGACTATTTTCGACAATGTATGAAGATTATTGGGATCGGGAATACAGAACTGGTGGGTGTATGGTTAAAATATTACATCGGCCATAACTGGGTGAAATCATCTTGTACTTTCGGTCACTACTTCTGGTGAAGGTCTGACTTTACAAGCTCTGACTTCAGGTGTAAAACTCTTCGGTCAAAGGTTTATTCCCTCTTTCTTTCCTTTTCTCTCATTCTACATATACACCAAGTTCCATTTAATCAAATTCACTTTCCATGCACTAGAAGGGCGTAAATACTTAAAGGGTACTTCGATATATGCTGAGAATGTTAATATATGAACCTATAAGTATTTGTACTTTAGCCACCATTTGTATATAAATATCTAAAGCATAAAATCTGTATTATATCTATATTTCCAGCCTTGAAAAAGTCTTTATAAGACGAAACATGTGTTGGCTGATCTTTGCTGGAATTGTCAGTGTACAAGAATAAATGAACTGTGAAAAGCTTGGAGAAACAATTGGATATCGTTATTTTTGTCCATGAGAAACAATGCTTATCGAACATTGTATTAATGTCTACATATATCCATGACTTTTTATGGCTATATTGAATGTCTATGAGGGTGCTGCGTTCAGTTCCATTGGATGTTCATTCTGCAGCACATAACCGGGTGCTAAGAGTGTCAATTAGTTGCCAAAACCGGTCACAGTTTCTCAACTAGTATCACCCGAGTGTGCCTTTCATCTGCATCACTGAGTTTTTAAACTTATTTTATTAATGTTACACTGTTGTAATGTTTTTTCACCCAATCGTAGTGTAATTACAATGTTTTTCTCACCCCTTATGTGTTGTTATTGGCAAAGGCTGTGTGATGTCACTTCCTTGTGTTTGGACACAGTTAAACATCAGGTTACAGCACTTCCTGTGAACAAGTTAAAGGCCATGTGATGTCACTTCAACAGATCTATGAGACGAGTGTAAGCCTACATGACTACGGTCGGCACTTCAAATGTTCCATTAACCAGTTCTTTGATCACAACAACTACTGCAGTAGTGTAGATGATGGAGTTATGTTCATGATCAGTTACAGATTCCAGTGACAAGGTTTCTACCGTAAAGCAACAGTAATTCTTCGGGACCTACCTGTTCCAAGCTTGCAACAGGGAGGAAGCTCTGAGAGTAGCCAGTGTGGTGATCAGTGACTGGAGAAGCAGCGAGCATTACAGCTGTAAGAGTGTGAAAAATCAGAAAGAGCACCTTCAAAATCACAAAAATGGCATGAAATCCTCACAGATTTATCCTAGCCTTTCATTCAAAGCCAGTATCATGCATTCATATAGGGCCAGAGGCAGAGGCCTGCCAAGGGTACCATGGGCCATCATTTCAGCAAGTAAATGGGCCCATGCTCTGGTAGGGTAGTAAAATACATTAGCCATAATTTGGGTGCTTATGATCCCATAGTACTTTTGGTCTACTGCACTCATGAAGACAGAAGTGGGTCATGGGATGAGGCATGAAATGAAGAGCTGGAGATGAAAGGGATGGGCCGTATACAGAAGCGGGTAATGGTAAGGGCACAGTGGTACATGCAGTTTGGTGTCCAGGGTACGGCCCTAGCGTGGATCC
The DNA here is from genome assembly GCA_963921515.1 of Calotriton arnoldi. Classification (NCBI taxonomy): domain Eukaryota; kingdom Metazoa; phylum Chordata; class Amphibia; order Caudata; family Salamandridae; genus Calotriton; species Calotriton arnoldi. Next base: position 1,329,504 of record CAWUFW010004004.1, read on the forward strand.
AGTCCTATCTTTACAACCGCACTCAAAGTGTATTTCTCCCTCCATATCAATCATCATCTAAGCCTTTGAGTTGTGGGGTCCCACAGGGCTCGGCATTAAGCCCCTTACTTTTTAACATCTACCTGGTACCACTCTTCAATCTCATTGACACCTGGGAGTTAAAGGCTGTGTCGTATGCTGACGACACCCAGCTGATATTTTCCTTTAAGGATCAGTCAAAGGACCCATTTGCCAGATTAAGGAGCTGCCTGAAAGACATCACTAGATGGATGAACAATAACAAATTGAAATTAAATGCGGACAAGACAGAGATCATGTTCTTTGGCCAGCCCTCCCCCCCCATCCGCAGGACTTTGGTGGCCTGCTGAGATTGGCACCCCGCCACGTCCGGTAAAGTCAGCTAGAAATCTTGGCGTTAAGTGGGATTCAGATCTATCCTTCGAAATCCACATACGCCATGTATCGTTGACCTGCTTTGGCAAATTAAAAACTGTAAAAAAATTCTTGCACCTCCTGCCAGAGGAGAGCAGGAGGACGGTGGTTCACGCGGCGGTAACATCCCATTTGGACTATGCTAACGGTTTATTCCTGGGACTGCCCAGTTATCTGATTCACAGACTTCAGATGATCCAGAACGCGGATGCGAGGCTTATTCACAGAGTTCCTTTCCGCCAGCACATCTCCCCTCACATCAGGCGCCTCCATTGGCTCCCGGTTGCAAAACGCATCGAATTTAAGGCCTTGACCCTGGCTTTTCGGGCATTCCACAACATAGGACCGAGTTACCTCAGAAAGAGACTGCTCCCATACCAATCGACCCGTACTCTGAGATCTAACTCTAAGTTCCTATTGTATGTTCCCAGGTTTGTCAAAGCCAGAAAAGGAGGTAGGGCTTTCTCGGTAAAAACAGCTATGCTATGGAATGCTTTACCTTTGCATCTTCGCATGCTGAGGACTGAATCGGAGTTCAGAAAGCAGCTGAAGACATGGCTCTTTGACTAGGTCAACTAATGCCCTCATCTACTCCTGACTGCCGCTAAGCGCCGGGACGCCTCTGTTTGGGGTAGCTGTTTGCGCTATGTGAAGTAACACTATTATTATTATACAGAGGTGGACTGAAATGAGGAGATTCCCCAAGGGCCTGTGTATCTTGAAGGCCAGTTGGACGAGGGATGTAATCCCATGTCCAATGCTGCTTGGTGTCTGACTGACTCTGCTCCAGTTCTAGCATTTCTCTATTGGAAAATCTTCTACTTTTCCTATGGAGGAGTCAACATGAATATTTATAGTCGTATCAGAGAGGTACTGGGGGATGGTAGAGGTGCAGAAGAAGAAATGGGGAACAAAAGAGTGGGGTTGCGGTTGCCAAAAGCACAACTATGCATTAACATTCCTTCAAAAGGGTGATGTGTACTGAAATGAAAGAGTGCCTGAGAAGTCAAGGGGGCTCAAGTGCTTTTTAGTGTGATAGAAAAAAACTCTACCGAGTAGGAGAGGAGTGGTAACCCTCACACTGTGAAGCCATTGACAGAGTTTCTTTGAACGAACATCAATACATCAAGTGTGGCTCATGTTATGACGTATCCTGGGAAGTTAGGAAACATCTCCGTTAAAAATCAAAATGGCAGTGGAGAAACTGAGTAAGAACTTTGGCCCATTCACAGCATTAGTGGATTTACGAACGGTGAGCAAAATTTTTAAAAGCCCAATTGAAACACAATAGTCAAGTGGTGTTTTTTAATTAGAACATTGGAACATTAAGAGCTCCACTGCAGACGACGTAGCTCTGGGCAAATAATGGCTGGTATAAGCCCGAAGCTCCAACATGCCAATGTTTGTCTTCATGTTTCTCCCTTTTTAATTTGGAACATTCTACCCTTTGTGGGTGAAATGTTCTAATAGCCCTTCTGCCGATGGCTATACCAGTTGTTAAAGGCCCTCTCCCTCGTTATAGGCCCTCGCCTGTGGCTCGGGCCGAAAACTCAGGCTCAGGGCCCTTAAAAACTGGTATAGCCCTCGGCAGCGGGCAATAAGTGTATAGTATTGTGTTGCAAACGCCACCATAGGTAATCCAAGAAGGAAGAACAGTGTGCTTGAAATGAAAATCACCTCGTTCCATGAGACAGAGAAAAACACATCTCCTGAACTGTTTAGTGCACAGGAGTAAACGACCAATGGAGAGCAATCATCTTTCCAATAGTGGTCAGAATTTAAAACTTCTTAGTCGTAATCCACAGTGGGTGCAATTAAAACAGAATCTGCGGGCATTCAAATTCTATTTCATCCAGTGCTTTAAATGGGCAGGTACTGTCCGGTACTGAGTACCTGCACTTCTTTAATTTCAATGAGAGAGTACCTGCACTTTTCAGCACTGCTGCAATATAATTAATTGGAAAGTACCGGCACTTCGTAGGAGCTAACAGGTACTCTAAAGATTGAGTACCTGCGCTTCTATATTTCCATTTAAAGCCCTGATTTTATCAAACTGAATCCTAATTGGTCACCTGGAATTTTGCTCCTTAATTAAGGATTTAGAATACACATTTTCAGGAAACAGAATTGATAATGTCCAATTTACCATTTTCTACAACTTTCATGCACTTCTACATAAGAATAGAAACATAAATCATTATTATCATATAATGTCAAAAACAGTGCTTACGGGACAGCACATTTAGGAAAATAGCTCTTAAAAAAGAAACTACAAATAGAGATTGTCACCACAGAGGAGTGATATTTTTTGTGCAAAAAACTCACACCTGGCCATTTACTTTTAGGTTTTTATGCAAATGAAGGTGCACCAGAATAGAAGTCCAAAACATCTAAATGAGTCCAAAACAGTCTTCTTTATTATGTATCAACATTTTTAAATGGCCTTCAGCCAACGCGTTTCGTTCCTAGGCGGAACTTCATCAGGGCTGAAACAATCACATATGACATAACGTAAGTCAAAACATAAATATAAAAAAATTGTAACAATACAATTCAAACATTTTAAAAAACACACCACAACATAAATATTTATAACAAAAATGGACATAACACAATTTATAATGAATAATACAAAAACTCATATAATGACAAATAGACGGCCCACCTTAAAAACCTTAAACATATATGAAACATTTAAATACAAATAAATACCATCAAAAGTGGAATATTGACAGAATTAGAAAATATGTATATACTAACAAAAAATTCCTCTGTTTGAACACTATATCACATACAATCATCTATTTCTTAGATTTAACCAATCATTAATATGCAAAAGGGTGAGAGAGAAATGATGTTATACTAGGCCTGTAGCCCGTTGTTCACCAAGAAAAATATATTTACAAAGAAAAGAACAGTTTAATATAAAACCACATGAAAAAGTTAAAGAAGTTCAATACGAGCAATCACCAATAGACATAGAACAGGAAGAAGAAGATCGAAGCACAGAGTATGAAAAATGACAATAATAGACAAGAAGAGAACACCTTTCCAAAGTAAGGTGTAAATCCTGGTCAGTTAAGAATTAAAGCACAGGCGATTAATAAACTCACCTCTAAATACAATAACGTCACCGTGTTCATAAAGGTAGAACCGGATCAAGTCTCAACACGACTGCCAATTAAGGCATACATCAAAAAGTTCCTATAAATGTAAATATTTCATTAAGCAATATCTATTCTATATAAAAATAAATGCATGTTGCGACCTAGAAATGAGTGAATATCTTAACAAAACGTCCAACAAATGTCGAGCACCACCAGCGAAAGGTAATTTATTCTCAGTAGCAAAGAAAAGTATTGAAAAACAATCTCAAGACGACAGTACCGACTCAACAAAATAGGCGGCACATAGGTGCTGCCACTAGGAGACCCAAATAATAAATTCAAGTCAATTCTCACCTTTATAATCAAAGAACGGGAGAGAATCTCCATTAATAAGCGAAGTAAGTATCAGGAACCCCTCAATAAGGGTATGTTAATATGAATTCCAAAGTCCTAATAGAGAAAAGGATATCATTGTAAGAGCAGCTGCGATATTATAGGATGCCCTATGTACTTCAGACTATGTACAGCTGCGATATTATAGGATTCATGTAGTACTTATAGTTAATCCGGGTTCCTGATACTTACTTCGCTTATTAATGGAGATTCTCTCCCGTTCTTTGATTATAAAGGTGAGAATTGACTTGAATTTATTATTTGGGTCTCCTAGTGCCAGCACCTATGTGCCGCCTATTTTGTTGAGTCGGTACTGTCGTCTTGAGATTGTTTTTCAATACTTTTCTTTGCTACTGAGAATAAATTACCTTTCGCTGGTGGTGCTCGACATTGGTTGGACGTTTTGTTAAGATATTCACTCATGTCTAGGTCGCAACATGCATTTATTTTTATATAGTATAGATATTGCTTAATGAAATATTTCCGTTTATAGGAACTTTTTGATGTATGCCTTAATTGGCAGTCGTGTTGAGACTTGATCCGGTACTACCTTTATGAACACGGTGACGTTATTGTATTTAGAGGTGAGTTTATTAATCGCCTGTGTTTTAATTCTTAACTGACCAGGATTTACACCTTACTTTGGAAAGGTGTTCTCTTCTTGTCTATTATTGTCATTTTTCATACTCTGTGCTTCGATCTTCTTCTTCCTGTTCTATGTCTATTGGTGATTGCTCGTATTGAACTTCTTTAACTTTTTCATGTGGTTTTATATTAAACTGTTCTTTTCTTTGTAAATATATTTTTCTTGGTGAACCACGGGCTACAGGCCTAGTATAACATCATTTCTCTCAAACCCTTTTGCATATTAATGATTGGTTAAATCTAAGAAATAGATGATTGTATGTGATATAGTGTTCAAACAGAGGAATTTTTGTTAGTATATACATATTTTCTAATTCTGTCAATATTCCACTTTTGATGGTATTTATTTGTATTTAAATGTTTTATATATGTTTAAGGTTTTAAGGTGGGCATCTATTTGTCATTATATGAGTTTTTGTATTATTCATTATAAATTGTGTTATGTCCATTTTTGTTATAAATATTTATGTTGTGGTGTGTTTTTTTAAATGTTTGAATTGTATTGTTACAATTTTTATATTTATGTTTTGACTTACGTTATGTCATATGTGATTGTTTCAGCCCTGATGAAGTTCCGCCTAGAACGAAACGCGTTGGCTGAAGGCCATTTTAAAATTTTGATACATAATAAAGAAGACTGTTTTGGACTCATTTGAATGTTTTGGACTTCTATTCTGGTGCACCTTCATTTGCATAAAAATTTGTCTTTCTGGAATTCAGAGGAGCCTAATTGCGGCAGGCACCAGAAGGGAATGCACAGAACATTTATTTTTTCTTAAACTGGGATTGAGGTGCTGAACCTTTGGTCAGCCGCTGTTCGATTTACGTTTGTGTACATTTACTTTTAGGTGTTTGTGCAGAGAGTGCACTACAGACATTTATTTTCAGCGGGAGCCTCCCCTCACTTACATGATTCCCAATGACCTTCTTTCTTCGAGCTACAGAGACAAGAGGAACATATAGGTGAAAGCCCCAGGGAGCTAATGGAAGCCAGCGCTTCCAGGCCTGGGGCACGAATTCTTGGGTGACCTGTCAGTGCAGGCTTTCAAATAATCAGTTGCATCCCTGGGTTTAGAGGTAAGGTGCTGGAGAGGTCTGCTTCACCTGCTCTGATGTGTACCAGCAGGAAGTCCTGTGTCTGACCTGGAAGAACTGGCTGCAAGCAATGTTGACCTCTCTCTCCGGAGATAAGGATACATTCCAAACATTGCCAACAAAAGCGTGAATTGACGTAGGTGATCTGCACGTAAAAAGATCCTTTCTCTCACCACATCGGTCTGCCAAGCACTTTGATCAAAGTTAAGATTGTTTCAGAGGTAACTATGCCACTTTCAGTCGTGCCTGGGCTTACTTTGCTATATTCCTCAATCAACATGAGTACCACTGGGGTGACATGCTTATTGTTGTGTTTTTTCAAGGCTGTTAGCTAATTTACCTACCAGGGTGACGTGTAGGCTCGGGAGTGGCATACACGCCGCTTTTGTTGACCTTCAGTCCAGACATGATATCATTGATCATCCACAGGTCCCTCTGGGCCGCGGCCTGGTCCTGCATTTAAAAGTCAGAAAGGGGTGAAATGCTTAAAAATACAAAGACTCCTGGGTAGCAATACTTCTCGTCTTATATGCTTAGCAAGGTGACTAATTAGTTGGGGCTCCACTAAATCTATAAAAAATATGATACTTGGGATCTCACTATGCCCAAGACGCTACAATGCTTACAATATATGTTGTAAACACCATACTGTACAAGAAAACACCATAAGTATAAGAACGCTGCGATAGCAGTCGGACTTGATTTTATAACTAAATCTGCAAAAAAAACCCTCGATATGTGTGGACTTCTTTCGTGGGTTAGTTTCTAACTTGGGGATTGTGTTTTGGAATTGCATTGTATTATCACCTGTGGGTGGCCCACGTGCCGCACATGCTCCAGTGTCTCTCGCAAGCTGTGCAAGTCATTCTCCAGAACACGGTACTCTTCCCAAGCTCTTTCCTTCTCCTAAATACGATAGTGTGAAGATAAATATTATTGGAAAAAGTCAACTTTTCTTAGATTCTGAGACCAACAGAACATGGTGTCTCTGCCGGCTTTTCCACACCCAAAAACATTTAATTAAACAGTGATACCACCTACATTAAAATAAATCTTAAGCAAGATCCTACTTAATTATGGAGCACAATCTGAGCTCCCATGTGCATGCTGCAACTCCCTTTGAAATGTTTTGCTGATGCCTTCTGAAAGGCCGGGAGAGGGTTCTTGGGGCTATGGTTATTGCAATGGCTCTATTTAGGCTGTCTTTAGTTTTCTCTAAAAGCAGTTTGTTTGAGCTGCAGAGCTAGAATGACATATAGATGCAACATGTTTGAAGGATGGATAGGAACCAGAGACAGATATAGAGATTTTTTTTTTTTTTTAAAGCAAAGACGAACTTTTAATTATTGGCAGGGTACATTTCAAATAAGATATTCAAAATTCAAAAAGTGAAAAGACTACAATATTCCTCACTCTCTCATGTCATACTTCCTTCTATTTTTTATTGAAATACTCTTCTAATCAGGTTTCTTGATCTCTCACACAAACTTTCCAGTAGGAATTTTGGAAGTTTTTCCTTCCTTTAGCTACAAGATGTCATGAAAAGTGTGCACGATAGAAAACTATTAGTTTTGATGTTTACCTTTCATTGCTTAGACTATTTTGGAGTATTGCAGTTTTAGTTAAAGAGGCAATTAGGAATTTCAAAAAGCATGCGCTTTAAGTTATAAACACAATTAGGAATGAATATGGTCATTTTAAGAATGATGGGAATGTTAATATATTTTCTAATAATTTAGGGATTCAAATAATGTAGGCATATAAAAAAACAGCTAAAAATGATTTTTTAATTAGGTGGCATTATGAAGTAGCTGCATAACTAAATCCTACAGAAAAAAAACCTCTCAAAGTTCAACTATAAGGAAACGTCCAGCAAAACATTACCTGACACACAGATAAGTGGGAAGAAAATAACATTTTCCCATATCAGTTGCTGTGGGAAGGAAACGCAAGGTCCCTCCCACCCCTACTCTGCAGGCGAGGCAGTGTAATATAATCCCTGGTGGATTTCTCATGTCTTCTGCAACAGTGCACACAGCTCTAGCAATGTGAAACTTAGCAGAGGTGTATTTGCATGTATGAATATCAGGCGTATTCCAAGAGACTCACCAAAGTGAGGTCACAGAGCCTGGCTCGGATGTGGACCAGGTCGTCCTGCAGCATCCTTTGCTGGTACCAGATCTTCTCCAAGACATGATCCTGGCCCTGGAACTCAGCCTGGTTCAGGCGGGTCACTTCAAGCACATTCTCCAGCTTTTCCTACAAGGGGAAAGAAGAAAGGAGGAGCTACAAAACAAGGCACAGCATGCAGATATCTCATGGAACGATCCACTCGTGGTTAGTTCGCCTTCCCAGTTTAAACCATCCATGTCATCCCATTTTGAGCATATCAGGAACGTGGGAGTTGCACAGACCTGCCTTGAGTGTAAAGACTGCTGTTCCTCAACCACCACTTTTGGAATCAGTGTCTGGCAGGACACTTCTACACATGCATGAGTTACATGACAAGTCGTTCAGGAATGAAGAGTGAAAATGCTATTGCCCTGCAAAGATACAACTATAGATAAAGATTCAGAGGAGAGTACCTTGGAGATAATGATGTTAACTGGACCACTAAAATCCATGGTCCGCATTCTCATAAGTCGAACTAAGGCGGTGGTGTCCAACAACAAGAAAAAGATAGGGAACAACCTTTTCTTAATGAATGAAGAGCACTATTTTGCCTGAAAACCCCGAACATCCCTGCACTGTTCTGAATCCCTCACATAGCTCCTGGATCTGGGGTAGTGTATTGCAAAAAAATGGGAGTGGAAAATTACTGCTCCGACAAAAACAGAAAGCTACTATTAAAGACATCAAGAGGATAAAAGGCATGTCACTGAGTTCTATTATGTAGCTTAATGCCAGTGTTACAGAGCTACAACAAGACATTGTAGGTAATGACAAGTAGGTTACCTTATCCGTTCTGAGCCGAGCAGATTCCTCTTCTAGACTGTGCAGGAGCTTGTCCTGACCACACAGTTTGGTCAAAAGAACCTGCAGAGAGAGGAACAACTGAAGTAAGAAGGGAAATGAAAAACATAGAAATTGGGGGAACAAAATGGGAACAACATAAAGCTGTGTTAGCTGGGATTCGGCGAATTTAGGTTAGCTTACTTATTGATTGGGTGAAGGGAAGGTTAGGAGAATAGTGGGTTGAGTGAATGGAGGGTTAGGAGAATAGATGGCTATTTGAGTGTAGGTATGCTAGGATGCTGGTTTAACTCAAGTTGGATAAATGGAGGTATGTAAAAGTATTTTTAAATGGCCAGTTTGGGAGAAAAGTGGCTTGGGGGATGCCTGGGTATGCGAGCACTCACTTGAGCAAATGGTTGGTGGGTAATGATCAGCTGGGTTATTTGGTGGCTGGTTGAATGAGCAGGTGGTTGAATTGGCTGTTGGGAACTGTTGAATAGATAGGTGAAAGGCAGCTGTGCAAATCGACTAATAATTAACAGATAATTAACTGAATGGGTGGCTGAGTAAATAAAAGATGAATAAAAGGACAACTGAATTGAAGTTTGTGCGACTAAACAGGTGAGTGATAAAGGGGCAAGGTAATGTATCTTTGAGAGGATGGGTAGTTGGTAAAGGTTGAAAGAAAGGATGGCTGTATGAATGGGCATGTGTTAGGAAAAGTTGTTCAATGAGCAGATATTTTGGTGAATGGTTAGTTAATGAGCAGACAGTTGAGTTGACTGCAGAGTAAGTTAGATAGACAGATGTGCATTGGTGAACAGATAGTTCAGTGTATAATTAGTTGGTATTATGAAATGCAGTTAATGGGCAAAATGGTAAATGTGATCTTGGATGAATTGATGTTCGGAGGAATGGGTGGTTAGGTGAAGAGGTCACCGGGTAATTGAATGGTTGAATAGCCGGAGTGAATGAACAGTTGAATTAGTGTTTACAAATGCACAGCACAGTTTGCAAAATGGTTTGAATCTAGGCACAGGTCAATGGAGCAATGGAGGGTCGAGAGACGTAAAACACTTGCTCCTAGGTGACCGGGAGTTAATTGCAAACTTTTTGCTTTCTCAACCCAATAATCCTCCTTGGTGAACTTAATGGAGGAAGTGTGTGAATGGGTGATTCCGTTTCTGAACACCTGGAGCGAATCAGTGGTTGAATAGTTGAATGAAAATATGTATGATCAGGTATGATGGTGGGAAAATAATATTGGGCGACTGGATATCAGATCAGTTAGGCTGGTAGATTTAGGATTAGTCTATTCAAAGGCCTCTGAGAGGCAATTAGTTGAGCTGATGATTGACAAAGAGAAATGACATGAGAAGAACGGTAAAGAAAGTCACAAAAACTGGAAAAATTGAAAAAGACATACAATTTTATGCTCATGTTTGAAAGAAAGCTTAAAGTCAGGGTTTCTTATAACTCCCACAGGATGTCCCTCAATCCTACCAGAACAACAGACATGCAGCTGCGAGTGTTAGTGCACAGATCCCACGCTGGCATTTTGTGTGGCCCTAAGGATTAAAAGATAATCACAACCAAAAATCTGCTGACGGATATGCGCTGCTGCCCATCTGTTATGTTGTTCTATTCAGAACACATGTGCATAACAAATTCCTTGGACTTGGGTGAATGCAAAGAAATCTACAGCACCAAGGAGCAGCAGGGACAGTGCAGACTGGACTGTTTTAAAGCGCTATGAAGCCCATCTCTTGTATGTACGCAAAGCTTGTTGTAGCCAGGTCCAGATTTGCAAGGTCTCATTGCAATTTGTAGGAAACATGTCATGTCCTTTCATCACGATGATGGGAACAAAATGCCACATTTCAAATCTCTTTACAGTAACTCTTTTTAAAATCAGATTCCCAAATGATCAATTACGTATATTTTCCACCAGTCACTATGCTGTAAATGGCGAGAGGGTACTAGTGAAACAAATATCACCCTATATACTGTTGAAATGTAGTGTACACTGGGAGCTGAATGGTCTAGTGAGTTGTGGTTTCATAGCCAGGAAATAGTGAGATTACAAAGCATTGGACACTAAAGTATTCTATACAGTGGAAGATCCTCATACAGGGATCGATTGACAAACTGCATTATGTAGTACAGAAAGTAGTACATTAACTTTTGAATTAAAAAAGTTATCAAAATATTTTACCATAAAATAATTTTGATTTCCACTCTATCTCCGAAGTGAAGTGAACCACCTCAGCTTCCGCAAACAGCTGAAGGCGTGGCTATTCCCATAACCCTTCATGTCTATCACTCTGACGCCGTCTAGCGCTGGGGTGCTCCCGGGTAACCACGCGCTCTATAAATCCCCTTTCAATTCAATTTCTCTATACTTTTTTAACAGTCAATTAAATGTATACATATAGATATATAGATATATTTAAAAAGTTGAAATAAATTACGTTAGTTTAATATTATTTACTACTGGGTTCTAATGTAAGTTCCTTCCGCCATTATTTTCTATGTGAGGGTGTTGCAGTACCAGTGATTGCCCATGTGTGGTGCTGCACTTATTCCAGAGTTCCTTTTAGCCGTCATAACTTTACACTCATATATTTTGCTACATCGTCCTGTTTCAGGGAGTGGAGACATGCAAGTCTGCACTTTGTAGTAAATGTACACTCAGAAATGGTGAATAGCCAAAAGTAGTACATTTACTATAAAGTGTAAGAGTAAATTCACACGTGTAGATTTACTTATGTCCAAATTTACCTTTGTGAATAGGCGCCACAATCTCCAGCTGCCCGATTTTCGCCACACTCTTTGCCCATGTGCCCAAAGCTCCCGACAGCCTGTCTTTGTGTCCTATCCATGAGACTAAAGCTCCTCACACGGTTATGTCGGTGTAATCCAAGCTCCCCTCACCCTGCCCAAGGTCTTCACAATGTTGATCCATGAAAACTAGCTCTTCACACTGTTATATCCGTGTATATCAAGCTTCTCTCAGTCTTTCCATGTGTCCCAAAGTTCTTCACATATTACGATAAACGATACCCTAGCTCCTCACATTGTGATATCCATGTATACAAAGCCCCTCTCCGTCTTTCCATCCATTGTAAGTTCTTCACATTTTCCATCCATGAGACCCTATCTACTCCTACTATTGTATCTGTGTATACCCATCTCATCTCGGTCTCTCCATGTGTCCTAAGTTCTTCACATTGTCTATCAATGAGACCCTAGTTCCACACTGTATACCAATCTCGCCATAGTCTGTCCCACGATGGCATGCAACTCTCAGAAACTGGCCTCACATACAAACAGCTGAAATATGTGTTTCTGGGGGGCTCAAAATCCTTAACATGACATTGGGCAAAGAGAAACCGAGTCAGAGACAGAGGTAGAGGTAGGCGAAGAGAAAGCGAGGTGTTCAGATATAGATTAAACAGAGTGGAGTCAGATAGAGAAAATTCAGTTCCTTAAGGGCCCCTAAAAAGGTGGGGGCCGTGGACAATTGCCCACTTTGCCCAAGCCTTAAAACGTCTCTGGTGAACTGGACACCCCTTAAAATGGCTACCTCCTCACACTGTATGACTATGGACCCAAGCACCCCAATATGTGTCCATGTTCCCCAAATTAGGTTCCACTGTCTGTCTAGGTGCTGCATATTCCTCACACGTTCGCTCCATTTTCACTATGCTGCTCATATTGTAGGTCCATTTGCCTACACGCTTCACCCTGCCCGTGTGCACAATTTCCTTCATGCTGTGTGTCCATCTGTCCCACGCCCCCACAAAGTTCATGTGCTGAAAGAACCTCACAATGCAGGCAAGTGACTGAAACTCCTCACGCAATATGTCTATGTTTTATCATGCTGGCTGACCAGGAGCCCGGGTACCTCACACTCACTATATGCTCACCTTCCTTCTTTACCCATGCTGCTCAACCTATCTATGTGGCATGCCCCAGGCTCCTCAAATAGCCTATGTTCTCCAGGCTCCTACACTCTGTGTTCTTCTGCTTAAAAGATCTGCCAATCCCTGGGCCTCACATCTCCTGGCACTGGAGAGCCCAGTGGGATTCTGACTTCTCCCCCCTACCCAGAGGTTCATTCTAAAGCAGAGAACAGGCCACAGATATAACGAATCTGATCCAGCAGCTGCGGCACAATCCGCATTGGCCTTCCTTGTTTTGGGTTTCCTCCCTTTGTACAAGATGAGCCTGCTGTGGAGGTGTCAATCAGAGCATATCCTGCAAATCTTTACCAGGTCTCTTTTTCTAACACTTGAACTATGGGAAATGACTCTGAGCTTCCGTATGCAGTGTTTAAACTTAGCCCTGAAGTTGGCAAACTTTGCAGAGCTAAGTTAAGTTTTTCCCACACACCATTTTTTTGCAAGAGGTTCCTTATTTATTCTTTTTTATTACTGGGGAACCTTTCGAACCTGTCCAAGTTTTAACGAAAACTTGTTACTGTAAGGGGGAAAGAAACTTCCTGTTTCCCACATCCCTAGTTTCGATGAACATTTCCTTCACTCACTGCAAGGACAGATTGCCCTCTATGAACACTCATCACGGGACACGAAGCACCCTTGGCCCAAGAAAATGGTGGCATTTAAGTGGCAGTGGATTGGGCTAGATGAAGTACTTATGAATAGGAAAATGGGATATTTCCCACCAGACAGTACACCAAAGTGTTTTAAATCCCGAATACAGCCATAAAATTGGAAAAAAATACAATGTGGATGACAGGATTTGGAGGTAATTAAATACATTTAAGGGGGACATGGGGAAGATAGAATGCATTTCAGGAGCCAACGAAGGAACTCCTACGAATTCAGGAAGCCTTTATCTATCGGTGTGGCATACACTTAGGGAAGAAGGCTTACATCAATGTCATTCTCGGCCATCCGGACGGGACGTGGCATCCTTTCCCGGTACATTCCAGAACTGTGGGGCTGGAAAATGAAAACATGATATAACAATTAGAAGTCAAAGCCGGCGTTTTTGCAGAGCACCATGCCTTTCACCATCTCTCCAGTTCATGACCTTGCAAATATTTTGGCAACTAGTAAGTTTTTTTTCTTTTTTTCTCATTCTCTCTCTGTTTCTTATCTTGCTGTGACTTGAGAAAAGGATGAGGGGGGCCTTTAAGGTAACCTATACATTTAAGTATGGTAATGTGTGTCTATGTGTTCAACATATCAGTTTGTCTCCTCTTTTATGTATGGTCATCTGTGCAGTATGACGCCCTGCAGCCTGCCCCCATGTGCTGTTGCAGTCTGTAAAAGAAGGAGATGGCGGGATGATACCCAAGGTAGATGGAGGTAGCTCTGTGTGTATGGTGGCCTCTGACCCCCGGGCTAGTGACTGAGGCATCTTTACTTGTTCTCCTGGTGGGGAAAACAAGACCGAGGCCATGGGGCTCTGTTGAATCTATGTGCGCACTTTTCGCCATGGTATTGAGGTGCTTTCTTTGATCATGTCCTTTTGACTGCCCTCTACGTTTGTCCTATTGGGCATGACCAGCCTGTGTGGGTTTGTTTTTTTAAGGAAAAGGTCCACAGTGGGATGCTAAATGTTCTCCGCCCTTAGAACTCTACAGAGGAGGAACTATTCCTTTTAACTTACTTTAATAATTAGTAATTAAGATGTCTTTGAACTAACTGGTCATAGTCTGCTTCAATGTGCACCCTTCGAAATCTAGAGAATGTCTGTCCAATGCCAAGACTGCTATCCATGACCCTCTCGCCTCTGTCTGGCATCTTCAAGTTGCAGCCAATCAGAGTGAAGGGTACATATTTTGAATCATGCATCTTGATTTGCTAAGTTAGAATTTCGAAGAGTTACAAGATAGGTTGCACTAGTTTACCCAGTTCTTGCCAAATCCACCAAGAGGATGCGTTTACAGAAAAGGGATTGGATCGAACCAAAAAAGATGCTAAAGAGGTTGACTGGAGAATAGAACATTTGTGCAGTGCAGACATCAGCTCCTCAGTTGAAAGGTCATGGTCAGTGCAGGGATTTTTTGCTGCCCTTTATGAAGTGACATTGTACCAAAACAGCAGGGAGGCACACCGAGCTCATTAATGTGATGCTCTCTTTTGTTCAGCAGCCCCCTCAATTTGACTTGCCCAAAACCCACCACAATCCTAACTTTAGAGAGGTTGACTAGCACCCACTATCCCTCAAGAAAAATTGATTTGTATTCTTCTCACATATGCATTCAGAGGACGACTCTTGAGGTTTTATGTGCATTTGGTGCCATAGAAATGAACAAGGTGCCTTAACGGGTAGTATTAATACACAGCAAAGAGTGACTGGAAGAGCAGGAAAGACCCTTACATGTGGCAGACTAGTTTACAAGGAGATTTCCAGTCAGGTCAAGGACTTTCTGAAGCCCAACAGGGCTGAATCAGTTGCATCTGCTGTCAATTACTCACTCTGTCTCCCTATCAGCATTTCATAGGCACAGGCCAACTCGACTGCGTATCGTCCAAGACAAGCATGTGTCTTTGCCCACATTGTATTCCCAATCAAGTAAGCCAACATCAATGAAGGCATCTCACCAGGTAAATAGGGGGATACATCAATGGGCAGAACCATTTTCTGTTATTACTCCTGAATCAGTTCACTACCTACCGGCACAGCCAACGATATCCTCTTCCCAGGCATCACGTGTGAGGCAGAGCGACTGGAGAATGGAGGTAGCGGGGGAAGCTGGGAATAGCCAGGAGAGGTTGGTGGTGGGTGGGAAACCTGTAGCAAAGGAGGAGAGAAGAACTAGGTAGTCAGGCTGGAAGTACACAGGAGAAGCCTCACCATAAAGCTAGCAAAATAGTCCAGCAGGTTAATATTGCTGCTGCAGAGATGATCTATGCATAGCCTTCAGGTCACAGGTGTGAATGCTGGTGGAGCTGGCCAAGCCTATAGGCCTTCTCAATTCAATAACTTGACACCAACGGGGCTGGTTACCAAAGACATGCATTGTTCAAGTGATAAAAACAATTCAGTATGTGGGAGGCTACCTTAATGTCTATTGTTAATTAAATAAAGGAGAAGGGCCTTCTGTATATCACCTCGTATATTTCTGCCACTGGCTGATTACAGTGCAATGTCAGATCCTCTTCCGTTATCACAAATTTGCCTAGTATCATCTAGAAAGGATCTATAAAATGAAGTGTTCTGCTCCGGAAGTGACATGCAGCCAGTTTTCTACGCAAAATCAAACAAGATGAATCAATCTCTTGTGGGAGGTGTTCATGAAATTCCATCAAATTTAAAACATGCCAGTGATAAACTTTGTAACAATCACTCCTGCCAGATGAAGAGAATTTGTAAAACACTTGCAAATTAATTGGCTCTAGACACTGGTAACAGGTGTTTTCTTTTCCTACCTAAATGGGTATTCCTTTTACCAAAGGAGCTGGTTAATTTACCTGTGGGGTTTGGAACCAGTGTCTTCAACAGTGCCCATTCATAACACTGAGTAGCAAAAGTGCAGCTTATTTCTGAACCACCCCTTTACCATTGCAACCTGTCCCAGGACTGGACTCACCATTTTGGAGTGGAGCCGTGGCGTGCAGCTGAGGGTTCGAGGAGCACTGTGAGGTGATGCCATGAAAGTGCGGTCAGAGTACTGCAGCCCAAGAAAAAAGATTATTAGTGCATTGAAATTGCGCATGGTCAGAAGACTCCCCCAAACTATTTTTGACCCTTTTTTTCAGCACCTGCAGGTTTTGAAAATTAAGCCACGAGTAGCGGACGTGCAGTTAATAAATTGATGTGACTTTTGAAGAATCCCTAACAGATGGAAGGGAAAATCCAGTTATTTTTTGTGATTTGGAGGTGGCGTTTATAAGCCAAAAATAATGGTAAAATAGAATCTACAAGTTCCAAAATGAAAGGCTAAATTGGCTAAAATAACAGGCCTTTCACAAATGGCATGGGGTCACCATCAGCTATGCAAGTTGACTACAATCACTAAAACACAGGAGCACACTTTCCAATATTCTCACCGGAGGGAGCAAGGAAGCTCCAACACAATTAGGAGAGAAACAACGAGGGGCAGTCGACAGATAGGGCCCTCCTGGCTCATGTAGACTGTCCATTGACCAGCTGGATGATCTGTACAGAATGTCTAGCACAGTCTGCTCTCTAAGACTATGATTACTCCCCTCTGTTTGTCTCTGGCCTGTTTGCATTAGTCAGATGATGTTTCTACAGCACTCCTAGAAGAAGTTGATTCTAGTGCATTGACCACTCTTTCTTTGGAGAACTTTGTTACGTTATTCCTGGGCCTCTGCCTCAAGTTTCACTCTTGAACCCCTTCTTTTTCATCAACGCTTATACATAAATAGGCTTGTATCTCTTCTATATCTGTATTCCTGAGCTGCTACTTCCATTGTATTTATATATCAGTGGAACAACTCAAAGGCTCTTCATTTTTAGTTCTGGGCTTAGCCAAAATCTTTTAGTTTTACTAAAATTGTACACATTATATAATTATTTATGGAGGCTTTCAGCCAGTCCGCTTTCATCCACTGGTTTCGTTTAGTATCATTCACATTTTTCTACTACCCGCTAGCGTGTACATGCTGGGTCAGCCAGCTCAGCCATTGACTAACTTCACTGTGAGTGACAGCATGCTGCTCTATCACAAGGAGCACATCCGCACACAAACTAGTTCCCTTCTTTGCCAGGGACTACTATAGCAACAAGTGTTTTTGGAGATGAAAAAATGTTAATAAAGTGTCACAAAAACCATGACCAAATAAAATATTCCTTGACAAAGCAAAAAGGCTGGCAGCCAACGCCAGACATATTGGCTTTGTCAATGCTTATTTTTCAAACAGTGAAAGCTCTGCTACCCATGTTGCTGGGTCTCTGCAATGCAAGTCAATTGCGTTCATCTAACAAGACAATGTAATCTTGTACTGTAGTTCGAAAGGTTCAATTGAAATGAAACCCAACTACAAATCACATAATGCATTAGATAGCAAATTAAAGCTCAGAGGCAGATTACAACGTCCCTAGTAGTGGGTGTTAACGTAAAGACTGTAGAGTTAAGAAATTTGCAATTGTGGCTTTGTAATTATGTTTTTATCATCTTGATGACTAATATTTTTTAAATGGCACTACAATTTCTAAACTGTTGTTGTCACCATCAGCAATCATCTTCAGGAATCGGGTGAAACACAATGCTTTTGTTGTTTTTATGAAAGAATAAGATACTTCTAGTTGAAAAAGCTTGATGTCTGGAGATGTTCCCAAAGAGTAGACTTTCTCAGATTTCCTCCTGAACAGGAAATTTGGGAAAACAGCATTACAAGCCCAGTAGGCCTCCATCGCTCAACTCATCAGAAGTCTCCCCATCTTACACAGGGTCCACCCGAGAAGCCTCTCCAAGCCAAGGTCCCACCTCTGTCCACCCACAGCCCATCTAGAGGGGACCAGAAGCCACCCCAGGAACTCAAGACATTGCATTAGGAACATGCTCCTGTCTGCCATGTGACTACCACAGGCAGAATCGTGACCAGCATACTAGCATGAAAGCAGTCCTCGTGGTCCCACAAGGTTACTGCTCCAGCCTGTGTTGCCTATGATATGTTTTCACAAGTTGCCACACTTGGAATGCAGGTCAGCCCTAGATTTTCTTAAAGAAATCAACTTTCCCTCAAGAAGTCCTCCCCTGCCTGCAAAGTCCCAGCCCATTAGCAGCCCAACACAACACACCATGAGCCTGTCCAAGTTTTCGAACGTTCCATTCAAGCCCAGTGGAAGTACTATCTTAGTCTGTAAAACCACTCATGAGCCTGCGAAGACCACTATCTCGACTGAGAGGATTCTATCTTTCTATCAAAGAAACCACCGCTAGCTTGACCGGAACACACCCCAGCCTCAAAGAAACCCACATTATCAAGAGTACGCCCGATCTTGGCAGGGCTCCACTTGATGCGTCTGTCTTATAATTCACTTGCAGGAAGTCCCACCTTCAGTACTATAAGGACGAATGTTATTATGACTTAAAAAGCGCATGACTACCTAAAAGGTTTAACAGCGTTTGCCTCTTCATTAAGCCTGTGATTGTCAAACCATTACCTTACAGAATAAAAGGGAAGATGGAAACAGCCAAGTTTTTAACTGCTTCCGAAAAACTGTGAGCGATTTACAGGCTCTCAGCGAATGTGGCATATCATTCTATAAATAAGGGCATAGAAACGCAAATGCCCAGCCACCCTGGCAGGACTTCCTGATCCTAGGAACCATTGCCAGAACCTGATGGCTAGATCGCAGTGCACGATTTGGATAGTACCCAGACACCAACGGTCTCAAATACACAGGTCCTGTGTTATCAAGGCACTTGTGCTTGTAGCAAATGGTCTTAAAGTGGGCTTGCAGCTCGATAGGTAACCAGTGTAAGGTATGTAGCAGACTGGCTGATGAAATAAACATGGGTGGACGAAGAAGGAAGCGGACTACCACATTTTGGATCATTTGCAGCCGTTTTAGGAGAGATTTTCCAACACTGAGATATAACAAGTTACCGTAGTCCAGTCCATAGTCCATTGTGGAAATCACCGGAGCCTGGACTACAGTACGTTGAGCCAAAGCCACAATACATAGCAAAAAGCTTCCTCAGCCATTTAAGAATACCGAAGCAGGTAGCCGCCACCTTGTTTATCTAGTGACGCATAGTCAACTTATCGTCTAGCCACACTCGCAGGCTTTTGACTACCCGAGCTGGAGAGGGGATCAGACCCATATTCGAAGGCCAGAGGTGCAGACCTCAAAGGTGAGGATGATTTCCCACCAGCAGAACCTCTGTCTTGTCCCCATTAAGCTTCAGCGAGTTGATGTTCATCCATGCTGAAACTTGGGCAAGACAAGTATTGAGGGCTTCTGCACTGCGGTTATCCTTGATGGATAAGGATGCCACAATTTGAGGGTCTGTCATCGGCATTTGAGAAAAGTGTAAGCCCATGGGATTCCACAATCTCTGTAGAGACCTTACATATAGGCTGAACAGCAGTGGACTAAGGTTAGAGCCCTGCGGCACTCCCGAGGCTAGGTGATGTGGTTTAGACCTGTATTGATGTTAATGCACCTGAAAGGTGCGATTGGACAGGAAATATCTTAGCCACAACAAGCCAGTGCTCTGTATACCCATTCCTTCTAGCCTGCAAAGCAAAGTAGAGTAATTCACAATATCGAATGCCGCACTGAGATCTAAAAGAATCAGTGCCACAGTACTACCTGTGATATTCCATAACACCAAGGAGGGCTGACTCAGTACTGTGATCCGCTCTAAATCCCGATTGTGATGGGTGCAGTATCCCATTAAGCTAGACTTAAGATATAAGTTGCCGATTGACATATTTTTCCAACACCTTGGCTAGTGTAGGTAAAAGTAAAATGGGTCTATAATGTGACCATGTGAGGGGGTCAAGGTTAGATTTTTTAAGTAGAAGTGTGAGTAAGGCCCACGACATAGGAACACTGCCTTATAAATAGAAATACATTTATACATTATAACATTTATGTTCTAATATATAAATATATCTTCCTTGTTAATAAGTATTCCATTTCAAAATATTTTTACAAAAGCTATCCATGGAACATCAAGACCTCTATCACATGCTAAACAATCTTTTATTTTGTGTTTTGTATCAGAAATAAGCTAAAAAATGTTCTTAATGCCTTTTATTAAGTCCAGAAATTTGATGCACTGTACTCAGTCATTACTTTATTTGAAACAGCTTCATGATGATGAAACATGTTTTTATGTGAGCCTAATTTTAAGGGCAGCTGTATGTTCTAGACACTCAATGCACTTTGATTAAGCTGCTGTGTTCTAACTTGTAAGTCTGCTACTTTTTACTTGTAAAGGCGAAAGCCCAGAATAACATACTGTATTTGTGCCTTCAAGCACATAGCACCTTAAGTAGGCCCTATTATAGATGTTATTTTTTAGGTTGTATAGGACTATCACTATTGCGTATGTATGAGTAATTTTATGATGGGTTTCTGGTTTGTATATGTTTTATTGTTTTACCCTGTACTTTCATGGCTGCATGGCAACTGAATAAAGCTGACTGAATTGAATTGAAGTATTCCATTTAAAGTAAGGAAGGGGACAGCTCCAGCTCACCCTACAATGTTACATAAAGTTCCCTAGCATTAATTTGTTTATTAAAATAATGCAGTTTTGCAGCAAATGTTTTGCAAACAGATGTTACACTGTCTCAGAGCTGGCTGTGGGTCACTTCTCCTGCTACCATTGAAGACTTTGACCAGTGTCTTACAAGAAATGGGTTAGTGACAAGCCTACTAAATGTTCTTCAACAGGAATGGAGGACACTCTGTCCACTGGGATGTTGTCTCTCACCTGCAGCCTGCTGCCCCCAGGTGCATGCCCCCGGGGGGCCATAATAACACTGTATCCATCACCGAGCCGCTCATCCTCGTGTCCTGGCTGCTGAGACCTCCGGGGATACCGGGCTGCCTGGCCTGGTCCAGGCCGTGCCATTGAAACTGTACAGTAGGTGTCATCAGATGGCAGGACATCATAGCGATCAGCAGGAGTCTGGGGTCGGGAGGAGGACCTCATCAGCTGCCCACGATTCCTGGAGCTGGTTGCATAGGCTTCTTGCACTTTCTCGTTCACGTGCCTCGACACAGGTGCATGACTTCCTGCCATGTCTTCCAAAGGGTGCATGTCCACTCTCCCCATGGGGGTGTGGGGCCTTGTCAGTGTCTTGTTACTTGGAGAAGAAGACCCTATTATGTTAAGCTCCTCGCAGGAGGAGGTATGGGGTTTCACAGGCACCCCCTGGTCTTGGTGATAAGACCTTGGAATGTCAGGGAAGTCTCTTTGTGAGTGAGTGCTGGTGGATTGTGATTTGTAATAAGCTGCTCTGCCTCCAGCTCTGCCGCCACCTGAACTGTCATCAGGAGTACTGCTCCCAAGTGGTGCCCGGGGCCGGGAAAGATCCGAAGGGGTTGGCGGGAGAGAGTATGACCTGGAGGCCCGGGTGGAGGTTTTGCCAGCTTGACCTGATCTCTCCACTGGAGGGGAGGCTGCAGCTCTGTTGGAGTAAGTAAAGCCCAATGGCTCTGATGACTGCAACCATCTGTGTGAAGGATGGGGAGATTCTGCCCAGGTAGAGCCTGGTCCATCCTCTTTCCTCTCCCAGCCTCCTTCCTCCATGCTCGGTTCGTAGCTTTCCTGTTCATGTGCAATAGCTCCCGGTCTGCTGATCAACGGCGATGATGGCAATGAAGTCGGAGCATAAGAAGCAACAGGGGAAGAAGGGCAGGATTCGTGTTGATTTTCAAAAACCTTTGGAACTTGTCCTGATGGTGTCCTGGACCTGAAAGTATAAAAAGTACAGTGTTAGGAAAGACAAGAACAGTTGTGGACGATACTTCATGGTAGAACTAGTTCCCAAAGTTAGCAAGTGGGTTTCTTCTCCAGGCTTAAATGCTGCAGAACCAGCAGGACGTTGAAAGCAAATGAACACAAAGCTTTGGCAAAGCCAATAGGCCTCGCCTTTTCGACCAAATGGCTAGCCAATGTTTTTAGCTGAAGTCTGCAGTATTCTAAAAAAAAAAAAAAACTCTGAAAGAGTGCGATGATGAGCACGCCAATGCCATGTGTACACATCATGACACTATGGTGGCCAAGAAGGATGATGTACGTGCGCTTGCATCCCCAAGTATGCGCACTCAGATGGAATGAAATATTTTTTTAAGGACTGTGATATGAGGGGGAGGGGAGAAGTAAATGCATTGGTACAACAGGCAGTGTGAAGGGTAGCAACAGAGGAGCTTGAGGCAGGGGAATAAATAAAAAGCAAAAACAAACAGGGTGGGGAAGCAAGCGATGGACAAGCTGTGGGTGGTGGAGGTGGGGCAACATGCAGCAATGAGAGGGCTGAATTTCAGGTGGAAAGCAGCAAGAGAGGAAAAAGCAAGAAAACACATTCTAATTGAGTGCTAAAGAAAATAATAGCTCCCTAAGTGAGCCATACAGTCAAAGTAATTGTAAACAAAATGTGGTATAGGAGATAGAAAAATAAAAGCATTGGCAAATGCAATAGGTTTCGCCTATGCAAGAGATATTGGCTTTGCCAATGTGTTTTAGCCATGTTGTACACCATCGTGACCTCTGTTCAGCATGGCTAATAGTTAGTGGCATAGAGGAGAATGGCATAGAGTGGAGTGTCATAAAGTGGAGTGACGAGGAGTAGAGTGGTGAAGAGTGGAGTAGAGTGGAGTAGAGTGGAGTAGAGTGGAGTAGAGTGGAGTAGAGTGGAGTAGAGTTGAGTAGAGCGGCGTGGAAATGGCGCAGCATGGAGTAAAGTGGTGTGACGTGGAGTAGGGTGGCGAAGAGTGGAGTAAAGTAGCGTAGAGTGGCTTAGAGTAGAGTGTCATGGAGTGACGTAGAGTGGAATAGAGTAATAGAGTGGAGTGGCATAGAGTAGGGTAAATCCGTAGAGTGGAATGGAGTGGCGTAGAGTGGAGTAGAGTGTCGTAGAGTGGAGTGAAGTAGAGTGTCATGGAGTGGCATACAGTGGAGTGTGGAGTAAAGTGTTGTACTGTAGAGTGGAGTAAAGTGTTGTACAGTGGAGTAGAGTGGACTGGAGAGGCATAGAGTGGCGTGCCGTAGAGTGGAGTGATGTAGAGTGGAGTAAAGCATCATAGAGTGGAGTGGCATGGAGTGTCATAGAGTGGAGTAAAGTGGCATAGAGTGTCATAAAGTGGTGTGTAGTAGAGTGGAGTGTCATGGATTGAGGTGTTGTAGAGTGGAGTGGAGTGGCGTGGAGTTTTGAAGAGTGGGCTGTCATAATGTGGAGAAGAGTGGCCTAGAGTGAAGTGGTATGGAGTGGAGTGTTGTAGAGTGGCCTAGAGTGAAATGGCATAGAGTGGAGTGGAGTTTGGTGGAGTACAGTGTGGTGGAGTGGATTGTTATGTCGTAGAGTGGAGTACAGTGTGGTAGGTTACAGTGTCAGAGTGGAGTGGCGTAGAGTGGAGTAAGCATGGTGTGTTAGCACACTGTCATTACAGACAACACATTTTCAATTGAAATGCCCATTACATTTGCACATACCATTTTACTGATAAAACTATACAATGCACAAACGATAATGTGTGGAAATGGTATCACCTAGTGTACTGATTTGTTTTGATCATATTTAAATATTTGTTTCCACCACACTTCAGAATTTTTAAAAAATTGTGCTTTGTTTGTGCTTTCCTAATTCTGATATTTTCTGAAATATCTGCACAGTTCATTTAGAGATATTTAAATTTTTGTTGTGTGCTAGAAAAACACCTTTTCTTTTCCAGGACACAGAAGGATTGTCACATAAATCACCTCACTTTGAAGTCATAGAAAGAAAAATGAACACCAAGCTCCCTCGGAAGAAAGAGTCCGACATTTGACCTCTGTTTTTGAATGCACTGAAAATGTGACAACATAAAAACAAAATTTAAAGGCCCTTTTACAGAAAGCAAGGACTCATGGAAGAATACATGGATCTAGGGTGTACAAGTTTTTCTCCACAGGAAGGATGAAGACATGCTGGACAGCCTAAAATAAAACAAAGCCAGCAAATAGAAAGCCAGAAAGGATAATGTTACTTACCCAGTAAGCATCTGTTCTTGGCATGTGGAGCTGTAGATTCACATGCTTTGCATACTCCTGCCATCTAGTATTGGGTCCGGATGTTTGCAAGTTGTTTTTCTTCGAAGAAGTCTATCCAGTCACGAGGTAGGTGACTCCTCCTTTCGGTGATAGTGCGCATGGGCATCGACTCCATTGTTAGATTGTTTTCCCGCAGAGGGTGAGAATGGAGTTAGTAAGTAAAGATTAGAGATGTCCATGCGTATGTATATAGAGTAAGAGAGAGAACTGTAACAGGTACAGGTACCCGGGGAGGCAGGTGGGCGCATGTGAATCTACAGCTCTACATGCCAAGATCTGGGTAAGTAACATTATCCGTTCGAGGCATGTGAGCTGTAGATCACATACTTTGCATAGATTATACAGCAGTATTCTCCCAAAGTGGTGGCTAACCTGTAGCTGTTGGAGTTGTCTGAAACAGTGTTCTAAGTACTGCCTGGTCCACATTAGCTTGTTGTCTCGCTAACACATCTACACAATAGTGTTTGGTGAATTTGTGTGGTGTAGACCATGTTGCAGCTTTACAAATGTCAACTATGGGGATGTTTCCTAAGAAAGCCATAGTAGCCTCTATTTTGCAAGTGGAATGCACTCTAGGGGGTATAGTTAAAGTTCTTTTTGCTTTTGCATAACAAGTTTGAATGCATTTAACAATCCACCTGGCAATACCGGATTGCCCTTGTGTGGTGGTGCAAAAGCAACAAAAAGTTGTTTGGTTTTACGAAATGATTTTGTCCTTTCAATGTAATATAAAAGGGCTCTTCTGACATCTAAGGTGTGTAGAGCTCGTTCTGCCACTGAATCAGGTTGAGGGAAGAATACTGGTAATTCAACCGACTGATTGATATGAAAGGCAGAAACTACCTTAGGTAGAAACTTGGGGTTAGTACGAAGAACCACTTTATCTCTGTGAAGTTTGAAAAAGGTTCTTCTATGGTTAGTGCCTGTAGTTCACCCACTCTCCTTAGTGAAGTGATTGCAATGAGGAAAGCCATTTTCCAGGAAAGAAACTGTGGCTCACATTTATGCATGGGTTCAAAAGGTGGGCCCATTAATCTTGTGAGGACTACGTTAGGATTCCACACTGGGGCAGGTGGAAGTCTTGGTGGTATAAATTTTTTAAGTCCTTCCATGAAAGCTTTGATTACTGGCACTCTGAAAAGCGATAAATGTTGCCTATTTTGTAAATATGCAGCTATTGCAGCGAGATGTAGTCGGATAGAAGTGTAAGCTAATCCTGACTGCTGCAAGTGTAACAGATAACAAATGATATTTTGTATGGAAGCATCAAGAGGATTGATGTTGTTGTTATTGCAATAGATAACAAAACGTTTCCATTTAGCTGCATAACAGGCTCTTGTAGTAGGCCTTCTGGCCACTATGATGATGTTCATACAGTCTGGTGGGAGATTTAGATAACCAAACTCTATGATTTCAGGAGCCAGATCGCGAGGTTCAGTTGTTTGGGATCTGGGTGTCTGGGTTTCTCCATGGCTCTGTGTGAGGAGACTGGATGTGAGGTGCAGCTTTTGATGTGGAACTAGTGACAGCTCCAACAGGGTTGTGAACCACGGTTGACGGGCCCATGTGGGAGCTACTAGGATAAGAGTGAGAGATGTTTGCCTGAGTTTCCGAACCACTAATGGAATGAGTGGGAGATGCGGAAAAGCGTAGGCAAATATCCGTAACCAGTTCATCCATAGTGCATTGCGTTTGGAGAGCAGGTGTGGGTACCTGGAGGCGAAGTTTGGGCATTTTGCGTTTTGGTGTGTGGCAAAAAGATCTATTTGAGGGACTCCCCAACTTTTAAAGTATGGGAGGAGAACTTGAGGGTAAAGTTCCCATTCGTGTATTTGCTGATTTTTCACTCCTGGGAGGTGTTCCGCTAGGAGATAGATCTTGTGGTGAATGGCCCATCTCCAAATGTCTTGGGCCAAGTGCGACAGTTGGAGAGAGTGTGTACCCCTGTTTTTGTATGTAATACATAGCTGTCATGTTGTTGGTACGAACTAGGACAGCTTTGCCAACCAGGTGAGTCTGAAATGCTTTGAGCGCTAGAAAGACTGCTAGCAGCTCTAGATGGTTTATGTGGAGAGATTTTTGCTGTTGACTCCACAGACCTTGCACTGTGTGGTGCTGAAGATGAAACCCCCATCCAGTGAGGGACGCGTCCGCTGTTAGCATTGTCTGTGGAACTGGGTCTATGAAGGGCCGTCCTTTTGATACATTTTGTGTGTTCCACCACTGCAAAGAGCGATGAGTACGGCCGCTTACCAACACTAGATCAGTTAACAGACCCTGCGATTGGTTCCACTGACTCGCTAAGCATTCCTGTAGGGGACGCATGTGAAGCCTGGCATGGGGAACGATCATGATGCAAGATGCCATCATTCCTAGTAGTTGCATATACACTCAAGCAGGAAGCGAGTGATTGGACTGAAACTGGAGAACTAGAGCCTGAATGTTGCAAATTCTGGCTGCGTTGGGAAAGACCAGGGCCTTTTAAGTATCTAAAGTGGCTCCTAAGTAGTTTTGAGTGTTGGAAGGTTGGAGATGCGATTTCAACACATTGACTGAACCCCAGTTGGTGTAGTAACTGTAGTGTCCTGTGAGTATGTTGGAGACACTTTGGGTACGTACTGGCTTTGATGAGCCAGTCGTCTAAGTAGGGAAAGACATGAATGTGTTGTCTTCTCAGGTGAGCAGCGACTACTGCCAGACACTTTGTGAAGACTCTGGGAGCAGTGGTGACTCCAAACGGGAGTACCTTGAACTGGTAATGTTGGCCCGCTACCACAAATCTGAGAAATTGGAGATGAGCGGGATGTATTGGAATATGAAAATACGCGTCCCTTAAGTCTAGAGTAGAAAGAAAGTCGCCCTGTTGCAGAAGTGGGAGCACTTGTTGAAGTGTTACCATGTGAAAATGGTCTGACTGTATGTAAACATTTAATTCTCTGAGGTCCAAGATTGGTCTGAGAGAACCGTCCTTTTGGGGTTTGAGAAAGTAACAGGAGTATACGCCCGACCCGTGGTATTGTAGTGGTACGAGCTCTATAGCCCCTTTTAAGAGGTGAGACTGAACCTCTTGTTTGAGGAGGGGTAAGTGATCCGGTGACAGTTTGTGTGGACATGGAGGAATGTTTGGAGGATTGTTGGTGAACTCCAGGCAATAACCAGAACGGATAATTTCCAGTACCCATTTGTCTGTAGTTATAGACTGCCAGACGGGTAGGCAATGTGAAAGACACCCTCCGACAGGTGTTAAATAGTCGGGGGGAGTGTAGGCAAGTCACTGTTTGATATTGGAGGGGGAGGCCCGTGTGTTGGAGCCTCTAACTCTACCTTTGCCATTATTGCCTCTGTAACCCCCTCTGAAGTAACCCGCAGAGGGTTGATTGTTGCCTTTATAGGTGGTGGCAGTATCTGAGGAGGTATTCTTGGACACTCCGCGGTAGAAGGAGCACCTAAAGGAACCACGTCCTGGGGTTAATTGAAGGGCTCCCATAGATTTGGCCACTTCTGTGTCCTTCTTCATTTTTTCTAATGAGGAATCTACCACAGGGCCAAAAAGGTGTTCCTTGTCAAATGGTGTGTTCAGGATGGAAGTTTGAACCTCTCGTTTGAATCCTGATATACGTAACCAGGCATGCTTTCTTAAAAGGGCGCTGGTGTTGACAGCTCTAGCAGCAGTGTCTGCAGCATCTAGGGCGCACCTGATAGAATTATTGGCAATGAGCTATCCCTCCCGCAGCAGGTCTTGCGCCTTGGACTTGTGCTCATCAGGTGAAAATTGGAGCAACTGCTCCATTTCATCCCAATAGGCCCTGTCATACCTAGCTAACAGTGCTTGTGTATTGGAGATGCGCCAAAAGTTCGGAGCCTGGGAGGCTACTCTTTTCCCCGAAGCGTCTATGAGCTTAGATTCTTTGTCTAGGGGTAGAGCATCTCCTGTTGTTTGTGAATTGGCCCTTTTGCGTGCGTTGGAAACTACCAAGGAATCCAATGGTAACCTTATGTATGCTGGATCTGATGGTGCCGGCTTATATTTCTTGTCTACCGTAGGGGTGAGGATACGTGCCCTGACGGGATCATTAAAAATATCGTCTACGTGCTTGATCATACCTTTGAGCATGGGGAATGTGTGCGAGGACTTTTGTGTAGCACTAAGAGTCTTCTAGGGATTCCTTATGCAGCTGAACCCCATGGTAGTTAGCAGCTCTACCCCACAGTTCTATGTATCTTACACTGTCGTCCGGTGGAGAAGGCTTGGTAGGATACAGATCAGGATCATTCCATGTGGGGGAATTGGTGTTGTAATCTGTCCAGGGGTCTGTGGGTATTGGCTCATTGTCCTCAGCCCCATCCCCATCATCCTGATCTTCAGATGTATATGTTGTTGAGTGCTCAGGTGAAATTAGTAAGGGTTGAAACTGAGGAGAAGGAGGTGATGGGAGAGGAGGGGGAGAAGGATCAGTACCGACATTTTTCCTTTTTAAAGGAATGTGGTAGACCTCTTCTGTCTCAGGTTTGTGCTTTATTGTCACCTTTGTGGTAATATGTCCAGTAGTTGGGAGGATATATATCTCCCCCTGTTTTGGATACAGTTTGGAGGGTGGAGCATCGAAATGTTGCTCTTTGGATGGAATTAGCACATCCGTTTGTTTCGATGCCGAGAGCTTCGGTGTCGGTGTTTTGGGTTCCGGGGTTTTGGATGCCGAGGATTTCGGATCGGAAGCCGTTTTCGGCATCGAAGGGGGTGAGGCGGAGCCGGTCTTTGACTTCGATCCCGAAGGTTTTAGCTCGGCGCCCGTTTTGGAAGGGCTTTGTTCGGAGCCGGAAGGCTTTTGGGTATGTTTCGGTGCCGAGCTGGTTGGCGGGGCATCGGAAACATGTTCTCGGTGCCGACCGTGGCCCGGAGGTGGGGGTTGGACCGAAGCCTTCTTCTTGGGCTGAGGTGGACTTTGGGACAAGGAAGGATCTGTACTCACGGTACGCTGCCCTTGCGGGATGTCTTCGTCCCCCTCGGAGCCGTAGTCGGAGATGGAGATCGGGTCTTGTTCCTCCTCGGCTCCCATGGCGTCTCCGGCCTCTTGTTCCGAATCTCCTCCGAAGAGGTCCGGAATGGAACTTGTGTGTTGGCTCTGCATGTTGCGACGTCGAGCACGACGGTGGCGAAGCGTCTTTTTCGATCGGAAAGCCTTACAAGCGTCGCAGTCCTGTTCTCTGTGCTCTGGAGACAAGCACAGGTTGCACACTTCGTGTGAGTCGGTGCGCGGATACTTATGGCACAGAGGGCAGAATTTAAATGGAGTCCGTTCCATCTACTGCGAAGCGGACCGACGCGGGTAGGCCCGATGGCCTTCCACGAGCTACCCGATCGAGAGAGGGTTTTTTCAGTAAATATGATACGCGGAGAATGGGATTACGCGATCAAAAACAATACCGTTGTGGGCGAGTGTCTTGCTCACCGAGGGAAACCGGAGAAACGGTGTCGAACCGGAGCGCAGCAATTCACATCCGAACCCAATGGTGGAAAAAAACAATCTAACAATGGAGTCGATGCCCATGCGCACTATCACCGAAAGGAGGAGTCACCTCCCTCATGACTGTAAAGACTTCTTTGAAGAAAAACAACTTGCAAACATCCGGACCCAACACTAGATGGCAGGAGTATGCAAAGCATGTGATCTACAGCTCACATGCCTCGAACATATGAGTTACAAACCACAAAGCCAATGGTAAGCAATAGGTGGGATGCATTCCCAGGGAAGTTTTCAGAATGCCCACAAGACGTCTTTTGGCAGGCTTCGACCAAAAAACTAAGGGCTGAAAAGGGGTCAATCAATGTGATCCTTCTTCTGGGAAGGCTTCTAGGCCTTCTCACAGAGCATGATCGAGATCGAACCATCATCAAATGAACAAACAGATTGACCGTTGGTAACATGCAACAAGAATTTGAAGCTGTTAGCTGCTGGAGTGGAAGAGTTTATTTTGATTGGTCCTTAAAATGTGCTAGAACAAAGCAGAGAGCACAAGCTTTGCGTTGGATGACTCACGAGTTGTAAGAGAGACGCAGTACAGACTTTCATGGAGCCTCACATACCTGAATTGTAATTTTTCTGCTCACATAAGCTACTTTATTCGAAAACCCTTAACAATACTTTATGGGCCCTTCAACTCTCAGATCTCTGCAATAGGTATAAAGGGATTCATGCAATTTTACAGCAGTGACTCAAAATGAATTATCTTAAAAAGATCCAAGCAGTGATTTAGTTGACAAGAGCACTCCCTATGAGACAGTGCATTTCAGTGGAAGATTCCACTGCATTGGTGCATAAGCACTTGTCTCACTCTGAAGAATAGTGTGTGTTTGGAACAAGACATTGATCAGGAGTGACATGATGTGCTTTTAGTCATGCAATTTGCTCTTATGTTTTTTTTCTGTGACCTAATAGGTAGAAAAGTTATCCCCAACCTTGCTTGCAGAATATGTATTATAATAACATTTGATATAACCCACTCCTCTGTCTAATGAGAGACATGTAAAGAGCAACGGACGCATGCGCAATATATGGTTACCAATGAAATGAAAACTAGTGGATGGATTTAATGAAAAAAACTGAATCAATCCTATTTTCCTAACCCTACATGCCATGTGCATTTTATAGAGTGAGCTAGAGGGGGGTTGTAAAGTGAGAGGAATATATAATGTATTTTTCATTTTATTTTTTCAAGTGTCAACAACCCCTATGAATAGTAAGCACATTGGTGCACTTTCCCACTTTCAGCAGCACTTACATGGATCTTTCAGATGTAACTTGAATGTGTATGCAGCTTCTACGTGGAGCCTCAAAACCCAGGCTAAGAATGAGGGCCGCCTGGCTGAAATACCTGGTGACTAGCATAGGAAAAATCCCAGCACTTGAGTGTTATTATATTAAATGGGGAGTTGTATTGCAAATGTTATATTTAGCCCCCCTCTTTGCTCACTGTTATGATGGAGGTTGCATAGGCAGGGCAAGATGGTATTGGATTTGATAGGTATATAGTCCGCTGAGACAGAGCAAGGTGGAAAGCACTGGCACAGCCTCGGCCTAGCAACTGAGAAGAATTTTAGTTTCCTCTCAGTGTAGTTTTAGTTGGGTGCAGAAATGCTATGAATAATTACTCACATGACAAAACAGACATGTTCTTAGACACTTACACATGGTGTTCCTTGACCATGAGTTTTTCCTTCTGCTGGGACACCCACTCCTCCACCTGTGAGATCGACTCTTTCCTTTGGATCAGCCGGTCACTTCCTCCTGAGAGGAGGTCATAGGTGAAGTCGACTTTCTTCACCCCACAGATTGGGGTCGATGGTGGTGCACCACCATGCTGGGATACAGGCGTGAACTGGTCTACATCTTCGCTGGAGGACGAGGTGGTGGGGTCTCTCGGGCCAGTGAAGGGACCACCTTTGCCCTCACTGTCCCCTCCTCTGTCTGGCCCCAGGAGGCTGTCGTTGGAGCTGTTCTGCTGAGACCGTGTGTCAGACAGGTGGGCGATCTCCAAGGACTCTGCACTTTTGGCGTGTTCCCCATTTTGGACCAATGTTGAGCGTGTGAAATCTTCATAGCTGGCATAGAACCCTTCAGGAGCAGAGCTGGCGTGGTTATTGAGGTGTCCCATCCTGGCAGAGAAAGTAGAGAACACATTCCATTGCAGTGTTACCAGACGATGCAGAACCAGTTTGGTGTGGTTGAAGGATAATAAACAATATAATATTATTTTTCATCATTCATATAGCAACAACCCAAATGGAATTGTCTCCTGGCACTTTAATGAGTTGTGTTTTATTGCCTAACACACAGATCCCTGCAACACACATGCAATCCAATGAACTAGCTAAGAAATGTGTTGTTGCCCTTAATTTGCAAAGTGTGCAGCTATATCTAGAGTCCTAATGAAAACTACATAAAATTAAATAAAAACTAAATAAAATGCTTTGTTTGCAGAGTAAGAGAGAGTAAACTAGTAGTAGAATTGTTCCATTCCAACTAATGCCTCTGCCAGTTCATCTACACAATTCCACTATGGAACCTTCCCAAGCCAGGGAGGACTTAAATAGGATAAAAGCAGTACCGGAGTCAGACATGCAGTGATGTATATAAATACACACACACACACACACGTAACAATAAGCATGGCCAAATAACACGTTATCTAGAGCAACTGTACTAATAAACACACATTCATTACTACAGTGCAAAGATCAAAATTGTATAGCACAGTAAATCAAACGCAACATGATAAAAAACATTGCTTACTGTCTGACAGATTGCATGTAACATTGGCTTTGCTCACAGATACAACTCTTCTAATAGCCAGGAAGCCTCTTCAATGCGATTTTACTTTGCTGCACAAATTTAAGCCCTTTGCATTCAGGTGTTAGTTATATACATTTTTAAAGAAACAAATACAAACAAAAAATATGCCATGGCCTAAACTATATATGCAGATATACAAAGTGTAATATGCTGTTTTTTATCACTGTTGAAGGAGGGGAGGGGCATCATGGCTCACTCGAGGCTCCACCTCTCCTGAGTGAAGGCCCCTCCCCACACTCCACAATGGTAACAGCATATTACATTCTGCACATCTGTATATAAATGTGTGCGCGCACACATATACACACATATATTCATTTGCAAATTTGTTGGCGCAGCATCTAGCCTGTATACTTGCAAACATTAGCTGTTCTTTGTTAACCACCCACACTTCCCTTGGAATGTAACAATTCCCCAGAGGACATGATGAGACAACTACATCCAAGACAGAGGGAACTCTCGTTTGCAAACGTGATTTCAGTCAATCTTACTTGTTGTTATTTTCCCCAACAACCAGTGCGGACTGGTTCATGGCGCGTATCCAGCTGTTCATGTCCTCCTGGGTGTCAGCCCCAAAGTAGTATGTCCGCATGCCAGGGTGCTCGGCCTAAAGACAGTGATGGAGAGAGATGCTTAGACTGCAGCATAGCCAGGCTAATAGCGCGGCGAGAGTGGGGAGGAAGTGTCTCTAGAGCTGGTGAACAGCAGCACTTGGCTGCTATTTATTCGACTCAGCACTAACTTTAAAAAGATATTAAATAAACTGACAAGTATTTATTTAAAGGTTAATTGAAGTTAAAGAAAGAAAGTAACTAGGTTGTCGTGCACCACTTAACTTTATGAACACCTTCATTTTTAAAGACATCTTGAAGCAAAATTGTTAAAATTTGATAAAATCTCATGCAGAACCTTTGCACCATAATACATCTGATTATATCAGTGAATCGAGACGTATTTTTCAAACATGAATTTGGAAACATTCATTCTTCCCCCACCCGAACAACAATGCCAATAGTGAAGTAAGAGACAAGTAAGTTGTTATGTGCACTCTTTGGGTGGCCTGGGTTCCTATTATACATGAACAACATTATAGTTCATTAAATCAAACACAGGAGAAGGTTTTGTACAGAGCACATCCTGAAGTCAGGTATTTCGAGGTCCTCTTATATGTGATAATGGAAAAACAGGGAAAGTGAAATAAAACAATTACCTAGGATCACACAATTAAAGTGTGTAAAGTGTGAAAGCTGAGCTAAATCCCAGGTTTTCTGGTTTCACATTGTGTAATTCAGTCACAAGATGAATATGCTCCGCTTCCCCTACATCTACCATACCGCTAGCTTCCCCCTGTCCCCGAAACTCTTCCTCCTGACTGCCACCCTGCTGGCATCAATGCGGCCCTCAGTCACATCACAGACCAAACTTTTGGCCCCTGGGAAAATGTTTGTGAGTACTCATGCTCTCTCTCGAGAGAGAACCAGACAGGGAAAAAGGAGTAAGAAGAGACTTCTGGAGAAAAGGTGGACAGAGAGAGGGCTTTAAAGGGAGGGCAAGAGAATGCTGAGATGGAAGACAGAAGATGTACTGAGTGAGAGACAATGACTACAAAAATCTGAAGATGAAAATAAAAAAGAATGGAGATGGGCAGAGAAAGAAGTGAAAATGTTGTGTATGTGCGGGGTGGGGAGCGTAAGAAATTTTGCTTAAAAAAGGAAGACGGCAAAGCAAACTATGAAGAAGGACAGTTAGGGGAAAGCGTGTGTGTTTCTATACACAGAGAGGCAGGAAAGAGAAGACCTGCCACCACTCCTCTATAAAACATGGCCCATCGTTGATGCCCGGGAAGAGCCATTCTGAGAGTCACACGGGCTGACCACAGAGAGCCTGAGGTGGCCAGGTAGGTAGGTAGGTACCAACCATTTCCACGGAGGAACCAAGATAGGAGACAAGGGATCCGGCGCTGCAGCCACTGTACCGGGGAGAGACCAAAGGGATCCGACGCTGCAGCAAGTGTGCAGGGGAGAGACCAAAGAGATCCGGCACTGCAGCAAGTGTACAGGGGAGAGACCAAAGAGATCCGGCTCAGCAGCCAGTGTACACAGAAGCGACCAAAGAGATCCAACTCTGCAGCCAGTGTACAGGGGAGAGACCAAAGAGATCCGGCGCTGCAGCCAGTATACAGCGGAGAGACCAAAGAGATCCGGCTCAGCAGCGAGTGTACAGGGGAGAGACCACAAGGATCTGGCTCTGCAGCCAGTGTACAGGGGAGGGACCAAAGAGATCTGGCTCAGCAGCGAGTGTACAGAGGAGAGACCAAAGAGATCCAATGATGCAGCCAGTGTACCGGGGAGAGACCAAAGAGATCCAATGATGCAGCCAGTGTACCGGGGAGAGACAAAAGAGAATAGACTCTGCAGCCAGTGTACAGGGGAGAGACCAAAGAGATACGACGCTGCAGTCAGTGTACCGGAGGGAGGCCAAAGAAGCCACGTTCTGCAGTCAGAGTACAAGGGACAGTCGCAGAGTCCACGTTCTGCAGTAAATGTGACAGGATAAATCCAAAGAGGATTGGCTCTCCAGTCAGTGTACAGGGAAGAGACTACAATAGGCCATATTTTGTTGCTGGGGTAATGGCAAAAAGGGGGATGGGAAACGGCCTTTACAACACCGGCTGAGCCACGCATGCCGTTTCCCCGCAAGCAGAACCACGCTTGCCATAACAATGCATATGCCTTAACCACACATATGTGTGGTTAAAGCAGTGCATGGTCTAGATGTCCGGGTGGGTAGGTAAAGGAACAGGAAGCGTCGGGACAGAAAGCTCGACGCAGACAGGTAAGAGGGACTGGGGCCGGGTTGGGAGGGGGGGGTAATTTTTAGGGCTTAAGGGAGAGACTAAAGAGATCTGGCGCTGCAGCCAGTGTACAGGGGAGAGACAAAAGAGAACAGACTCTGCAGCCAGTGTACAGGGGAGAGACCAAAGAGATCTGGCTCTGCAGCCAGTGTACAGGGTAGAGAAGAAGGGATCCGGCGCTGCAGCCACTGTACCGGGGAGAGACCAAAGGGATCCGACACTGCAGCAAGTGTACAGGGGAGAGACCAAAGAGATCCGGCACTGCAGCCAGTGTACAGGGGAGAGACCAAAGAGATCTGGCTCTGCAGCCAGTGTACACAGAAGCGACCAAAGAGATCCAACTCTGCAGCCAGTGTACAGGGGAGAGACCAAAGAGATCCGGCGCTGCAGCCAGTATACAGGGGAGAGACCAAAGAGATCCGGCTCAGCAGCGAGTGTACAGGGGAGAGACCACAAGGATCCGGCTCTGCAGCCAGTGTACAGGGGAGAGACCAAAGAGATCTGGCGCTGCAGCCAGTGTACAGGGGAGAGACAAGAGAACAGACTCTGCAGCCAGTGTACAGGGGAAAGACCAAAGAGATCTGGCTCAGCAGCGAGTGTACAGAGGAGAGACCAAAGAAATCCAACTCTGCAGCCAGTGTACAGGGGAGAGACCAAAGAGATCCAATGATGCAGCCAGTGTACCGGGGAGAGACCAAAGAGAATAGACTCTGCAGCCAGTGTACAGGGGAGAGACCAAAGAGATACGACGCTGCAGTCAGTGTACCGGAGGGAGGCCAAAGAGGCCACGTTCTGCAGTCAGAGTACAAGGGACAGACGCAGAGTCCACGTTCTGCAGTAAATGTGACAGGATAAATCCAAAGAGGATTGGCTCTCCAGTCAGTGTACAGGGAAGAGACTACAATAGGCCATATTTTGTCGCTGGGGTAATGGCACAAAGGAGGATGGGAAACGGCCTTTACGACACCGGCTGAGCCACGCATGCCGTTTCCCCGCAAGCAGAACCACGCTTGCCATAACCATGCATATGCCTTAACCACACATATGTGTGGTTAAAGCAGTGCACGGTCTAGATGTCCGGGTGGGCAGGGAAAGGACAGGAAGCGTCGGGACAGAAAGCTCGACGCAGACAGGTAAGAGGACTGGGGCCGGGTTGGGAGGGGGGGGGGTAATTTTTAGGGCTTAGGTTTGGAGTGGGCTAGGGTTCCTGGAGTTTAGGGCTCAGGACGCAAGTTTGTTTCATGCATATAGGCGTTGGCATGGTTTGGCTGCGATTTGGTGTGTTTTCGAGTTGTTTTTCCTGAATTTTGCTTGTTTTTGAATGGGCGCGGATGTGGGGGTTGTACTCGTAAAAGTAAAAGTCGTACTTGTTCCCGTTATCAGATCGGGATGCGGCTTGGTGAGGTAGTCCGGGATAAGTGGGATTTGTGTCCCTCCATGTTTGAAAAGGATCAGTCAAGTGGAATTTGTAGAAAAGCAATTGTTTCTGAGGTGCAGGTTTGCAATGTTATCCAACGTGCACGTTTTACAGGGTTGCCGAAAAATGCTTTTCGGGTAGTTCCAGTTGCTCCTGGTGAAAGGAGCTCCCATCAGTGACAGCTGGGGGTGTCTACTGTATGTGTGCTTTTTGTGGCGAAAATCAGTCCATGGGAAGGGTGGTTTTAGGTCCAGTTTTTAAATGGCAAAAGGCATGCATTGGGTCCTATGGGACGGAGTAGTTTTGCACATTTTTGGGCTGAGATTAGAGGGTATTCCAGGTGGTTCCGAGTGGAGCTGGTTGGATGGGCTAGTAGCTGGATACTCTAGTTTTGGATTTACCATGCATAGCCCTTTAGCAATCATTATAAAGGCATGCGTGGTTAAGACGCATTCGTTGTTGCGACGGCGTTGTTGAGGCACGCATGGTTTATCCATGTGTGCTTCTGTCGTACAACCGGGGGGATAACTGAGGGGACAGGCACTTCAGCCAGTGTAACCGGGCAGAGCCCCATAGAGCCAGACCCTGCATTAAGGGTACGTAAAAA
The DNA here is from genome assembly GCA_963921515.1 of Calotriton arnoldi. Taxonomy (NCBI): domain Eukaryota; kingdom Metazoa; phylum Chordata; class Amphibia; order Caudata; family Salamandridae; genus Calotriton; species Calotriton arnoldi. Next base: position 1,367,078 of record CAWUFW010004004.1, read on the forward strand.
CTATAGAAAACCAGTATCACTCAATCATCCCCGTTAATACACTGCATTTGTCTAGTGTGTCTATAATGTTTGCTTAATTAAGAATTTAGAGCCAAGAGTTTTGGCCCAGACCTCAATTGTCATTTCACTATTGAAAAAACAATAATTAGCAAGATGAGCAACATATTCAGACATAGAAAGAATGAGAAAAAAGAGAACATTCATTAAGAAACCCAGTCAATTTGTATGTTTACATTGACATTATTTTCTCATGGTACAGCATAAACAGTGCCAATGCAAGCTTTTGCACGTAAGATGGCTTTGGCAGACATGTAAGTGACTCCATTCCTACCTTACCACGCTTGGCACATGATGAAATCTCTCAAGTAATGTATTCCAACCCAGTACTAGACTTTCAGAGAAAGTAAATGGCCAGTAGCAACATTTTTTAACTGTCCCACCCTGTGACAATGACTCTTTCCCAGACCCCCAACCTTTCAGAGGCATTGACCTGCTGAGGAATATCCCAGCTTCTTCAAAAAGATATAGAGAAGAAGACATTCCCTGGTAGATTATTAGCCTAGAGGACCACAGGACAATTGCCTAAGATGAATGTTTTGCACCAAGTGGTCTGAATAGGAAGGAGGGCACCCTTTGCAAGAAAGAAGAGTGTGGCATGCAACCAAGCGACACACATAGCAGTAGCTACTACCGAAGGCCGCCTGCCACTATAGAACACCTCTCAGTCTCTTGGTAGCCAGGCAAAAGCTTATAACCTGGGCAAGGAACAAGGCTGAAAGGTGATCACTGCTTACTGCAGCCCACAGTGACCGGGAAACAGCCATTATAACACAGTTGTTACCACGCAGAGCCTTTACCACAAATGCGTTACAACGCATGCACTGTTACCACGCATAGCCTTCACCATGCATTTTTTACAACGTATACTTATACGTTGTTCTGGTGGTAAGGGCATATGCTGGTAACGGTGGTAAAGGCACCGGCATGATCAAGGTTATCGGCGTCATTAAAGGTGCTAAGAGATCCTTCTGCTTCCTCTCGATGTCCTGTGCCGCGCCTCACAAGAGCTGGCTCGTCGTCATCCTGTTCCGGTACGGGGGATTGGGCCTGGGGCGAGTGGGTATGGATTTTGGGCTTTAGACTGGGGGTGTTTTTTTTTTAAGAGAACTGGGGGCCAAGGGGGAGGTCGCGCTGAGGTATTGATTATGGGTTCAGGGCAGAGGCCGGGTATTTTTTAAAAAGGCTGGGGGCCAGGAGAGGGTCACGCTGAAGTCTAGTTTTAGGGCTTAGGGCAGGGGTCAGGCATTTTTAAAAAGGGCGGGGTGCGGTGGGGATCGCGCTTGGGTCTATTTTTAGGGACTAGGGCAGGGCATTTTTAAATAGGGTAGGGGTTGGGGGCACCGAGGACGGACTTGAGGACTGAGGGCAAGGGTCAGGTAAAACGTTTATCATGCATAGGCCTTTAACATACATGCTTTACAACAAAATTGTTGTAAAAGCATGCGTTGTAAAGGTTATGCATGGTAAAGCCATTCGCGTTGTAACGTATGCGTGGTAAAGTCATGCATTGTAATGGAATGCGTTGTTCCGTCATACAACCACTGTGACCTAACCAATTCAGTAGGCCTAAGGGGAGTTTGCAGAGTTTTACTCCACAAAACTCCGCGAAGTGCTGGAAAAACTCTGCCACGCTCCACCGAGTGCCGCCAGCAGTGGAGTCTAAGTTGCGCTGCTCGCACTGATTTTAGGCGCCCGGAGTTTGTCCGGCTAGTAAAATCAGCGCGAACAGCACTACGCGTTACGCCAGAGAGCACAGCTGCTTCTGCTGCTCGAGTAGATATTCTACTTGAGAGGCAGCTTCCTCAATGCGAGTGGCAGATTTCTCAATGGAAGCGGTCACGACCTGCTGCGAATGCCTGCATTGAGAAATCTCACTGGGAGGAGGAGTAGCGTGCAATTTTTTCTTACAGGCGCTCGCCAACTTAACGTTGGTGAGCAGATCGAGAGAAAACATTTTGCTTGGTACTTTATAAGTTAAAATCCTAATATAACTATTAACTGTCATCAGACAGATGCAACCATGGAGTTACGTTTTAAATTCTGAGTTTGTGCTTCTCCAGACCAAGCACTCTTAAACTATATTGCCTATCAGTATGGATGACATGTGACTCCTACATCTTGTAGTCCTCTGTCTTATGTAACATTTCCAATAGACTGATGTACGCACATACGAATTACTGTGCATAGTGATGTAAGTGCTCTGACACCCTAAAATGGCATGAGTGGTGCTACAAAACAAAAGAAATGCATGTGAGAGACAGTGGTCATGGACATTTAAGGGGCAGTGTTAAAGGGTGGTGGTGAGGGAATCCATGGAGAAGGAGGCCATTGGGGGGCACCAACAAACATTGTTGCACGGGGCGCCACCAGCGCTAAAGTCAGCCCTGGCAATTCGGCCTCTTAAGCAGTTTGATACATTTACTTGTCTGCACTCAGCTGAAGAGGAAGTTTGAAGAGTATAGGGGTAAAAGTATAGGGCTTCTCATTGTAGTACAGAGACATCAGGGAAAGGAGGTGAATACCTCCACAGGGTACTGCAATGGTTGGCCCTAGTGATTGTCTGGCCAATCATGGCCTTGACTGTGACCACCAAAGACTTTGTCCTAGATTGCTTAGCCCACTGCTCAAGTAAGGCACCCATATTTTTGTTCGGTGGGCCTTGGCCTCAGGCAAGGGCTGATGTTTGCATTTGGAATGTGGATAGGTGCCTAGAGTGCTCAGCGTACAGAATGACGTCCTTTTCACTCCAGGATTTGCATAACAGCAGAATTCTAAACACTTTACTGCAAGTCATGCCAAAGTAAATACATAAAGCACCTAAAGTGATACATAGATTAGTGCTGCTTTAGATTGTGTTGCCATGTTGTTTCTCCTAGGTAGCCTCTTTCTTCAGGTAGTATGCAGTAAATATGATGGTGGTTGGTACCTCTGTACCTAATAACAACGCTTCTTGAAATAATACAGCTACACCAACTTGCAAAAAATGACTAATATACGGCTACACCAACACGTAAAAACAATAGATTCAGGGGCAACCATACAGAGGCAGAATGTGGACAATAAGACACAGGACAAAGAGAAAGGTGCCAGGGGGGATGAAGTAACAGAGATGAAAGTCATTCAGACCAGGGAGGGAGGACCACAGGCCTGGCACATTAATCATGCACACCTTTACCCATCATCCCAACACGCCAAGATGAAATATGTCTGGGCACTGTAGGCCTACCTTGAAGGTGAATTTACGGTTTTTGGCCTCTCTGGGGCCCGCTGGTAAGATCTCATAGCTGGGTAACAGGATGCTGCCTAGGACCGTCTCCTCCCGGCTGTCTGCAGAGGAAAAAGCAGGAAAAGGGACAGTGCATGCCAGTCATTTGGTGGAATGAAGCTGGTGATTGGTAGAAATAAGATGGCCAGTGATATTGGATGGGATGTGGGTGGATGTTAATAGACTCCTCCCACACACAAATGTCATCTGGTACACGCCTGTTACTGGCAACTTAGGTTGCGCCAATCTGGCATGTGACGGTGGTGCACCCCACCAGCCAATGCAGGAAGAGTGAACAAGTCTCAATGATTTACACTAGAGTTACACATGAGAAACATTGTCTGTAGAAATGAGTGACACTGTTGGTCTAAACGAATAACAGTCAACACTCATTAGTGACACTGTGGGTATAAATGAGAGATACTGGGTACAAATGGCTGACACTCTTTGTACAAGTGCATGACATGGTAGATACAACTAGATGACCAGGTTGGTAGAAAAGAATGAAGCTCTAGGTACAAATGAGTAAGAGCAGAAATAATGGGAATTATAGGTACAAACAGGTAACACCCTTGGCACAAATAAGTGAAAATGGGAATACAAACAAGCATGACTGTGGGGACAAACAGGTGATTCTGAAGGTAAAATGGGTGACCAGGTAAAAGCAAATGAGTGACAAGATAAAATACAAACAGTTACAGTGGCTGAACAGACTCAAGACACTCAATACAGATGAGTAGATTGCAGTATAAATAAGTGATGAAGTCTGTACAAATGAGTGACCATGGCGAAACAAATGTGGGGCACTATCAGTACAAACGGGTGGCTTGCCCCACAGATATGCGACTCTAGGCAGTTGTGGGTAAATGTGCCCCTCTTCCCTTATGCAGCGAGACACCCTTTTTAACGAGTACATTTGTGTTGTTAGGAGTTGCATATGCCTTCATCGAGAGAAACTCAACAACTACCACTCCCAATTTAGATAAGAGCACTGAACAGGAGATAAACCACACACCCCACTTCCTTCTATTCAGGGGAGGAAATATTTGTCCCCAAACAAAAGGTCAGTTTCTCTGTGTATTAATTCTTGCCAGTTTGAACAGTGTACATGGAAATGTCTATTCATCCTTTAAATCAATAATGTCACAATTTCTGAAAGTGGGGTGAGCAGGTTGCACAGCCTATCTGCTATTTTATAGTATGAGTTTATATTTTTACATGAAGTTGACAATATATATATAAAAGTAGCAAAGGGAATTTCAATAAAACACATTTAGCCAGATACAGCACTTTAATTCCTTCTCAAAACTTAAACGCAGCAGGAAATTGGTCATTTAGGCGTTGTCATGATTAAGAACAATTACTAAAAAGTAATTAACGTTTCCTTCTGCACCATTCATGACATCTTTTTTGCTATTCATTAACAAAATAATAGACAAGAAAATGCATCTCTCAACTGCAAAGCAAGTTCAACCAAGAGAAATGGGAGCAAATGGTGAGAATTCAGGCCATCAGAAAGGTTGCAGAGGGTGGACAGGCTCACAAAAGTGTCTGTTTTGAAATTAGTGTCAATCCAGTAATGCTTTGTGAAAGCGTGGTCTGATCTTTCAATGTCTGCTGTGCAGATTTCAGTGATTGGGACATGACTGGGGCAGAAGTAGAAATTTTACATCTGGCAGATTAAGCTTTCGGCATAATCAACATCAAACAACAGCTTGACATTGACAGCAAAGTGTGTTTTTTACTATGAGGGTCTTGGTGGCAAAGTCCAAATCCTTTGTGAAGCCCAAGCTGGCTGTGATGCCTTCAATGTCAATGTCGACCTCATGGCCAAATGATTGAGGTGGGTTTTTCAGTCAAATGTTGTAGGAAAGTGGCTCTGTATATACTGTACCCAAGTAAGGTTCAGGGTGTACAGAGTCCACAGTCCCCAGAGGGTTGACAGAGGCTAAAGTTAGATATAACCTTACTCTCCAAAGTGGTAGCTTGGTCGAGCAGTAAGGCAGTATCAGAGGACAGTGTAAAGCATTTGTTGTACACACTCAGTCAGCAAATGAAGCCACACACTCAAGAACTGAACTCTAGGCCAATGGTTTGTATATAAAAAAATATATGCTTGTTTTATTTTAGAACCAACAATAGGATCAAAATATACTTTCTCAGTATGAGATGCTTTGGTTATTCACCTTACAGATAGGCAGTAGACTTTTTTGATAGAGGTTATCACAGTTGGTGCAAGAGGCAACACAGGGTCAAATTCAATGCAACATTGAGCTCAATGGAAAATTATGCTTAATTACAATTGATTACTTTGCAGAGCACTTTTCTAACCACAGGACTGGATCCTGGATTCAGTCCTGGGACACTTCCTGTAAACAGGTAAGAAAAAGCGTTTTGGTTATTGTAGTGATTTTTGAAGAATATTACTATATTTCAAAAGCTGACACTTAGAAACTTTTCTGGGTAAAATTACCAATGTTATCCTATGAAAGGAAATACAGTGTGCAAGCAAAGTATGTTTACGTTACTTTTGTAATCCAGTGCTGGACTCCTAGGTTCAGCACTGGGACATTTACTTAAAACAGGTAAGTAATTACGTTTTTGTAGTTTGTTCGATTTTTAAAGAATATTTGTAAAATACAGAAATCGACACTTAGAAGAAATTTCACAGAAAACCAGTCAATGGATCCCTATGAAAGAAAAGTGAGTTAACGGTAAGTAACGTTGCGATTACTTTTTAGGGCCAGTGTTGGGCACTCGGGTCCAGCACTGAGGCCCCTCCTAATACTAGGTGAGTATTTTCGTTTTCGTGACTCGGTTGATTTTTGGTGAATATTCTAAAGTTTCAGAACTCCACACTTAGAAGAAATTTCGCAGAAAACCAGTCAATGGAACCCTATGGAAGAAAAGTGAGTTATCGGATTTCGGGTAAGTACTTGACTGGCAGGGTTAAGGTTCTGGGTAAGACTCAGGGGTCCCCCAGGATCAGGTAAGTACAGTTTTACACCCTCAGCGGCACAGGGGCGGCCGGGTGCAGAGTGAGAAGGCCCAATGTTATCCTATGGCAGGCGGGGGCCCCGGGTTGGTGGCTGCTGGCAAGCAGGCCACGCGACTGTGGGAGCTGGGCTCCTGGTCACTTGCTCAGGGCAAGTAGGGAAGTAGGTTAGGATAGAGGTTGCACTTCCAGGGGCGCTCGGGCGGCTGGGTGTAGGGTGCTTTTGAGCCGTCGGGCGCTCAATGTTAAACAATAGAGGTCGTGAAAGGTGAAGAAAGGCTGCAGGCTCGGGGGCGGTGATTCTTCAGGGACGACCAACACTTCAGGAGGTAAGTTGGGGTCTTGGAGGATAGGTAGACACCCAGGAGTTGGGCACAGGGGGCCGTGGGGCGCCGGGTGCAGGGGTGTCTTTGAGGTCGGGAAATCTTACCCCCTGCTGGTCGCGGTTGGAGGGGTCCCTTGTCCTGAGGCTGCAGGCGTCGTCTGGGTCGTCGAGGAGGGTCCTTGGCCACTGGATTCCAGGTCAGAATCGCCGGGGACGTCCTCGAGGTCTTTGGTCACTCAGGCACAGGCTGGACTCGGCGGGTGCAGAGTGTACAGGTTTCGCGGCTCCGTGTCAGGGCCGGGTCTTTGGTAGGTTTTCTTTTGAGCAGTACCACTGCTCGTGGGAGTCCCTGGGTCGAAGGCTGTAGCACAGAAGTCAGGTCCTCCGGGGTTTGTGAGGTTGCTGAGGCCGGGATTCCGCAGGAGCAGGTTCAGAGGTCGACAGGCCGGTAGGGCTGGGGCCAAGTCAGTTGTTGTCGCCTCCTTTTTAGCAGCTGCACGGCTGGTCTTCTTGCTTCGTCTTCTCTTCTTGTTTTCGGATTTGGGAACTCCCGAAGGAAGGTTCAGGGAGCCCCTAAATACTAAATTTAGGGGTGGTTACAGGTAGGTAAGGGCAGGGACCAATGGGTCCCTTCCCTGGGGTGGGTACACCCCCTATTCTGTTCCTCTCCAGTGGGAGGGGGGCAGGAGCCTGTCCCTGGTTGGCCAGGTCCCCCATCCTCAAGATGGCGGGGACTCGAGTTTGTGCTTCACCTCGCCTCTCCCACCTTAGGGGTGGAGTTGGCAGAGGTGGGCACAACCCATTTCCTGCTTCTGGTTTTCCCGCCGGTTCTCCCGCCAGGAGTGGGGGTAGAACCAGTGGGGACCAGTTTGCTGGAAGCAGCAAATGGTCTGGGGAAACTCCAAAGGCGGCAGGCCTTTGAAGCTCCCCCTGCCCATCCTGGGGGAGGAGGCTTTGGCACCTCGTCCCGGGATGTGCATTGTTTCAGGCCCCTGAGAGCAGAGGCTCTCGACCCAGGGGTCCAGAAACATGTCTGGTGGTGGCAGCCTGGGCAGCCACTCAGTCCGGACACTGGAGGTCGGGTTGGTTTCAGGGGCATCTCTAAGATGCCCTCTGGAGTGCGTTTACATTAAATCCCACACTGGCATCAGTGGGGGTTTAATGTGCTGAGAAGTTTGATACCAAACTTCTTAGTCTTCAGTGGGGCCATTATGGTGCGGTGGAGTTCGTAATGACAGACTCCCAGCACCATATACTCTTAATGGCAGCACTGCACTTACAATGCCCAAGAATGGACTTGGGCACTGTAGGGGCACAGGGCTCATGCCTCTATGCCCTCACCACTGGCATAGTGCACCCAGCTAGAGGGGTGGCTGACCTAGGCCAGGGCAGTGGCTTGTAGGCATGGCACACAGGGATGTGAGCCATGTCGACTCTTCACTTTTGTCCTGCACCAAGACACGCAGCCTGCAAAGGCAGTGTGTGTGTGTGAAGGTGCAGGGTCCCTAAGGGTGGCACAACAAGTGCTGCAGCCCTTAGGGCCTTCCCTGGTCACAGTGCCCTGGGTACCCATGGTACCATTTACCAGGGGCTGACCTGTGGCCAGGGATGTCAATTGGGTGTAGGTATCAATGCAATTTTAGGGAAGGAACACAGGCCCTGGGTACCTGGTTGGCAGGAGCCCAGGGCACACTCAGTCAAAGTACATCAGCCATTCAGCAAAAAGTGGGGGCATACCATGTAAGAAAGATGGCACTTTCTCACACAACTCCCCCAAACGAAAGATGATGAGACTAACCTTGCCCTATGGAGTCTTCATTGTCTAAGTGGAAGAACCTGGAAAGGCCATCTGCATTGGCATGGGCAGTGCCAGGTCTGTGTTCCACTTCAAAGTCCATTCCCTGTAGGGAGATGGACCACCTCAACAGTTTTGGGTTTTCTCCTTTCATTTGCATTAGCCACCTGAGAGGTCTGTGGTCAGTTTGAACTAGGAAGTGAGTTCCAAACAGGTAGGGCCTCAGCTTCTTCAGGGACCAGACCACAGCAAAGGCCTCCCTCTCAATGGCACTCCAACGCTGCTCCCTGGGGAGAAGCCTTCTGCTTATAAAAGCAACAGGTTGGTCTTGGCCTTCATCATTGGTCTGGGATAGGACCGCTCCTATCCCTAGCTCAGAGGCATCAGTCTGCACAATGAACTGCTTGGCATAATCTGGTGCTTTTAGAATTGGTGCTGAGCACATTGCTTCTTTCAGAGTGTCAAAAGCCTTTTGGCAACAGACTGTCCAGTTTACTTTCTTTGGCATCTTCTTGGAGGTGAGTTCTGTGAGGGGAGTCACAATGGACCCATATCCCTTCACAAACCTCCTGTAGTACCCAGTCAAGCCAAGGAATGCCCTGACTTGGGTCTGAGTTGTTGGAGCTACCCAGTCCAGGATAGCCTGGATCTTGGGCTGTAAGGGTTGTACCTGGCCTCCACCAACCAGGTGGCCCAAGTACACCACAGTGCCCTGCCCTATCTGGCATTTGGATGCCTTGATAGTTAGGCCTGCAGTTTGCAGGGCCTTTAAAACCTTCCCAAGGTGGACCAGGTGATCCTGCCAGGTGGAACTGAAGACAGCAATATCATCAAGATAAGCTGCACTAAAGGACTCCAACCCAGCAAGGACTTGATTCACCAACCTCTGGAAGGTGGCAGGGGCATTCTTTAAACCAAAGGGCATAACAGTGAACTGAAAATGCCCATCAGGTGTGGAGAATGCTGTTTTCTGTTTGGCTCCTGGGGCCATGCCAATCTGCCAGTACCCTGCAGTTAAGTCAAAGGTACTCAGGTATTTGGCTGCACCCAATCTGTCTATCAGTTCATCAGCTCTTGGGATAGGGTGTGCATCTGTCTTGGTGACAGAGTTGAGACCCCTATAGTCCACACAAAACCTCATCTCTCTCTTTTCACCCTTTTGATGAGGTTTGGGGACCAGAACCACTGGGCTAGCCCAGGGGCTCTCAGAGGGCTCAATAACCCCTAGCTCCAGCATCTTGCTGACTTCAGCTCTGATGCTTTCCTTAACTTGGTCTGACTGACGATAGATCTTGTTTTTGACAGGTGCACTGTCACCAGTGTCCACATCATGGGTACACCAGTTTGTCAGACCAGGGGTCAAGGAAAAGAGCCCAGCATACTGCTGCAAGACTTGCTTGCAGTCAGTCTGCTGTTGGGCAGTGAGGGTGTCTGAAAAGACAACTCCATCTACTGACCCATCTTTTGGGCTGTGGGAGAGGAGATCAGGGAGAGGTTCACTCTCAGCTTCCTGTTCCTCATCTGTCACCATCAGCATGGTGATGTCAGCCCTGTCATTGTAGAGTTTTAGGCGGTTCACATGGATAACCCTTTTGGGTGTCCTGCTGGTGCCCAGGTCAACCAGGTAGGTGACCTCACTCTTTTTCTCTAGGATAGGGTAAGGGCCACTCCATCTGTCCTGGAGGGCCCTTGGTGCCACTGGCTCCAAAACCCATACCTGTTGCCCAGGTTGGAATTCAACCAGTGCAGCTTTTTGGTCATACCAGTGCTTCTGAAGCTCCTGGCTGGCCTCAAGGTTCTTGGATGCCTTTTCCATGTACTCAGCCATTCTGGACCTTAGGCCAAGCACATAGTCCACTATATCTTGTTTGGGTTCTTGGAGAGGTCTCTCCCAGCCCTCCTTTACAAGACAGAGTGGTCCCCTCACAGGATGGCCAAACAGAAGTTCAAAGGGTGAGAAACCTACCCCCTTCTGTGGCACTTCTCTGTAAGCGAAAAGCAGGCATGGTAGTAGGACATCCCATCTCCTTTTGAGTTTTTCAGGGAGCCCCATGATCATGCCTTTCAATGTCTTGTTGAACCTCTCAACAAGGCCATTGGTTTGTGGATGGTAGGGTGTAGTAAACTTGTACTGCACCCCACACTCCTTCCACATGTGGGTCAGGTAAGCAGACATGAAGTTGGAACCTCTGTCTGAAACCACCTCCTTAGGAAACCCTACCCTGGTGAAGACACCAATGAGGGCTTTGGCTACTGCAGGAGCTGTAGTAGTCCTAAGGGGAATAGCCTCAGGATACCTAGTGGCATGATCCACTACCACCAGTATGAATTTGTTCCCTGAGGCTGTGGGAGGTTCCAGTGGACCCACTATGTCCACACCTACCCTTTCAAAGGGAACCCCCACCACAGGTAGTGGTATCAGGGGGCCTTTGGATGGCCACCTGTCTTGCCACTGGCTTGACAGGTAACACAGGAGCTGACAAACTCCTTCACCTTTTGGTGCATCTGGGGCCAGTAGAAGTGGCTAACTAGCCTTTCCCAAGTTTTGGTTTGGCCCAGATGTCCAGCTAGGGGGATGTCATGAGCCAAAGTTAGGAGGAACTCCCTGTACTTCTGGGGCACTACCACTCTCCTGGTGGTTCCAGGGTTGGGGTCTTTTGCCTCAGTGTACAGTAATCCCTCTTCCCAATAGACTCTGTGGGTACCACTGACATCTCCCTTGGCTTCTGAAACAGCTTGCTGCCTCAGGCTTTCAAGAGTGGGACAGTCTTGCTGTCCCTGGCACAGCTCTTCCCTAGAGGGTCCCCCTGGGCCCAAGAGTTCAACCTGGTAAGGGTCAAGCTCTAGGGGCTCAGTTCCCTCTGGGGCTTCCAGGTTCTCTCCCTGAGGAGAGGGGTCCTGCTCTTGTGACTGTGTAGAAGCTGGTCCGCCAGTCTTCTTTCCTTTTCTCTTGGTAGGCTGGGCCATCATTTCAGGCTCCAACACTATTTCTTCACCCTGCCTTTTGCTCTGTGCTCTTGTTTTTACACACACCAATTCAGGGATGCCCAGCATGGCTGCATGGGCCTTTAGCTCCACCTCTGCCCAGGCTGAGGTTTCCAGATCATTTCCTAGCAGACATGCAGCTGGTAACTTCGGAGAGACCACTACCTGCTTCAGGCCAGTAACCCCCCAGCCTAATGTCACCAGGGCCATGGGATGACTAGTGGTGTCACTGTCAGCATTGGTGACTGGGTAAGTTTTCCCAATCAAGTATTGCTCAGGGGAAACCAGTGTGTCCCTCACCATAGTGACACTGGCACCTGTATCCCTCAGAGCCTCTACTCTAGTTCCATTCACCCAGGGGTATTGCAAATACTTCTTTAAGTTGGGTGGCCACACAGCTACAGTGGCAAATTCCACTTCCCCTAGGGAGACCAGACTTGCCTCAGTGGGTTCCCAGATTTGCTCAGGGTACACTTCTGATCCCATCTGTAAACTTGCTGCCCCAGGAGTAGCTGTACTGGGTGCCTTAGGGGCTTTGTTGTGGGGGCAAGTTTTGTCTACAGTGAGGTGTCCTGACTTCTTACAGTTATTACACCAGGCCTTCAAGGGATCAAAGTTCTTCCCCTATAGGGTTGAGGCACATAGGGAGTAGTTTGGGACCCACCCCCTGAACAGGTTTTTGGGGCCCTTTGGAAGACTCAGACTTTTTATCTTGGGGATTCTCACCACCTTTCCCCTGGGGGGTTTGGTGACCACCTTCTTTTGGTCACCCCCAGTGGTTGTCCTTGTCACCCTAGTCTTGACCCAGTGGTCTGCCTTCTTTCCCAATTCTTGGGGAGAAATTAGACCTAGGTCTACCAAATGCTGATGCAACTTTTCATTTGTGCAATTACTTAGTATGTGTTCCTTCATAAACAAATTGTAAAGTCCAGAAAAATCATGCACATTATGTCCAGCTAACCAGCCATCCAGTGTCTTTACTGAGTAGTCCACGAAGTCAATCCAGGACTGGGTCTGGGTTTTGTGAGCCCCCTGAATCTAATTCTATACTCCTCAGTAGTGAGCCCAAATCCCTCAATCAGAGTACTCTTCATGAGGTCATAGGACCCTGCATCTGGCCCAGAGAGGGTCAGAAGCCTGTCTCTGCAGTTACCAGAGAACAGTTCCCACAGGAGTGCCCCCCACAGAGGTTTCTTTACTCTTCTTATTTCACAAGCCCTCTCAAAGGCTGTGAACCATTTGGTGATGTCATCACCTTCCTCAAACTTAGGGACAATCCCTTTGGGGATTTTAGGTTCAGAAGTTTCCTCCCTATCCTTATTTTTAGTATTGCTGCCACCATTGATGGGTGCTAAACCCATCTCCTGTCTTTCCTTCTCTAGAGCCAGGAGTCTGGTCTCTAGGTCCAGTCGTTTGGCCAACCTGGCTAACAAGTTGTCCTCCTCACTGAGGGTATCCTCAGTGTCCTCTCTGGGACCAGGACCACCTAGGTGGCCCCTAGGTCCCCAGAGGTCTATTCTTGGAGTTAAGGGTGCAGGGACCCTATCTTCCCTAGGAAGTGATGGAGGTGGGTTACCATCCCCATCCTCCTCATTCCTTTCCTCCTCTGTTGGGTCATCACCATGCTCAGAGGGGTGGGCTTTAGCATACTCAGCCAGGAGCTCCTGGAGCCCTTGTTTGGTTGGATGCTGGCCCATTGGTATATCTTTAAGTTTGCATAAGGACCTTATCTCTTTGAAAGACAAATGAAGATAAGGGGTGAGGTCGAGCTCCTCAACCAGTTCCTGTATGTCATTATTATCTTCACTAGTAGCTGGGTTCTTGTCTTGAGACATTTTTAAAAAAAAAATTCTAACCCCTCTAACCTTGGCTATAGTGACTTTTTATTTTCTAAGATGCTACAGGGACTTAAGCAAGGCCCTAACAAGACTTTTAGTAATTTGGTAAAAAAAAATGCCAATTAAAAAAATCAGAATTCTAAAGGCAATTTAAGAGTTCTGTCGTGTGATCAGATGGTAACCAAGTAGTCCAACAAATGCAAGTTTGTATCCCACCGCTGATCCACCAATGTAGGAAAGTGGCTCTGTATATACTGTACCCAAGTAAGGTTCAGGGTGTACAGAGTCCACAGTCCCCAGAGGGTTGACAGAGGCTAAAGTTAGATATAACCTTACTCTCCAAAGTGGTAGCTTGGTCGAGCAGTAAGGCAGTATCAGAGGACAGTGTAAAGCATTTGTTGTACACACTCAGTCAGCAAATGAAGCCACACACTCAAGAACTGAACTCTAGGCCAATGGTTTGTATATAAAAAAATATATGCTTGTTTTATTTTAGAACCAACAATAGGATCAAAATATACTTTCTCAGTATGAGATGCTTTGGTTATTCACCTTACAGATAGGCAGTAGACTTTTTTGATAGAGGTTATCACAGTTGGTGCAAGAGGCAACACAGGGTCAAATTCAATGCAACATTGAGCTCAATGGAAAATTATGCTTAATTACAATTGATTACTTTGCAGAGCACTTTTCTAACCACAGGACTGGATCCTGGATTCAGTCCTGGGACACTTCCTGTAAACAGGTAAGAAAAAGCGTTTTGGTTATTGTAGTGATTTTTGAAGAATATTACTATATTTCAAAAGCTGACACTTAGAAACTTTTCTGGGTAAAATTACCAATGTTATCCTATGAAAGGAAATACAGTGTGCAAGCAAAGTATGTTTACGTTACTTTTGTAATCCAGTGCTGGACTCCTAGGTTCAGCACTGGGACATTTACTTAAAACAGGTAAGTAATTACGTTTTTGTAGTTTGTTCGATTTTTAAAGAATATTTGTAAAATACAGAAATCGACACTTAGAAGAAATTTCACAGAAAACCAGTCAATGGATCCCTACGAAAGAAAAGTGAGTTAACGGTAAGTAACGTTGCGATTACTTTTTAGGGCCAGTGTTGGGCACTCGGGTCCAGCACTGAGGCCCCTCCTAATACTAGGTGAGTATTTTCGTTTTCGTGACTCGGTTGATTTTTGGTGAATATTCTAAAGTTTCAGAACTCCACACTTAGAAGAAATTTCGCAGAAAACCAGTCAATGGAACCCTATGGAAGAAAAGTGAGTTATCGGATTTCGGGTAAGTACTTGACTGGCAGGGTTAAGGTTCTGGGTAAGACTCAGGGGTCCCCCAGGATCAGGTAAGTACAGTTTTTACACCCTCAGCGGCACAGGGGCGGCCGGGTGCAGAGTGAGAAGGCCCAATGTTATCCTATGGCAGGCGGGGGCCCCGGGTTGGTGGCTGCTGGCAAGCAGGCCACGCGACTGTGGGAGCTGGGCTCCTGGTCACTTGCTCAGGGCAAGTAGGGAAGTAGGTTAGGATAGAGGTTGCACTTCCAGGGGCGCTCGGGCGGCTGGGTGCAGGGTGCCTTTGAGCCGTCGGGCGCTCAATGTTAAACAATAGAGGTCGTGAAAGGTGAAGAAAGGCTGCAGGCTCGGGGACGGTGATTCTTCAGGGACGACCAACACTTCAGGAGGTAAGTTGGGGTCTTGGAGGATAGGTAGACACCCAGGAGTTGGGCACAGGGGCCGTGGGGCGCCGGGTGCAGGGGTGTCTTTGAGGTCGGGAAATCTTACCCCCTGCTGGTCGCGGTTGGAGGGGTCCCTTGTCCTGAGGCTGCAGGCGTCGTCTGGGTCGTCGAGGAGGGTCCTTGGCCACTGGATTCCAGGTCAGAATCGCCGGGGGACGTCCTCGAGGTCTTTGGTCACTCAGGCACAGGCTGGACTCGGCGGGTGCAGAGTGTACAGGTTTCGCGGCTCCGTGTCAGGGCCGGGTCTTTGGTAGGTTTTCTTTTGAGCAGTACCACTGCTCGTGGGAGTCCCTGGGTCGAAGGCTGTAGCACAGAAGTCAGGTCCTCCGGGGTTTGTGAGGTTGCTGAGGCCGGGATTCCGCAGGAGCAGGTTCAGAGGTCGACAGGCCGGTAGGGCTGGGGCCAAGTCAGTTGTTGTCGCCTCCTTTTTAGCAGCTGCACGGCTGGTCTTCTTGCTTCGTCTTCTCTTCTTGTTTTCGGATTTGGGAACTCCCGAAGGAAGGTTCAGGGAGCCCCTAAATACTAAATTTAGGGGTGGTTACAGGTAGGTAAGGGCAGGGACCAATGGGTCCCTTCCCTGGGGTGGGTACACCCCTATTCTGTTCCTCTCCAGTGGGAGGGGGCAGGAGCCTGTCCCTGGTTGGCCAGGTCCCCCCATCCTCAAGATGGCGGGGACTCGAGTTTGTGCTTCACCTCGCCTCCCCCACCTTAGGGGTGGAGTTGGCAGAGGTGGGCACAACCCATTTCCTGCTTCTGGTTTTCCCGCCGGTTCTCCCGCCAGGAGTGGGGGTAGAACCAGTGGGGACCAGTTTGCTGGAAGCAGCAAATGGTCTGGGAAACTCCAAAGGCGGCAGGCCTTTGAAGCTCCCCCTGCCCATCCTGGGGGAGGAGGCTTTGGCACCTCGTCCCGGGATGTGCATTGTTTCAGGCCCCTGAGAGCAGAGGCTCTCGACCCAGGGGTCCAGAAACATGTCTGGTGGTGGCAGCCTGGGCAGCCACTCAGTCCGGACACTGGAGGTCGGGTTGGTTTCAGGGGCATCTCTAAGATGCCCTCTGAGTGCGTTTTACATTAAATCCCACACTGGCATCAGTGGGGGTTTAATGTGCTGAGAAGTTTGATACCAAACTTCTTAGTCTTCAGTGGGGCCATTATGGTGCGGTGGAGTTCGTAATGACAGACTCCCAGCACCATATACTCTTAATGGCAGCACTGCACTTACAATGCCCAAGAATGGACTTGGGCACTGTAGGGGCACAGGGCTCATGCCTCTATGCCCTCACCACTGGCATAGTGCACCCAGCTAGAGGGGTGGCTGACCTAGGCCAGGGCAGTGGCTTGTAGGCATGGCACACAGGGATGTGAGCCATGTCGACTCTTCACTTTTGTCCTGCACCAAGACACGCAGCCTGCAAAGGCAGTGTGTGTGTGTAAAGGTGCAGGGTCCCTAAGGGTGGCACAACAAGTGCTGCAGCCCTTAGGGGCCTTCCCTGGTCACAGTGCCCTGGGTACCCATGGTACCATTTACCAGGGGCTGACCTGTGGCCAGGGATGTCAATTGGGTGTAGGTATCAATGCAATTTTAGGGAAGGAACACAGGCCCTGGGTACCTGGTTGGCAGGAGCCCAGGGCACACTCAGTCAAAGTACATCAGCCATTCAGCAAAAAGTGGGGGCATACCATGTAAGAAAGATGGCACTTTCTCACAAATGTGTTCTATGGTGTTTCATTTATATTCTTCTTGCCTATTTTAAACAAGATAAAATGTTTCCTTATTAAAGGCTATGTAGAAAAATTAACTAGTTTTAATGTTCATGGATTACACCCATCTCCAGAGTACTGACAGAGGACTAACCTAGGTTCTTAAGAAATCCAAAGCTCATCTCCTACATCTGCCCTACTAAACTCTGACTTCATGGCTCCTGCCCTCTTTACCCACCTACCTAGGTACATACATTGGTCTGATGGTGGAAGCAGCAATGGCATGCTACACAATGCATAAAACTCATCCCCTCCAAAGGGAGGACTTGAGGCGTGTGGAGAGATAACTTACCCCGATAATAGAATAGGCAGAAATCTGACAGCACAAACCATCTCCTCTTCCAAAGACGCAGGCCAGCGCTATCCTAAAATAAAATCAAGAAACATGTTCAAGAATGATATAGTCAAGCTTGAAGCCATCTTTGTTTTGTACATTCAAGGGATTTGTCATTAGAGCACTATGATATTGTACACACTTACTCTTGGGAATAAAGGAATAAATACAAGTAAGGAGTACCTTCTCTCATTCTGTCACTGTCCTTCCTCGATACTAGTGTTGTGGTGCTATCGATGTCGATGGTTGTAAAAAAAAAAAAAAAGTCTCTTTTCAATCGTTTTTTAGGTCTCGCCTGGCGCTGCAGCGCGCATGCGCTGCTCGCTCTGCGAGACATATTGTGGATGAGGAGATTTCAGAAGGGGACTTGAAGCCCCGCCCCTCATTTTCATTGGCTGGCGTCATCATTTATGTAAAAAGGTGGCCTCCGATTGAAACTGAGGCTTTTTGGTTTCCGCCCTTTCTCCTTTTCGTCCGGCCCATCCGGACTGGATCGTCTGCTTTTCTGCTGTCGTGAAGCAATTTCTTATCTTTAGGAGGCGTGTACTGCCGGATCATGTTTCCGACATCTTGTTTTTCTCCTGAAGTGGCTCTGCGGGGCCCGTGACAGGCTGGCTGATGGGAAGTAAGCGGATATATTTAGTCTCAGAGGCCTGGCACTGCTCGTATAAACAGTCCCGCGGGGTCACTGCGAGGTCAGGCGATGCTTCACACTGTTTGCACAGCCTCCGGTGAAGTTTGTACAGATTAGGGGCTTCGGCCATGCACAAATGTTTGAAATTGCAGAGTGTGTGCACAGAGGGGGCGGGAAGGAACCGGTGGGGGGAGAAGATTAGCTCGTCGCATTCCTAAATAAACTCTGTTTACAGAAGAGAGTAAGTGAGGGCTCGCAGCAGGCGGGCAGAGAGGAGGCTTCCTCTGGACAAGAACCAAGGAGAAGGGCCGGGCAAAGCCAAACACTGGCAGCAATCGGCACAGGGCAGCACTGCACCGGGGAGGGGCCGGCAGTGGGGTGCAGGCAGTGCCAGTGCTAAAGGAGCTGCCGACCGAGGAGTGCAGCGTCACCGCTGGAGGCGGGCAGTGCGAGTACTAAATGAACCGCCGCGACAGAGGTCTTCAGCACCACTGCTCGAGGTAGGCAGTGCGAGTACTAAAGTAACCGAGCAACGGCAAAAAAAATGCCCCCCCTCCACCCCTGGAGCAATATATGCCCAAATGGTCTGTCGGCGCTGCTCCTCTGGCGAGCAAAGTTCTCAGCGTCCCTCTAATGGCTCAGTAGAACAAGCGCTAGTGGGTCCATTTGAATAAGAGGGTGAACCAACACCCCCCTCCACCTTACCGCCGTGGTCAGCAGGTATCATTGAAAGGGCTTCAGTTCTCCAATGCGCCCCAATTTACAGCCCTCCTCGCTTTGATCTGAAAATTGCTCCAAAGGTCGTGTGCAGCGATGTGCAAAGCTCTACGTCGAGTTAGCTTTTCTCTGAAGGTTACAGTGGCATTTCACCTATTTTTGCACTACAGCAAATAAGTGGCCCATTTCATGTCCCCTTAGATGATCAAGCTTTCTCGCATGACAGTGTTAAAAAAATCTTACGGATTTGTGTGTTTATGCATCATTAATAATGTGCAGTACACATTCACACTTGATTTCACATATGCAGACGGATTTAAATCAACTGCTTTTGACACATTTTCTGTGATCTGTAGAAATGTATATTTTGGTGTTTGTTAGGCCACATTTCTGCGCCAAACTCGATTTTAATTAAGATGGAAGCCGCCTGTCATTCATTCCGGGCTCCCACGCCTGCGCACATACTCTCCCCACAAGCTCCGCAGAACACAGCTGAGTTGTCATGTATTAGAATATTCTTCGCTGTTCTTGTCCTGGTTTAAGGTAACGTTCCTAACTCGGATGTAAATGGCAAAATGTACCACATCCCTCTGCTTCAATTAAATTGTATTTTATTGATTTTAATGCTTTGGGAGGTGCCTTAAAACAAGGGGACACGTTGCCTCATGAAATTGAAGTTTAACAGTCTCCAATCTAACATGGACGAACTAAGGCAACTTTTGGGGTGTCTTAATTTTGGGGAACAGTGTTTTGCTCCAACATTGAGGACAATATGTAAGTAAAGATGGAGAACAAAGTGAGGAAATCTAGCCAAGAGAGCCGAGTAGAAGAGGGAGGGCCCTGGTCAGGGCTTAGATCCATTACGAGAAGCCTGCCCAGACAGCCGAGTGCATCTTTTGTTGCAGTACAAAGGCTGGCTGGGGCTGAAAAGGGCTGCAATCAAAGCCACTTGTTGCTGCTCTTTTTGTCACGGAGTCTTCTGCGTATCCATGGGCAGGTGCCGAAAATGCACGTTTACATTGGCATCGCCCACCCTGGCACCCAGCCTCTCCACAACAAAAGAGCAACAGCTTCAGAACACAGGGGGCGTATTTCAACCCACGTGCACACACAACTGTAAAGTACCAGTTTTACCATGCTGTATTTAGAGAAAGAAGAAAATCCACAGTTGTGTAGTATCGATCCTCAGGCGAGTGTCGCTGAGGGGAGAAGCTGTCTTGGTCAGTGGGCATGTCGGCACATCACCATGACAGTCTCAGTGACTGCCACTACTACAGGCAGGACGGACATGTTTGCAACACTTGCACTACTACGTGCAGCTGGTCGATAAACCACACCCTGTTGGAAGCAAAGTCAAGCAGTCGCCATCTTGAAGGTATGAACTGCTCGCTGGAGATCTGGCTGTGGCCTGTACAGTGAAGCAGCCATATGGTGAACTGACATAGTATGCTGCATGTACGCACCTCACTCTTTTTTTTTGTTCTTTTTTTTTTACTTTAATGAGTGCGGTGCCGTCTTCACGGACACCGCGCTATGCAATGCAATATGTGTTGCTTTTGGTATTGTAAATAACAATGGCTTTTAATTTTTTAAAAGGCATTGCCATTTACAGTGCCAATAGCACCAAAATTCGCAGTTGCGAGACCTATTGCATTGTAAATGCTTGTTTCTTAAGTTACCACAAGGAAAATGCAAGTGGAATTGTTGGTTAATAGACCTAGGATTCTACCTGTTGCCTAATGTCCATTCAGTTGCTTGAAACAATAGATAAGCAAGTGAGCAAACTACGGAAAGTTTCATTCCAAATATGTAAACTACAATCCAGTATGACACCCAGATATGATAGAGGCATTCTGTGCATGTAATGCAAGTCAAACTTAGAGCAAGACTACATCTTCCTGAAATTACTGAAGTTTCCCTTTTTGCCTAGCCATGTCTTTGATCAAAAACTTTACAACCCAAACCTCCTAGTTGCCATAACAGGAGTAGAGAAATGTCAAGCTATTGCGTATTCTTTGTGAGCAGGTCATCTGGGTTTGGTTTTCCCTGTATTCTGACATCTGTACTCCTTGTGTCTAATTTGTAAGTAAGATGACACGTATCAGAGTAGAAATGAAAAAACGCATGATTAGATGGGATGCTCTAACTCGACCTGGGCAGTGTGAGATGTCGGAAGTGATAACCTAAAAGGACAAGTTCAAGAGCAGGAAATCAATGGCATGCTGAAATGTATTCCTAAGCAGTAGGCACAATGCATGATTTGGAGAAGCAGGGATAGCTAAAGAAACAAAACGGATGGTTTTTGTTTGGAAACTTTTGGTCGTCACTCTAGATGGGTGGGACTTACCTTTTTGAATAGTTATCATTTCAAATTTAGCATTGGTGGTCCTCAATAAATAAAAAATAACATGCATACATAATGCAGCTTTCTGAAAAAAATCCACTTATCATTTAGTATACTTTCGAACCTGGCATAATACCTATTTGCTTTTGAAACTTAACACATAAGGCTCTTTCAGTGGAAAATGTACAAATATGTCAGAGAAATAGTCTTGTTTCAAAGAAACGCAAATATTTTGAAAGAAGTCGGAGTAGACAGCCTAGGATCGGCCACAACCCTTCATATACATAACCCCAACTATCTAGATACCAAAGTTTCTAACTAGGAAGAGCCAGGACTCTGAGAAGCTCAAACTCACTTCTTCTCATAGCCCCCAAAATGAAAAAGAAATCTTCCCCAGACACGCTCTTTCTCTGGAAATGCACCTCGGATCTGGAACTCACTCCCTAGAGATCTCCGCTGCAACCTCTCCTTTTCGTGCTTCAAACGGGACCTTAACTACCTACTACTCAAAAAATACTTCAACTCGCACACAAACCGAGCTATGTTCCCAAAGCTCACACCCAAACAGACTAAACACGTTGCGGCGGTCGATTGATTGTTTCAGATGTCTACTCTACTATTGTCATTTATTCCATTTACTTATGCTGTTCTGATGTCCGCATATTGTAACTTCCTTGACTGCCTAACGATTTTCTTTGTCTGTATAGATGTATGTACTTCAATCAAACAATCTTGCATTATATGTAAAGCACTCTGATACCTTGGGGTCTAGCTAGCGCTATATAAAACCTATAAATAAATGAATCAATAAATAAATGCACAACTTCAGGCAGTCATGATTGATACACCTAGTTTTCCCAACCAGGCAGGGAAGAGAAGAACATGCTCAAAATGTACAATTCTAAGTTCATCAAAGATCCTGGCACTGAACAAAGATATGGTCTAAACTCTGTTGGAACAGAGCGCCCATTCCACATTTAACTACAAACACATGTTCCTGAAGAGACATGAAGGAATGTCTTGTTTGACTAAACTCCAAGGGGCCAACTCTCCACATAACTGTTTTTGCCATGTGATGGCCGGTTTCCTAGTACGGATGACTAAGCATTATGGGCATCAACGAGGCAGGTAATCTGCATAACCAAAAATTCCCAAAATGCCCTTAAACAAGCTCCGGCATGGATTGAGACTAGAGATTGACCGTCCAGTCTGCCTAGCTATTTTTTCATACCTCCTCCCAAAAATCTTTTCAGTCCACGTTTCAGCAAAACCTGCCTTCTGTAACTCCACCTGTTCTCCTTGCCAATTTTCTTATGTTGGGAAACATTAATTAACATTAAATCCTCTAACAGAATATCATTTTTACAATGCTCTTAAAATATAGTAAAGCATCTGCTGGTAAAGAATCGCCGAGGATTTGTAAATCACTCTCCTGAACAAAGCTGCATATGTTTCCAAACTCTTTTTCGTGCTTTCTTGGATTTCATGCTTCGATGCATATTTTTTCGGACCAAATGTTTTTTCCTGAATGCCTGCAAACACTTATTTTTTCAGACCCAGCAATGAAAAACAGGTATCGTAGTTTAAGACTTTTCTTGGGGTTTGTATGATTCAGGCACAACTTTCATTTTAATTTTCACATCGCTGCATTTGTTCTTTCTACACTCTACTCAAAATCGAATTAAGAAGAATGGAGTTTTTAAGAAAAATCAAACCTGAAACCTAAATCCCTAATAAAATGCAGAGACAAAAGGTTTTTGCATTAATATACCGGTGAGCCGCATTGTTTTTGGAAAAAAATTTGACACCATCCTTTGCAGTCAGCCTAGGAAAGTATCTTACTGTACCTAATTAGATTTTGATCTGTGCGTGTGCATTTCCTTTTTATTAATGATACATTACAACATAATAGCTTCATGCACTATATGCATTGATTATTTTCTTGGCTATTTGTAGGATAGTTTATTTTTTCTGTTAAACATACTTCTTGGGCACTTTGGACCCAGATGCAGAGGGCTGACACACGTATGCTAAGCACAAAGTACGCACCAAAGATGTGTAGCCAATACAGCCAGTCCTTTACTTACACATGCGGCTTGTGTGTTATGGGACGACATTTAGGGACTGGTTGGTCTGCCTTTTTCTGCACATGTAGATATCTAGCACACGTCCAAAACCTGAAATTTAATTGGCTGCATGGACCCATGTGAATGTGAGGAGGGTACTGACGTCAATAGGATCCACATCCTCCATTAGTATTAAAGGAATACATTAAAGCTTGCTAAATAGGATGAAAGGAAGCCTGACAGGGGTCAGAAATGACCACACTAATTTGCACCTTCTCCTGACCAGTTGAAGAGAGACCCAAAATGTGGGCAAACTGGAGCTCCTCTCTCTCAAAATAAGGAATGTGTGCCATGTGGGGCGTATGTGTGTCTAGAGCTGTCCCTGATTGTGCAAAGTTGCATGCTCTGCACCAAAACTGCCCAGCGGTGCATACATGCACACTAACTGCAAGATGTGGGAGGTTAGGAACTCGTTCCCTTAGGGACAGGGATTGTGGCACTCTGCGTGATGTCTCTACCCTCGGGCTACCACTATTCGTGCAAAGTGGCACGCTAGGCACAGAAGGTGCCTGGGAATGTGTATTGTTGGACATGCAAGCCGTGTATAAATGTCTGTTCATCCTTTTGAGATGTCATCTGTCAACTAGTAGGGTTTCCCAGATCCACACTAATGACTCAGCACCTAGCGTAGGGTACAGATATGCACATGTCCCCCAAGATATGGCTAAGCAAAAGCTCTTTGCTTGGAGAGTAAGGGATGTGTGACTGTAGGGGATAGCTATTTCCCCCAACCTTACCTGTTAACTCGAAGAAGCATTCTCGCACCAAAGGTGCACTAGAAGCTGGGCACACACAAATGTCTGTGTGAGTATGTCAGCGTGCCTTTTCTCTTACTTATGCATGTAACTGTCCATGTAGGTTGGAAAATTATGTACAAAAAACAAAATCCCATTTGTTATCAGAAATACAATTCACACTTTATACAGCAGATCTCTGGATCAACACAAACTTCTTGTGATGTTCACAATGGGTATGGTTGCAGCACAGATAGCTGTGTGCCCTTTGTCGCAATCCGCTCCCAGAAGAGACCCTGCAGTCACACAGAGAGGCACAACATTGGCATTGTACAGCAGACTGTTCAAGTGGCACAGGCAGACGCAAGTGTTTGTGACTTACAACACCCTTAACAAGGCAGGCAACAATAGCTGCTGATATTATTAGCCGCAACCTCGTGTTCTGAGAGCGGAAATCTCATCCTGTGCCCACAATGGATAGCTGGAGAGGAGTGAGCGCCGAGGGCCCTTGTGCTATCTCCCACTTCTCATTCTAAAGTGACGCACAAGGAGAGTGACATGGAGCAGAACTGTGATCGTGATCACACTATCAAACACTCTGCAGCCATGAAAGCACTTATCAGCCCTCTCAGGCCCTGGGCTCACCAACACACATTCCTGCCTCTCCACTCCCTACTACAGCCCCCTTACTTAACATACTAACTGTGTTTATTGGTTCACATAAACAGATGTACACATACTTGGGAATCGTGTCGACAGCCTCAGGGGGAGCAGGCAGTGGTCCTGGAAAACTATGCCCGTTTCCCCTGATGTTTTCCCCAAACGGAAAACATATGTTTTTTAATCCAGCACTGGTTCCTTTAAGGAATATGGGCTGCTTAAAACAAAAAACAAAAAAAGGTTTTCCTTTTAAGAATGAAAATACAGGGATAGTGGTCTGATGTCCCTTATAGGCCACCATCACTGTGCTTGTAGCCAATCACGGAGGTTCACAAATTGCGACCTCCCTTATTATTATTCATTAGGTAGGCCATTCTGCGACCCCATGTGACTGGTGATTTTGCAAAGCGACCTTATAGAACATTGGTTGCTTTGGTAAATCAAATACTGGTCTTAAAATGTTAGTGCACAATTTCCGACTACTTTTTGTGACCAGCATGATAGTGCATCTGGCCCTTTATGTGTTCCCTGACTATCTTAGTCTTGTTAAACGGATCTTGAAAAGTAAGCCGTTATGTTGAGCTCTTCTAGACACCATTTGTACCCTTAAGTGGCATAAGAGAGATTCATATTGAGATAGTCTTCATTGTATCTGGTCATTCTTGACATGTCGTTTCTCACAGGCCATTACTCAAAGCGTTTCCACTTAGTATGTGGTGGTTGCCATTCTGGCCTCTCTCAGCCCCTCCGCGCATTTGTCAAATTGATATGTTTCCGAAATGTATGACCTCAGAAGCCATGGTAGTAGTGAACCCATAATACATCTGTAATTGTTCTTTACTTCAAAGTAAGTAGTTTGTCAATTATTTGTAACTTCCTATGTAGGTCAATAAACTGTACACTATATGTGACAACCATGACAGATCTGCCCATGTTGTTGGAATTTTTGTCAACTTGAATAACTGTACTTGCACAAATGTCTTGCACCAGATTATTTATTGGACATTCCTTAGTGATGATTTCTGTGGGCACCTTGATGCATAGCTTTGGCAAATTTTTTCACACTTGTGAACAATCTATGTCTGGTGCATCCTATCTGCCAAAAAAGTGTTAAAGTGACTCAGTTTGTCGTTTGCGTTTCTCTTTTATAATGTGTCCGCTAAAGGTTTTCTGCTCCTATGACAATTGTGGTGTGAGAGTGATCCCTCTTCTCCAATGCCCAGTGCAATATTTCTGAGCCTCCTACAGTGCAGGGGGCAAACATATACCCCCATTTCAAGATATTACTATGCATTTTGTTGTACTGGTGCCAAGACGGCTACTCTCAGTTCTTGTGCACTTATGTATAACTGTATCCCAATCCACACTTCAATTCCCGTGTGCTGCTAGGCCCATTCTCTATGCTCCCACTAATGCATCTTTTAATGATTCTTAGTTGGGCCTGGAGACGTGTGAATCAACTTCTCTGTAAGAAATTCTGTCCGTTCAGCCATTTTAGGAAAGTCATTACTTCCTGTAGGGTATCAACTAAATGCTCCCAGTCCCAGTCTGTCTTTCCCCATTCTTTTTGTAGTCACTCTTGAAGCAGTCTCATCTGCAACCTGGCATTGGGAACTAGTTGAATTAAAGATGCATCATTCAAAGCAACTCTGTCGACTTCCTCACTATATGTCATGGTGTCTTTTGGATCTGAAGTATGATCTTCTCAAAAGGAGGACATTCCTTCCCGAGTCAGAAATGCTGCTGCGTTCTGACTGTCCACAACCCCTCCCAGAAGTATTTTACTTGTTATTATCAGCTGAGATCTCTTGAGGGTTGATGTGATACCAAGATAATGCAATAACTACACTGGCTGTTCTGTACAGCGCAGGCATTTATTAACAACATGTATTCTGGCCACATAATCATGTAAGATCGGATAGACATATGTGCCCTCTGGTCCGATCAGCTGCAAAAATAGTCGAACTTTAGGTGAATATCCTGGGGTGGATTTTATGTCAGAGGGGAGAATAGATAAGGCTTCTGGCTCACAGATCGGACCCTGAAAGTACGAGTCCTGCAGATCAATATTTGTCATGAAGTTGCATCGCATCATCAGAGGTAAGACATCCAGTAAGGCAGTCGTCTGAAAAACGTGGGCTCCAACTACACTGTTTGAATGCCTATGAGCAACAAGTACGGCCAAAGCCAATAGGTTTTACCTTAGCTGGCCTTTTGACTTTGCCAATACTTGTTATTGACGCTGAACAGCATTAGCAAAAGAATAAAAATGATTGTTGCTGAAGCTGGCTGAACAGTATCAGAAAATATCAAACACAAAAAGGCCAAATGGCCAGCCACATACATGTGCATGCATGCATCATGACACTGTGGAGGCCATTCTTTTTTTGGTCTCGCCTACTAGACATGTGCTGTCTTTTGTGAGACATACTGTGGGCTTACCAGTTACATACAGGGACTTGAAGCTCACCCATTCATTATCATTCATTAGTTGGCTTTCCTGTCACTCATTTACTGGTTCTTATTCGTGTCCCAGCTTGTCAAGCTTGTGTTTGTCCCTCCCATGGAGCACCACCTCTTTACCATCACTTTTGATTGGTGGACTTCTCTGCTTCCACTGCTTGCTTTTTAAGACCTACTTTTTTCTTTTCAGTTAAGCACCTGATGAAAGTGCATGTTTTGTGCACCTTTCTCCCCCTCAACGTTGCGCTCACCCTCATGTATTTCCCCCATTGCATTCTCACCCATGTGCTTCTCCCTGCCCGCTCCACATTGCTCTCTTGCCCATTGCTTCTCATCCCCTCTCTGTGTTGCTTCATCCATCCAAGCCCTGCTCTCTTGCAAGTTGCTTCTTCTTCCCATGCCCGTACTCTCCTGTTGCCTGCTCACACGCCTGCTTCTCACACACCCACTCCATGCTGCTCTCTTGCCAGTTACTTCTCCTCCCCCACCTTTGCCCTTTATGTTGCTTCCGCCTTGCCCAGCTCCCCGTGTTGTTCCCACCCCTCGTGTTCCTTGCACCCCTTCGTGTTGTTTTACCTCCACCAACATTTTAAAAAACATTTTTGCTATTTTTTTCTTTTTAGTTACCAATCCAGCTCGGATTGGTAACTAAACAGAAAAAAGCACCCGCGCCATTTTGTTGGTATGCATATGCATGGTGCGTGTGCTTACAAAATGACAATGGCGGCCCCATCAAAGGATTTTTTTATTATTATTTAGCTGTGCTGTGCAGCATGGTTAAAAACTATTGGCAAAGTCAAAAGTTTGGTGAGACCTACTAGCTTTGCCATTGCTTGTTTATTTTTAGTTTACAGTCCCAAGTTGGGGGACATCCATCATGGAGCAGTAAATGAAAAAATATACAAAGTGTGCAAAAGTTCTTTATATAAAACAGAGTGGCTGGGCAATAAATTGGAACTGCTGGGACCTCCAAAAAAGAAAATAATAATAATAATAAATAAATGGGGAGGGTTGGGAAGGCAACAGAGGAGCAGGGTGTGATTCTACACCATGTAGCAGAGAGTAACAGTGAGCGGGGAGGGGTGAGGAAGCAACTGAGGTGCTGGGAGGTAGAAAATAAGAGGTTAGGAGTGGGAAAGCCGTGGACGAGCTTGGTGGAATAACGCCGAGAGCAGGAGTGGCAGGGATATCAGGGGAAGCAGCATGCGGGAAAACAGCAAGAAAACATATGCAATCCCATCGAGAACTGGAAAAAAAAAGAAAAAAGGAGTTCCCTAATGTGAGCTGTGGAAAGATAGAAGTCATCCTATCAAATGGATGGCAAAAAGGCTATGCTTCAGAGGAGGGACAAACACAAGAGGAAGAAAAGCCATTAACCAATAAGCAATCAAATGAGATTGACAGAAAAGCCAACTAGTAACAAGCACTGGGTTTACCAAAAGCCCATTCTACGTGTTTTTATTGCACACAATATATCCTTTAAAAACAGACAACTAAAGCTGTCTGAAAGTGAGAGCTAAAAATTAAACCTAGACTTTCCCTATTTTTGGATAGAAGAATGCAAACAAAGAATACCTCTCCTCTGGTTACCTGTAGTGGTAATTCTTCCATGCCCACATTTTATTAGCAAACCATCACTTCTTCCATCAGTTGCAGTAAGTGGTTGATTTTGCGGTTGCCTATATCTAGTTGGTATATTTCCTGAACTTTTGTCAAACTGAATACAGTACCCAAGACTGAGTTTATTTGTTGTCTGCATGTGTGGAAAGTACCCAAGTCTCCCCCGAATGGGGTAATGTGTTCGTGGGGTTGGGGGATGGAGGGGTGGTGGTAAAGTAGTTATTGTTTCTGGAGATTAGTACCATTTCTGGTTCATCTGTACCTCTTCGACATCTATTGTACATTCTCTCCTATAGAGTGTGGGGTGTGTTTGCCATCGAGGCATATTCTGTGGTTGGTAGCTTTGACCATGACCAAAGAAAGCCTATTTTTGTTCATCAGACATAGCAGAGGAATTATTTCCTTCTAATTGGATTTCTCATAGGCAACATACCCATGCACCGAGTGTACTGCTTAACTTATTTTTTTCAAGAGCTTTGTCAAATCGTTTCTCGAGTAGGAGCAAGGTTCATATTGAGACCTGTCGTTTTATCGCGTGTCTAAATACTCTTGGCCAACGCTGGTGTCTAAGTACCAACCATAGTGAAACTACTCGAACTAGGTCACTCCCTGGTTAGTGAAATATTGATGGGATCATGTTTTCTCCTCTGACAATATCCTCTGCCATCCTGAAACGTTCTTGAGGCAGGTACTTGAAGGGCATCCACTGTGCTCTGAGGTATCTTGTCAGCACAAACCCTAGGTAATCGCTATTCTCATGTTATAGAATGAGGTCGCATTCACCTTCCATCCATACATGAACGGTCTGCCGTTTCTCCTGGGTTAAAGGATTTGCATGGAGTTGTGGTGACAACATCTGAGCCTGATTTGTTGACTTCTCTTACCACGAGGTTCTGAGCTGCAGGTTTGTGTGTCTGTGCAGTACTGTGATTGGCTGTTCTTAAAGTACCAGGTAGATTTTTAAAAACCTCAATACTCTGCTTCACTCTCTGCTCTAGCGTCGGCCAGTAAGTACCAGATGTTTGCTGTTGGCAATGAACGTCGATCTGGAAGACGTGATTCCTCTTCTTCTGGCTCAATATGAAGGCCTTCTGCAGGGCACCTGTGAAAGCCATTCATGTGGCTCATGTGATACGGCTCCTCCTCTTCTGACGTTCCTACTCGCTCTCCGTTGCACCTATAGCCTGAGCTTGTACCTCCGATAAGCACGATTCCTCTGCCTAAGTAGTTAATACACTTTGGAGTAATTTCTGAATAGCCAACATGTAGTAATGGAGGATGCATGCACAGGGGGACACACCGGAAACAGGAAGGTACTGAGGATATCCTTCATTCCAGGTTATCAGTTACAGACTGAAACCCCCATCAGAAGCCAAGTGCGCGTCTGCTCAGTCCCCTGAGCAGATTGTGGTACTTGCAGTGAAGAAGCTTTCTTCATATCCAACAGTGTGTAACTTGGATTGCCAAGGTGTATCCTCATTGAACCAGACAGCCTCTTCCAAGGCAACGAGCCTGGCCCCGGCTGCCTCTGTGGGTTACAGAGACCTCACAGAGGCCATGGGGAGAGTGGCAGACACGTCTGCTTCCACAACTCCCATGTTTTGAGTTAATTAACACAAGCCTCGCACCCTTCATCACAATAGTTCCAGGGCAAACACCATCTACTCACAGATGTTTTTCTATGAGTGTGCATGTTGTAATTAAGACAAGTATGCTTTTGGAGTAGACATATTTATTCTTTAAGGCTATAACGAGCAGCAGACGCCCCCATCATCTTCATCCCATCCCTAACTCCCCTAACCATCATATTAGTACATTAAACATGTCAGCGTTCCAAAGAAGCACAAGGGAGATTCTAAGAGCGCACGGACGTCATTTAGGGGTCGCAGCAGCGACCCCTGGCTTGCCCTTTGCTACCCCTAGCACTGCCTTTGCGACCCCTAGTCTCAGATGTGGCAGATTCAATGCCAGGAACACAGGGGCGGCTGGGCTCCACTCTATTTCTTTTCTGTCAATTTCTTATTACACTAATAGTGAATAAATAAAATATAGTATTCACTAACAGTGTGATAAAAATGGAGTACAATAAGGAGGGATATGCCCTTCCACGGCAGTTGAGGTAAGTAAAATATGTTTTTAAATGTATGTTGTGTGCGTGCTTGCAAGTGAAAGTGTGTTTATGTGTGAGAGAGTATATGTGTGAATTTGTGTGCATGTGTAAGTATGTGCGTGTGTGAGTGAAAGTGGAGGTCAAAGGGCATGTGACGTCACTTCCGCTACCTTTGGCATTTCGATGAATTGACGTCCATGTAAGAGAGCATGAGGAACGGGATTAAAGAGAAAGTTGGGGTCTGGAAATAGCAAGTTTTGAAGACGTGACGTCAAAACCTGGTCTTTCCTATTGATCCACACTCACTATCCCCTGTACTCGCCACGTGCGACTGACCCGATGGAGAAAAACACTGTGGTGGCAGATGTGGCCTTGTGAAGAACTGGTTGCTCAAAGGCGGTCTTATGGTCGGACAAGCCTATAATGTGGGTAAGCAGTGGAACTCGAATTGAAATAACTTTCAATGAAAAGCATTTCATCAACTAGCCACTGGGTGGCAGACGTACGCAAAGCACGTAAAACTGTCGATACATTTTGGAAAAATGTAACAAGCAACCAGACCTTTATTAGGCGCTTCCCAAAATTGCATATTCCCTTATGAATATGCCGTGTGGATTACGTGTATCCTTACCTTAACACACCTCTCTTTACGTAACCAGGAGGACACGTGCGGGCTCCTCTTTTAAATCAAAAAGAGGTAAAAGAGGACCCCATGCCTCGGCACGCGTAAATATGTAGGATCCACTTTTTTGTAAACACTCCAACTTCTTGAGTTTGGAATCCTTAAATAAAGAGCTTAAGTGGAGATGAGCTGTACGGTGGGAACTTGGGAGAATAGATCCCTCAAAGTATGTCAACTGCATCCCATGGACCAGCTCCAAAGAGGACAAACATGGTCTGTGGTTGCTGATCATTTTGTATAGCTCACATAACTATAACTAAAACACTACTACCATTAGATCATGACAGTATTCTGAGAGTTTATCTGGAATCAAATTTTAAAAAATGGGCACACCTCAGTGAAGAATTGCATATCCTGAACGGCTGGACCAGTGGCGTAACGAAACTTGAGGGGGCCCCCCTGCAAGGTACATGGAGGGCCCCCATCATCGGATTTAATCAGGAGCTCTCAGCCCAGAGTACTGTGCTGAGAGGGCCCCCTGCAGCAGCCCCCTGCACCGCGGGGGCTCCGGGGGCCTGTGTTACGCCACTGGGCTGAACCTCTACTTTTTAGGTCTCGCCTAGGCAGCGCATGCGCTGTCTCGACGAGAGATGCTGTAAACACTATAGTGGGGGAAGCTCCGCCCACTTTCCACCCATCTTTGTCATTGGCTTAGGTCAGTAAATGCTGCCTTCCAATTGGTTTAAGGCTTGTTAGTCCCTCCTCATGACGATTATGTCGTCATTTGTATCCTTCCAAGGCTACTGGCCCCTTTACTCGCCGCACTTTCTTCTGGCACGCGGCCTAATCACAAGAGCGCGCACGCGATGACTGTTCTCTTCCTGGCCGGCTTTACGGAAGGCAGCATCACGTGATCCGCGTTCACCACCACCGGCAGCAGCTGCAGGATCGCCATGTCGGTGCACTACGGAGCAGTAGAAAGGTGCGTGCAACTTACTTCTGTGTGTGTCAGTTAAGTGGCAAGAGCTACCGAGATTACTACACAATAATGCTATGTTTAAATGGCAACCCTCATCGCCATTTAAACGGTGGGCAGAATATCGTGCAGAACCCCCTGCCCTTCCAGCGAGTCCCTGAACCGGTTTACAGCGTTAAATGCAATGCCCCCAGTGTCAACAGCCCCGCGTGCCTGGCTGCGTCTCGAGGCTGATGCCAGCCCCGGGTGTTCAGGGGCACACAGTGCGCTCATCCAGGCATTGAGATGTTCTTACCTGCTGCAGCTGCTGTCGTCCTGCTCCACCGCGCACACTCCCAGGGTCTGCGTCCGGCTGCCACCTCCAGGGACCGTCGAACGCCTCCCCGGGCACCAGGCTGAGCCCTGGCCGCCCGGGTAGGCACCGCCCCTCTCCGCCTTCTCTACAGACTCACAGGAGCCACAGTAAGTGGCACGGGCAGAGCTGGCCGGTACCTCTCTTGGACTCGGTCTGCAAGTGTTGGGCTGGCATAACAGAGGGCGGCAGCAGCAGCACGCGGACAAGCGTCAGGCTGCCCCTAGCGCTACCAGTGCTTAACAGGCACTACATGGGCAGAGCTAAACAGCGCAGAGGGCAGCAGCGCCGGTTCTCCCACTGCGGGACATGCACAACATGGGCAGAGGTGGGCCGGACAGGCAAAGAGAGGGGTGAGGAAGACGCTAAATTCACCCGAGGCCGAGCCAGGGAGGTCCAGCGCGAGCGGCTGTGAGAGCCGAGCCCGCCAATAATCTTCATCTGAATACTCCTGCACGTGCTCTCATCAACCTCTCCGTCCCAGTCATAACTAAATGAGGCGTCCCTGCCTCAGAGAGAACCGTACCACGCCACGGGACCTTAATCCCACTTTTTAAGAGGTTTAGACAGGGCTTTAAGTGGGACGAAAAAACTGGGGGGGGGGTCTCTCAAAGGGGTGTGGCCGATGTCACTAGGGGCGTGGCTTAGAAACAGGTACACTGGAAATCTGTGCTTAGCATAGTGTGCCCTCCGACTGGTATTTTTCTGCTTCTGTAATCCCATCCAGCTTGGCACAGAAGCAGTCTGGCCTAACTTGGATGCACTGTGTCAAAGTATTTATGCAGCACGCAAAGTAATAACGCGGCGTGAGCTGCTCTCTACTCTGGGGCGGGGGCACGGCCGAACACTTCACCTGCCCGCCTAAGTAGGCTACCACTTTCTAGGTGCCCCCTGCAAGCTCTGTGTGCACGAGGCCGGGGTGCTCTGTGTGGCCCAGAACACCTCGGAGTGGGAGGCGGGCGGCACGCCCAGCACGACGCCACCAGAACCAGCAGCCCGCAAGGAGGCGGCGTGAGCCGCTCTCTACTCCGCTCGAGTGCGGGGGCACGGCCGAACACTTCACCTGCCCGCCGGCATTGCGGGTGCCGCCTATGTAGGCTACCACTTTCTGGGTGCCCCCTGCGAGCCCCGGTGTGCCCATGGCCTGATTTACTTCGCGGCCAAGGAGTTGCGCTTTGCTCGCATTTGGTTTGGCATCTAGTCGGTGCTGTGCCTCGACGCTCTTCACCGTGCTCACCTACCTGGTGGACATGGAGTGCTTCAGTTACCCCAAGTGCCCCATCACCTTCCTTTCGGGCTGCTTCACCATGATAGCCGTGACCTGTGTCCTTGAAACGGTAGAACCTAATAATGTATTTTTATGGGAATATGCCGGTAATTGTTAACTCTATCTTGACTGCACACAACATCAAATATTTATTTAAAAACAGTGCGGCTAGTATTGCAGCGGGAACGAGCAGCAACCCACACACTGCATGTTCTCTTTTGTTTGGTTTATTTTGTTTTTTTACCCTAACATGTTTTTTAAATGTTTTAGAGAGCATCACATTGTCTCTTCACCTCATCCTCTCTTCACCTCATCGTCTCTTGTATAAATGTTCATTCTGTGAGAATGATAGTTTCTAAAATCCTTTCTGTTGCATTTTGGGGCTTGTAGTATACCACAGAGTGGATGCCGGCACTGATGCCAACATGCCGGTCACCCCAGCGGTATAATCGTACATGTAGTCTGAGTCTCACGGGACTGGCGATACAGTGAACACTGGGTACTCTGTCTAAAATGTACACACTGTTTTAAGTTTTTCTCACATTGCGCACATTGTTTTCACAGTTTATGTTGCACGCTGTAGATATTTGGCATGCATTCATCGTGCGCGCGCTCTTTAAATTGTGCACACAGCGGTATGACTATAGTACCCGCAAATACCAAAACAATAAAAAACACAAAACCAAGCAGCCTTATTACAACACAGCGCATCTCGGGAAACGAACCAATCAACTGTTCTCACTTTTCAAACAATATTCAAAAGCGACCGCTCATTCCAGGAAATACTTTTGGGTTTTAATAAATCACCCGTAGTGCTTCCTGTCACAGCTTCATAGCACGGGCCCGACTCAACGGTACTCCTTTTACCTATGTTGGAAGATAAAAGGTCGAGTAGGAGTTATTGGGTTTAGTTTTCAATCCACCACCAAACACTTCACTCATTGCACTGCTTTCCTAAATTAAACATTCTTTTGGTATTGTGTTGTTGCTAATTAGGCATCGTTTTGTTGTTTTTCCTGCCTTGATAAAGTTGCCAGGGTTTTTAATATATGTAACAATTTTAGCCATCCCTGTTTAATTTTCACACAAATTATATAATAGGAAAGGGTGGCTACATTCCGCAAACGAGCACATAAATAAACAATAAGCAAACAGTTTTCATGTCAAAACAACCCAGTGAACTATTGTGTTAATGCCAGAGCTGCTGTCTTTTTAAATGGTGAACCAGGTTCAAGTCCCAGCCTCGGCATCCTGTAATTCTAGGCAAATCAGTTAATCTCCCTCTGCCTAAAAAAACAGAATGCGACCTTGTAGAATGTAACCCGCTCTAATGCATTTGGTTTGAGTTTGTGTTATATAAACCTATAAAAAATAAACACACTACTTAAACCCTCTATTTATATCAAAAAGGTAAAGCCTCAGTTGCAGAGTGAAAATTTTGGCATTTTTAGTTGTTAGAAGCCATCTTTTTGCCAGCTTGATTCTTACATCTACAGCTACATATGCTCTGGGAGACTAGTTTTTGTACAGTAAGTGTCACAAGATCACACATACATGTACACTTTGACCAGAGGCGCAACTAGAGCCAAATTTCGGGGGGGCGATAAAAATTTCGGGGGGGGGCTAATTCTTCCAGCTGTCTCAGCCCGGGCTGACACACGACGGGGGGGGGCTGAAGCCCTTTGAGCCCTATGGGCGTAGCGCGCCTGACTTTGACACCCATACTCCTAGACCTACAGATCATCTTACTTACTTACACCTGTCTACACAGCCCAGGAGACATACAGCCACACATAAATGCAGACCTAAAGCCACACCGGTACATATCCACACGTGTAAGCAAATGTGTGAGTATCCTTGCGCCCAGATCAATACCCCCATGCCTGCAGAAGTCATGTAAACATGTACACCGTATGCAGATAGCGGCAGAGAAAACAGAAACACACACAGTCACAAACAATACACAAGCAGGCACATTTGAGCAGTGGGTTGGGAGGCCAAGCAGGAGGATAGACATACCAACAGACTGAACACAGACAAACATATGTATACCGAATGGGTTGGATAATGTATATTTAGTCATTAGCTGATGCATGCTTCGTACTTAGGTGATGCAGGGTTCATGGGCACTACATCTTTATTGCCACTGCTGATGAAATTACATTTGGAGAAAGTGAAATGTCCACCGTTCACTCACAGGCCTATACCATTTCCCGCTGAAAGGCAATATTTCTCTCCATGTGTTCCCAAACCTGCCGTGTCACGCAGTTTGGTGCTTACTTTCCCTCCATGTTAAAGAACAGTAGATGTTTCAGCACCCAGGCTAATATGCTGCATTGCTAAATACATATAAGGTCCCAAAGGCGAGACCGATGCATTGCAAATGATTGTTTGCCTTATCTCTGGTGGGAAATATTTTGCCAACCGAAGAGAGGTGCAGTGATAGGCAACGAAAGAGAACCGCTCAGTTAAGATAATAACCACCAGGTGGCGCACTGGGCCCACGACTGGAAAGGGTGAATGTTTACCAATCGGAGCCACTATTCTCGGCTAGGACCTTTTTGTAGGAAAAATAGTGCTATTGTTCGCACACGGCCCCGGCTCACGGTACGGGAGAGTGCCGACCGACCCCCAGATCCCTGGGCCGGTGGATGCCTGAAGAGCGTCGTTGTCAGCAGCTCGTCGAAACCAAAACAACTTAACATCATCTTGGACATGTGAGGCCCTGACGCAGGCTCCTGAAGCCTATTTATAATTAGGGCTCCCTTTTTTGTGGATTTTTTTTTTTTTTAACATTTACGTCTGTGTTTGTCCATATTTATTGTTTGGTCATTTTATTGTTATTTATCCATATTTATTTTGTGTTTTGAAAATAAACAGAATTGTTAAATGGTAAATTTACTCATTTATTTAATGGAAAAACAAACTCATACTTTGAGGCCTATTGCCTTTTAGCAATTTAAGCATCCAAATATAACGAGAAACAATAGCCACAGGTCAATAGTAGCATTATATACAAATATATGTTAACATATGTATTTAAGAATATGCCATTCCGTCTTTTAACTCCATATGCTGTCTACGTGTTAAGCTGCTGGCCTCAAATTCACGAAGAACAGCATGGAGAGTCAATTGCAAGAACCACAATTTTCTGTATTTTTCCACTTTTAAAAATAAATACAGACAGAAAAGTATTTATCCTTAAAAATCAGTAAAAACAGATAACTGAGAGCCTTATTTATAATATTCTACGTCCTTTGACATTCAGTCTACTAAGGAGTAAACCTGTGTTCGTCATCTAACTCCACACCTAGCCAGGTGACAGAAGCATGCACTTTCATCCCTCCGGCCAAGTGATGTATACATTTATAAGCAATAAATAAATAAAAACGTGTTTCAGAGCACCTCTTACCTGCTTATAAAGCCAGCCTCGGATCACGACCACAGAATTGGGGTCCCGTTTGATGGCGTACTCCCTCTTACCGAACGTGTGCACTCTCTTCACCGACCTAGTATGCTACAGGGTTAGAATGCAGATGTTAAACAGATATTGCATGCTGCAGCGACACTTGGAAGTCACTTGATACAGGTACATAACACACATACTGCCGTGCACAAGCAATGACCAGCAGTGGCGGCTGCTATCTAAGTAAAGTGGTGAGGAAGCGCGGGAGAGAATTAAAAAAAAAAAAAGGTATTTACCCACTAGCCGCCGCTTTGCCTCGGTGCTCTGCTCCAGTCCTGTCCTGGTAGTCCATGGGCTGGTGCACAGGCTACCAGACCCTTGTGAGCTCCCCTACACCAATCCAGGTGCTGTTCTCATGCTGGTAATACTATTAACCAGCATCAGAGAAGCACCAGGATTAGTTAGAGCGGGTTGGTTTGGCGCTCAATCAAGGCCTGGGAGCCTGTGCCAGTTCTCCACCCGGCTGTGCAACACAGCTCAGGTTGGAGAGATCGAAGTGCGCATGTCGGGCTGGCCGTCGTAAGGCAGGCGGGCCAAACCGACATGCGCACTTAAAGGGCCCACCACTCTTCCTCCCTGCTGCTGTCAAGGAAGCCCTCCTACAGCAGCTCCTGTCAAGGAAACCCCACCCTGCTAAAACTCGGCTTGGCTGGCAGCCTGCAGGATGAAAATAAAATGATAATAACATTGTTTTATTATCATTTTATTTTTCATGATTGACTTTGCTTTTGCTGGGCTCACAGCAGTGGGGGAGCCGCCACTGATGACCAGAGGGACTTTGTATGATCGCGCAGAAAAGCCAAAAACAGTTTGCATGAGACCTCAAATAGATCATTCTGGATGTTTAGATGGGCATTTATATTGTAATTGTATTTATATAGCACTTACTACCCCTGACGAGGCGTTGAAGCGCTTTACGGCGAGTTGCACACTACTCCGGAACCCAAGGTTGATGGTTAATCGAGTGGTTAAATCTTGGTTATTGCGCTCTCAAGGAAAAACATTGCATGCATTTACTTTAGTCACTTTGTAATAGATTATATTTATACAAGTTAGGTGTGGTTATTAAAAGCCCGCACCATTAGAGGAGGGGGGAATGCTAACCCCTCACTAGGCTATGTGGAGGCTCAAAAGTGAGGGATGCTGATGCTGAATTTGAGGTTCAGGGGCTCGTGTATCCTTAGGTAAGGGGCTATCAGTTGAGTTGCCCGTATTTTCGATATGTGTGGGTGATATCATTTAAAAGATGTCTTGTATCCTTTGGTGTCCATATTCTGTGTTAGTGGGGGGGGGGCACAGGGATTGCAGCACAAGATGGAGGACCTCCTTCCTGGTGTTCTCATGTACCTGAAAAACGACATGCTGCTTCCACACTATGTGAGGTGGGAGGGAGGCGGTAACTTACATTCCCTTTCTAGGCCTTAGCTCTAACTGGGCAGTAAGTCTGCCGGAGCTACTCTGCCACCTGAACTGTGGACAAAAGACTTGTCCCTGCTTGGGATGCTTTACTCCCTAGTACCCATCCGCTGGCCAGCTGTGGCCTCCTCGTTTGTCCTATGTTTGGAGCTCTCTAGAAACTGGAGAGCCCCAGAGCCCTGACAATCTGACCTAGCACAGATCACATTGTTTGCTGCCACTCACATCCAGCGGAGAAGGGGAGCCTACAATTGGTGAAAAATTGCACATGGTGATCAGCTCTGGTTCCAACCAGTTCTCCAATTTATCATAAATACTGAGGCTCCAGAGCCCATATTTTATATGCTTTTATGTCTTGCCTTCAGAAGAAGCACCTGCTGACAGAGATGTTTGACTAGGAGTTTCAAGTTACTACCACCACACCACCAAAACTGGGAGTAAATTAAAATACATCGAAAGGTCAGAAGCTGGGCTTCTACCAAGAAGATGAGGCGATGGACTGCCTGGGGCGCAAAGGAGGTGACCCTGATGATGGAAACAAGTTCCAGCTAGCTGAATCTATATAGAAGAGGATTCAAAGATCTATATGGAAGAGGATTCAAAGATCTATATGGAAGAGGACTCAAAGATCTATATGGAAGAGGACTCAAAGATCTATATGGAAGAGGACTCAAAGATCTATATGGAAAAGGACACAAAGAGCTATATGGAAGAGGACTCAAAGATCCATATGGAAGAGGACTCAAAGATCTATATGGAAGAGGACTCAAAGATCTATATGGAAAAGGACTCAAGGATCTATATGTAAGAAGACTCAAAGATCTATATGGAAGAGGACTCAAAGATCTATATGGAAGAGGACTCAAAGATCCATATGGAAGAGGACTCAAAGATCTATATGGAAGAGGGCTCAAAGATCTATATGGAAGAGGACTCAAAGATCTATATGGAAGAGGACTCAAAGATCTATATGGAAGAGGACTCAAGGATCTATACGGAAAAGGACTCAAGGATCTAAATGTAAGAAGACTCAAAGATCTATATGGTAGAGGACTCAAAGATCTATATGGAAGAGGACTCTAGGACCTATACGGAAGAGGACTGAAAGCTCTATATGGAAGATGACTCAAGGATCTATATGGAAGAGGACTCAAAGATCTATATGGAAGAGGACTGAAAGCTCTATATGGAAGATGACTCAAGGATCCATATGGAAGAGGACGCAAAGATATATATGGAAGGGGACTCAACAATGTAGACGGAAGAAGGCTTAAAGATCTATATGGAAGGGGACTCGAAACGCTGAGCATTCCCTGGGCCATGAGAGCCCACAACCAGAGAAATTAGGTCATGATTTAAATCTGCATAAGGACATTATAATTAGGTGGAAGCCAGTGTGTCCAGTCATTGCTCGTGATTTTGTGGGAATCAGTGCCCTTGAATTTTTTTTTATAGTGCTGGTTCAGTTGCCTACAGATCCGATTTTGGATTCCTGACCCTTTCTCAGCACCAGCAGTTCCCAACTGGTACTTTGACCTTTGAGACCCGTTTAAGTTGTATCTTGTTTCCCTAAACTGTGTCTGCTGCCCCTGTTACTGACCAATGGATCCTCAGTGGGCTCATTCAGTACATAGACACACTTTGGCAGTAGTTCAGTTTTCCATTGCCAACCAGAAATCTTCCTATTTTGAGTTTAGGTCCCACTTTTGGGAAGTAGGTTTTTTGGGGCTTCGAGGAGACTCTCAGCGGCCTGAGCACTAACAATGTGTACTTCCCCCTCTTGAACCCAGATCTTTGAGAACTTGGGGCAAAGAGTAGACTAGTAGAGCATATGATATACTATGCATTTCTGACCAACACCTACAGCAGTTAAAGAATCATTGGCAGACTTAAGAACCCGAAACTAAAGATTTCTGATTCATGGTTTTCGTCAGATAGAATAACACTTCCAACGGGCTCCAATCTTATTTGATCATTACAGTATAAAAGTGTTTAGGATCATGCCTGGGCCACAAAAGTTATTGTGTCTATTATTAAACTCCCATACTTTGCCTGTCTGTAAATAAAGAAATATTCTTGATAAAGGTAATTACTCTCTCGGGACAGTGATTGTAGTGAACGTGATTTTAAACCAGTCTGGCATTTTATTGGGTGTTTTATGACTGCAGTTCCATTCTCTCAGCCCCACAAAGCTACCACAGTAGCACACACAGGAAATGATTCAAGGCAGCCCGAGAACTCCAGTCCAATGCAGTGGCATGCAGAAACAAGCATTGGCAAAGCCAAACAGATCTTGCCTATGACACCAGGAAGCAGTCATATTGGTTTTCAAAATGTTTTTTTCCCCCAGATTGCGACTGTACATCTGGAATGCTTATTGTTAATGCAAAAGGAAAAGTATTGCAAAAAGAGAAGGGGATGGGAAGTGGCAGAGAGGAAGAGAAAATAGTCCACCATGTACTGCAATGCCACGTGCTGATGCAAGTAGTACAAAGATACAACCCATCCATTCAGAAGCTCGGTGAGGCCGAAATCCACCTGGAGTGGCACAAACACAAGAATAGGGAGAAAACCCACCAGATCACGAGCAGGAAACTGAGACAGACAATTGAAACATGAGCAAGGGGCTGGCCACAAAGTCCCCCATAAGTCTACATTTGATACATTAGGTCTTGCCAATGGTGTAGGAAAACCTAAAAATGATTCACACTGGAGCCCTATTCCAGTATTAATTCAACAATGTTTGCAGGGAGGTACAGGGGGAGAAGAGTTGAAGTATGAAACTTTTGGATGAAAGCTGGTAAGTCACTTCACTGGTTTACCTTGATCCACAGAGATCTGTGTCTCACCTGCAGGCCACCTTTGTGAGTCCCAGGAAGGATGAGTTAGCCTGTCAACCTTCATAACATTAGATCAAGTTCAATATCAATATCACCAGTTATGAAGGCGCCTAGAGACGATTCTCATTGCCATGAGCGCTACGTAAATGTTCAATACTGTACTTATAATGCAAAGAAATATACCGAGAGGGACTACAGTGCGCCATCACCAGCGGCCATTACAGAGTTATCGCTGACAGGTGCCTCAGCGGGACTCTCGTGGTGCTGACTGTCAGCAGGGGCAAAACTGGCAAGCTGAGGGTGAGGGGTCGCGACCCCAGTGGACTCTCTGCGGCACCTGGCCTATCTGCTGTAAATGCTATTTCAAGAAGGTGAAGCCGGCGAGTGCCTTCTGTTGACTGTTTTCGCAGGACAGGCGGACGGCATGCACACAAACGCCCACACAGACCTCAAGTAGTAAGAGGCCAGGTGTGAGTGGTTCACACGGCCCTGATTTATTGTTGCATTCTGGTAATTTTGTTTTGCCTTCCATTCGCCCTTCTATGCACGCAGAACTACAAATACCATTATGCAAGCTGAAAAGCGGAATGTGTGGACTGCTCATTGTTGACATGGGACAGTGAGAGATGTGCGTGCTCACACATGAAAAGCAGAGCAAGATGGCGATAAAAGGTGAAGTCCGTCGTCTATTTTAAATCTGGGGCAGGGCTGTATATCTAACTGGACTCACGGCCACTACATTCCAGAGCAGTCCTGGGTTTCCAGAGCAGTCCTGGGTTTCCCCAGAAAAGTCGAGGCTGTTAAAAAATATCAATGTTCAAGTTTTAATTTAATCATCTGAGAGTGGTGCCGTGTGGTCCCTTTTTAGTTTCCGTGCGCTAGAATAAAAAGTCAGCGCATTTAATTCCAACGATACCGCATGTATTGTAGTATCCCGATCATGTATGTATTTTTATGGTTACTTTCAGGTGTTTTGGGAGCTCTATATAAATATATATATAAATATTGAAGGCCTCCCTGTCTTTCTTTAACTTCCGTGTTTGCTCGTTAAAGTTAGCCTTTCAGAAGCTTTCACGTTTTCG
Source organism: Calotriton arnoldi (assembly GCA_963921515.1). NCBI lineage: Eukaryota > Metazoa > Chordata > Amphibia > Caudata > Salamandridae > Calotriton > Calotriton arnoldi. The sequence continues at coordinate 1,409,608 of CAWUFW010004004.1, forward strand.
GGCAAAGTAAGCAGGAAAGGCAAATAACTTAATTGGGTTTATCTAAAAAAAAACAATGGCTAACAGGATAGTGAAAGCTCCACACGGTTTGATGCTGTTTAGAAAACTGAACCCCTCCGCAGACAACAATGTGTTTCCAACAGTGCTTAATCTAAGCCGGTGTTTATAGGTGGTGGGCACCCGTGCTGATTTTTAGGGGCTGGGATTTATTTTGCATCACTCTTTGATCTAGAGCAAGAAAGATACAGGCAGCCATTTACAAATGGAGAAAGCAGGAATGAAAACCTTCAAGAGTGAGATACCGGAAGTGTAGGTTGGTGGAAAAAAGACAAGAGGTGGAATCAATACTTGGCAGATAGCAACCAAGCCATTCTGCAGTACTAGTGGTGGACTCCTAAGAAAAACGTTGGACCATGCATATTTTTTTTGTAATTATTTCACAAAGGACACCCTCGTTTCCAATCAATTAAAAAAAAACACTGGGATGTTAAACTCCCAGGAGGTGCTATCAGCACACTCACTGTACTGTCCATCGATGCAAGGGCCCATTTAGTGACATTTTCCAGTTCCTGACAAATAAGCAGACCACTCAAAGCAGTTCTAAGTCTAGCTTGACAGCTATGAACATTTTGGTAAAAGGCCATGCTTGATGTTTATTAACATTTAAGTACCTCTTTACCTGCGACAAAATGGAAAACCCCTATGGGTCCAGTGGAGGAAGTCAACCTGACCAAAAATCAGGCTTAAGCATACCTTTCAAGTCTGTATCCAGACCTCCAGTTGCTCAAGGTGATGTATGGGTTTATGAGGAGTAATGCCCTGTCCTGTCCATCTCATCCAGGATCCCTGAGAAGCCTACAAAATCATTTAGGTTGGCAACAAATCACAGACCCCGCCTTACAAAACCTTATGCTGTTGAGGGTGCTCAAGAGAAGTCAACAGAGCTATGTCGCGCTTGTACTCATCCTACACGTGTCCTTTCATTGTGGTGGTTTGTCTACAGCAAAGGAATTGCCTGTTCACTTCACTCTTAGCGGGATCCACCAAGTCACTTCTTACTATCTTGCTTTTCTTTCCTTTCTACCTTACACCATTGATATCTTAATTAAAGAGTCCTGAACCTGCCCAGGAGCACCTTCTAAAACAGCAAATAAGTAAATATATTGCTATAGCATCCTTTGTGTGTTGAAACCTTCACCGGTCTTCATTGGGGGGTAACTCTCACAGATGTGAGCGTTAACCCTCCCAATGAAGACCGGCTCCAGGCTTCATTATCAACCTCACTAAATGGGGGAACAAGATTAGCTGACAACCAAGGGATCGGGAGAGATCCCGACAAACTACTGATGCTGAAAGCAGGTAAGTGATGCTCTTCACCCCTGCAGGCCTTTCAATAGTGAGTCACATTTCCAAGGCACATGCACATTTTATCTACAAGTCCCACAAGCCCTGCTCCCTTAAAATAACTTCTCACTGACCTTTGAGCCCAGGCTGACAGAGGAGATGGTGGCCACGCTGCTGGCCACACTCAGACCGCTTCTTGGCCGCTCCAGCTCCGACATCTTGGCTGTTGATCTGTAGAAGGAAGAAGAAGTGGTGAGTGAAGAGATGAGTAGCAGGGGTGACGTGTAAGGTGTCGTGGAGAAGAAGTGAGTAGGACTGCTGAGGCCCATGATAGCAAGGATAAAACAGGCACAGGATGGCTACAGAACACTTCGGTTTGTGAGTTTGCAAAGTTAAACTCACTCTTTTCCAGACTAGGTCAGGTCTCCATTACCAATAGCCCCATCACTCAGAAGGTCATCAGCTCGGTTTGTGTTTTTATATCAGTATTATGTAGATTGGTATAGACCACTTGTAGATCTGCCCTAAGAGGCGGAACTTGCTACGGGTGGAGATGGAATGTGGCTTCACTTGTATTTCTGCGCTGATACTCAAGGCTAATCACAGCCCTGACTGCAGTTCTCCACTGCCACTCAAGGCTAATGACAGCCCGGACTGCAGTTCTCCACTGCCACTCAAGGCTAATGGCAGCCATAACTGCAGTTCTCCACTGCCACTCAATGCTAATGGCAGCCATAACTGCAGTTCTACACTGCCACTCAAGGCTAATGACAGCCATAACTGCAGTTCTCCACTGCCACTCAAGGCTAATGACCGCCATAACTGCAGTTCCCCACTGCCACTCAAGGCTAATGACAGCCATAACTGCCATTCCCCACTGCCACTCAAGGCTACTGACAGCCATAACTGCAGTTCTCCACTGCCACTCAAGGCTAACTGCAGTTCTCCACAGCCACTCAAGGCTAATGACAGCCCTGACTGCAGTTCTCCACTTCCGCTCAGGGCTAATGACAGCCATAACTGCAGTTCTCCACTGCCACTCAAGGCTAACTGCAGTTCTCCACTGCCACTCAAGGCTAATGACAGCCCTGACTACAGTTCTCCACTGCCACTTAAGGCTAATGACAGCCATAACTGCAGTCCTCCACTGCCACTCAAGGTTAATGACAGCCATAACTGCCGTTCCCCACTGCCACTCAAGGCTAATGACAGCCATAATGCCGTTCCCCACTGCCACTCAAGGCTAATGACAGCCATAACTGCAGTTCTCCACTGCCACTCAAGGCTAACTGCAGTTCTCCACAGCCACTCAAGGCTAATGACAGCCATAACTGCAGTTCTCCACTGCCACTCAAGGCTAATGGCAGCCATAACTGCAGTTCTCCACTGCCACTCAAGGCTAACTGCAGTTCTCCACTGCCACTCAAGGCTAATGACAGCCCTGACTGCAGTTCTCCACTGCCACTCAAGGCTAATGACAGCCCTGACTGCAGTTCTCCACTACCACTCAAGGCTGACAGCCATAACTGCAGTTCTCTACTCCCACTCACGGCTAATGACAGCCGCAACTGCAGTTCTCCACTGCCACTCAAGGCTAATGACAGCCCTGACTGCAGTTCTCCAATGCCACTCAAGGCTAATGACAGCCATAACTGCAGTTCTCCACTGCCACTCAAGGCTAATGGCAGCCCTGACTGCAGTTCTACACTGCCACTCAAGGCTAATGGCAGCCATAACTGCAGTTCTCCACTGCCGCTCAAGGCTAATGACAGCCCTGACTGCAGTTCCCCACTGCCACTCAAGGCTAATGACAGCCATAACTGCAGTTCTCCACTGCCACTCAAGGCTAATGGCAGCCATAACTGCAGTTCTCCACTGCCGCTCAAGGCTAATGACAGCCCTGACTGCAGTTCTCCACTGCCACTCAAGGCTAATGACAGCCATAACTGCAGTTCTCCACTGCCACTCAAGGCTAATGGCAGCCCTGACTGCAGTTCTACACTGCCACTCAAGGCTAATGGTACAAGAAAAAAGGTCACAGTGGAAAGCTGATTACAAATTCACGTACGTGGAACTCAGTTCAAATACATTAAATAATTCAAAACGTCACTGCACAAACGGATGATTTCTTGTGATTTAATTTGCATCACAGAAATGGAATTAATCAAACCATAAGAATATGAGATTAATCAACATTGGTACACATTGGTGCTCAGAAAGAGAGGTAGGGAGTGAGTGCTCAGGGAGAGTTGAGTGATTGTGCGAAGGAACGGAAAGGTAATGTGGTTCAAATAGATCCAAGCTTTTAGAACCAATCCGGTCTTTTACTTGACAAAACAATGTAAACATAAACGTAACATTCTAGGTACAGATAAACATGTCTCTGTTGCCTATGTTTGATATGAATAACGTTATTGAAATATTTAATGTATTTGAACTGAGTTCCACGTACGTGAATTTGTAATCAGCTTTCCACTGTGACCTTTTTTCTTGTACCATTGTTCACCCGGGTCCAGTGGTCCTACGGGTTACCCCATTTATAATACTCAAGGCTAATGGCAGCCCTGACTGCAGTTCTACACTGCCACTCAAGGCTAATGGCAGCCCTGACTGCAATTCTCCACTGCCACTCAAGGCTAATGACAGCCATAACTGCAGTTCCCACTGCCACTGAAGGCTAATGGCAGCCATAACTGCAGTTCTCCACTGCCACTCAAGGCTAATGACAGCCATAACTGCAGTTCCCACTGCCACTCAAGGCTAATGGCAGCCATAACTGCAGTTCTCCACTGCCACTCAAGGATAATGGCAGCCATAACTGCAGTTCTCCACTGCCACTCAAGGCTAATGGCAGCCCTGACTGCAGTTCTACACTGCCACTCAAGGCAAATGGCAGCCCTGACTGCAGTTCTCCACTGCCACTAAAGGCTAATGGCAGCCCTGACTGCAGTTCTACACTGCCACTCAAGGCTAATGACAGCCATAACTGCAGTTCTCCACTGCCACTCAAGGCTAATGGCAGCCTTGACTGCAGTTCTCCACTGCCACTCAAGGCTAATGACAGCCATAACTGCAGTTCTCCACTGCCACTCAAGGCTAATGACAGCCCTGACTGCAGTTGGTCACTGCCACTCAAGGCTAATGACAGCCGTAACTGCAGTTCTACACTGCCACTCAAGGCTAATGACATCCGTAACTGCAGTTCTCCACTGCCACTCAAGGCTAATGACAGCCGTAACTGCAGTTCTCCACTGCCACTCAAGGCTAATGACAGCCGCAACTGCAGTTCTCCACTGCCACTCAAGGCTAATGACAGCCGTAACTGCAGTTCCCACTGCCACGCAAGGCTAATGACAGCCATAACTGCAGTTCCCACTGCCACTTAAGGCTAATGGCAGCCATAACTGCAGTTCTCCACTGCCACTCAAGGCTAATGACAGCCCTGACTGCAGTTCTCCACTGCCACTCAAGGCTGACAGCCATAACTGCAGTTCTCCACTGCCACTCAAGGCTAATGGCAGCCCTGATTGCAGTTCTCCACTGCCACTCAAGGCTAATGGCAGCCCTGACTGCAGTTCTCCACTGCCCCTCAAGGCTAATGGCAGCCCTGACTGCAGTTATCCACTCCCACTCAAGGCTAATGACAGGCATAACTGCAGTTCTCCACTGAAACTCAAGGCTAATGGCAGCCCTGACTGCAGTTCTCCACTGCCACTCAAGGCTAATGACAGCCCTGACTGCAGTTCTCCACTGCCACTCAAGGCTAATGACAGCCATAACTGCAGTTTTCAACTGCCACTCAAGGCTAATGGCAGCCTTGACTGCAGTTCTACACTGCCACTCAAGGCTAATGGCAGCCTGACTGCAGTTCTATACTGCCACTCAAGGCTAATGACAGCCATAACTGCAGTTCTCCACTGCCACTCAAGGCTAATGGCAGCCCTGACTGCAGTTCTCCACTGACACTCAAGGCTAATGACAGCCATAACTGCAGTTCTCCACTGCCACTCAAGGCTAATGGCAGTCCTGACTGCAGTTCTCCACTGCCACTCAAGGCTAATGACAGCCATAACAGCAGTTCTCCACTGCCACTCAAGGCTAATGGAAGGCATAACTGCAGTTCTCCACTGCCACTCAAGGCTAATGGCAGCCCTGACTGCAGTTCTCCACTGCCACTCAAGGCTAATGACAGCCCTGACTGCAGTTCTCCACTACCACTCAAGGCTAATGACAGCCATAACTTCAGTTCTCCACTGCCACTCAAGGCTAATGACAGCCATAACTGCAGTTCTCCACTGCCACTCAAGGCTAATGACAGGCATAACTGCAGTTCTCCACTGCCAATCAAGGCTAATGGCAGCCCTGATTGCAGTTCTCCACTGCCACTCAAGGCTAATGACAGCCATAACTGCAGTTCTCCACTGCCACTCAAGGCTAATGACAGCCATAACTGCAGTTCTCCATTGCCACTCAAGGCTAATGGCAGCCCTGACTGCAGTTCTCCACTGCCACTCAAGGCTAATGGCAGCCCTGACTGCAGTTCTCCACTGCCACTCAAGGCTAATGACAGGCATAAATGCAGTTCTCCACTGCCACTCAAGGCTAACGACAGCCATAACTGCAGTTCTCCACTACCACTCAAGGCTAATGACAGCCATAACTGCAGTTCTCCACTGCCACTCACGGCTAATGACAGCCCTGGCTGCAGTTCCCACTGCCACTCAAGGCTAATGACAGCCCTGACTGCAGTTCTCCACTGCCACTCAAGGCTAATGACAGCCATAACTGCAGTTCTCCACTGCCACTCAAGGCTAATGACAGCCATAACTGCAATTCTCCACTGCCACTCAAGGCTAATGGCAGCCATAACTGCAGTTCTCCACTGCCACTCAAGGCTAATGGCAGCCCTGACTGCAGTTCTACACTGCCACTCAAGGCTAATGGTACAAGAAAAAAGGTCACAGTGGAAAGCTGATTACAAATTCACGTACGTGGAACTCAGTTCTAATACATTAAATAATTCAAAACATCACTGCACAAACGGATGATTTCTTGTGATTTAATTTGCATCACAGAAATGGAATTAATCAAACCATAAGAATATGAGATTAAACACATTGGTACACATTGGTGCTCAGAAAGAGAGGGAGGGAGTGAGTGCTCAGGGAGAGTTGAGTGATTGTGCGAAGGAACGTAAAGGTAATGTGGTTCAAATACATCCAAGCTTTTTAGAACCAATCCGGTCTTTTACTTGACAAAACAATGTAAACATAAACATAACATTCTAGGCACAGATAAACATGTCTCTGTTGCCTATGTTTGATATGATAAGGTTATTGAATTATTTAATGTATTTGAACTGAGTTTCACGTACGTGAATTTGTAATCAGCTTTCCACTGTGACCTTTTATCTTGTACCATTGTTCACCCGGGTCCAGTGGTCCTACGGGTTACCCCATTTATAATACTCAAGGCTAATGGCAGCCCTGACTGCAGTTCTACACTGCCACTCAAGGCTAATGGCAGCCCTGACTGCAGTTCTCCACTGCCACTCAAGGCTAATGACAGCCATAACTGCAGTTCTCCACTGCCACTGAAGGCTAATGGCAGCCATAACTGCAGTTCTCCACTGCCACTCAAGGCTATTGACAGCAGTAACTGCAGATCTACACTGCCACTTAAGGCTAATGACAGCCGTAACTGCAGTTCTCCACTGCCACTTAAGGCTATTGACAGCCGTAACTGCAGTTCTCCACTGCCACTCAAGGCTAATGACAGCCATAACTGCAGTTCCCACTGCCACTCAAGGCTAATGACAGCCCTGACTGCAGTTCTCCACTGCCACTCAAGGCTAATGACAGCCATAACTGCAGTTCTCCACTGCCACTCAAGGCTAATGACAGCCATAACTGCAATTCTCCACTGCCACTCAAGGCTAATGGCAGCCATAACTGCAGTTCTCCACTGCCACTCAAGGCTAATGGCAGCCCTGACTGCAGTTCTACACTGCCACTCAAGGCTAATGGTACAAGAAAAAAGGTCACAGTGGAAAGCTGATTACAAATTCACGTACGTGGAACTCAGTTCTAATACATTAAATAATTCAAAACGTCACTGCACAAACGGATGATTTCTTGTGATTTAATTTGCATCACAGAAATGGAATTAATCAAACCATAAGAATATGAGATTAAACACATTGGTACACATTGGTGCTCAGAAAGAGAGGGAGGGAGTGAGTGCTCAGGGAGAGTTGAGTGATTGTGCGAAGGAACGTAAAGGTAATGTGGTTCAAATACATCCAAGCTTTTTAGAACCAATCCGGTCTTTTACTTGACAAAACAATGTAAACATAAACATAACATTCTAGGCACAGATAAACATGTCTCTGTTGTCTATGTTTGATATGAATAACATTATTGAATTATTTAATGTATTTGAACGGAGTTCCACGTACGTGAATTTGTAATCAGCTTTCCACTGTGATCTTTTTTCTTGTACCATTGTTCACCCGGGTCCAGTGGTCCTACGGGTTACCCCATTTATAATACTCAGGGCTAATGGCAGCCCTGACTGCAGTTCTTCACTGCCACTCAAGGCTAATGGCAGCCATAACTGCAGTTCTCCACTGCCACTCAAGGGTAATGGCAGCCATAACTGCAGTTCTCCACTGCCACTCAAGGCTATTGGCAGCCCTGACTGCAGTTCCCCACTGCCACTCAAGGCTAATGACAGGCCTGACAGGCTGTAGAACCACCTGTTTCCTGCAGCCTGACATCCCACCCGTCATGGACAGAACATCCAGCTGCAGGGAATCTCTGCCAGGGTAGCTAAACTCCCCCCGAGCCAGAGTTGGTTAAAGTTTAAACTTCGCAGAGTCCTAGTTCAAACCTAGAAAAAAGCAAGTCCTACAACAGGGTTTATTTAAAAAACTGAAATAAAAGGTTTGCTATAGTTAACCCTGGTAGGCGCTTACTCCAGGTTCACACTGATGTTAGTAAGGAATTAAAATAGGACACATACAAATTAATCACTCGGGTTTGGTTTAATGAATGCTTTGCTGCATTCATAAATGTTATCACTTCGTTTTGTAATACAGGAATAAGGAACAGGGCTATCCTATTTGGAATGTGAAGCTTTGTAATTGCCTGAACAAGAGAGAAATACAAGAGTCATACTTTAGGAATAGGGGTTAGCTACTGCTAAGTAATAATTGGCATCTCCTGTTTTTATTAATTATGCTTCTAAAATGAAGGTCTGTTTTAACAGGAACTATTTTAAAGGAAAGCATTTGCTCCATAAGCCTGTGTGCATGTGCAACACTGCACTACTTCACAGTAACAAGGCACCATTTTCAATGTAGACCAGTGCCTTAGCTTCCTCGTGTCCCATTACAAAGATTTATTGTAGGAGACTCGTTGTTCACGGGTAACTGTAAACATAGGGCAACTAATCTACCTGAACATTTAAAAGAATGTGTGTATTAAGTTTGGGTTCATCATCTACTTTATAAGCAAAAAGCAAAAAGTCAGTCACCACCATCAACCACCCCTAGCAAACTTACAGACTGCAGATTGCATGGCATAAAGGGTTGCGATATCGCTCCATTTATTCAGATTACTTATGATTTTGGTTCTGGTCTCTCATTTACTCAATCAAGCTAGCCCTGCTGGGGCCTCGCTCCTTTTAGCTTTGCTGCATTTTATGCTCTATATTGATTTTATGTGTGTTGGATTGCGTGTTTTATACTGCTTTTAAATATTGTGACTTTTCAGTTGCTCACTGCCGCTTTTATGCACTAGTTTTAAAATATTAACTTTTGCTGCTCACCGGTTTGCCGGATTCCCGCACTTTAGCCTCTCTTGCACGGAGTGGGTGCCGACCCCGGTCCGCCACGGCTGTTGTGCCGATTGCGCGGAGGGTGGACACTTCCACTACCATTTTTCCTCACTTCCGCCCAGTCTACACTTCCGGTTGGACGCGGTCTAGTCATCCACCGGAATCACATAAAACTGCCAGATTGTGCGGACCGGGCCCAGGGCCAGGACCCCTGGCCTTTCTAATTTCCAGGTGCTCATTTATACCGCAAATGAGCTACTCCTCCTTAACAATCCCAGGAAGAACTGTTGCCTGTTTATTCCGGGCGAGGGCAACGCAAACTGTCCCTGCGGTTATACACTCCCGCAATCACAAAGGACTAGGGCCTTCCAGCCCCTCAAAAGATCCCAGAGTCCTGACTCTGCTAAACTTACAGAGAGTGCTAAACTTCACGGGGGCCTTGTAAATGTCAGATCACTGGCAAAGCACAAATATGAAATCGCACATATGATTTTAGATTGCGAGCTAGACATACTTTTCATGACAGAAACCTGGGCAGATGCTGCCTCCGACCCAGACTTTGTCACCGCAACCCCGGCTGGATTTCGGGCTATCAGGGTCGATAGACCACTAAAACGAGGAGGTGGAGTTGCAGTTATCTTGAGGGAGCACTTCCCTGTAATATTTCACTCCACCTCCACGCCTTTATATGAGGCACTTCACTTTGCGCTCGAACTTAGCCCAAGGCAGACTTTCAGAGGGATCTTGCTATACCGGCCTCCAGGCACCAGAAGTACCTTTACTTCAAATCTAGATAGTCTTCTAGAACTCACTCTTCTAAATAATGACTTCACTATCCTTGGAGATTTTAATTTCTACCTTGAAGACAAGGATAACAGGGAGACAGGGGAACTGATAGATACTTTGGGAGCTGTCGGACTTACCCAACTAGTACAGACCCCCACGCATGAGGCGGGACATACGCTAGATGGTATCTTTACCTCAGCCCACGGTCTCACTTGCAAAGAAACCCTCCCTCTGACATGGTCAGACCACTTGTTAATTAAGTTCAACCTCCCTATTACTTCTTTCAGGCTCGGAGGGACCTCCAAGCCCCCTGCCTCCACCCAGACAGATTGGAGTAAAACGGATAAAACGCTCCTCCGCACATATTTGGAGAGCTCTCGACCACAATTAAATGGGCACCCTGACTTAACTGTTATCAAATACACGGATTGGCTAAGTGAAGTATTAAGGCCTCAGTACCTACTAAAAAAAAAAAAAAACACAGGGAATAGGAAGTCCCCTTCAGCCCCCTGGTTTTCCGACGCGCTACGGAAAGAAAAGCAAAAATGTCGTCGACTAGAAAGGGGCTGGCGAGCAAATTATCACTCACCTGAGAGGAAAGTGTACAGAACGGCCCTAACACAGTATAAAGATTTACTGATATCAGAAAAGAGGGATTATTTTACCAAACAGATTGAGGAAGCAAAAAATTCCTCTAAAGCACAATTTACAGTAGTAAACAAACTCTCCACACCCAACACTTCAGGGTTCAAGGGTAATCAAAAGTCTTGTGACGACATTGCAGCTGCTTTTAAAACCAAAGTCCTGGACATTTTTAAAAACTTCAAGGATACATCAGCTCACCTCCCCACCTCTCCACCGACAAGCCCTGACTCGGACAAGAACACCCTGCTAAGCTTTTCCCCCACCTCTTCTGAAATAGTGGCCAAATACATTCACAAAGCAAAGTCGGGTTCCCCCTCCAACCCATGCCCGCCAGCATTTCTGAAAGAAATTGCGGACCTGGTGAGTCCTGGGTTAACAGAAATTTTCAACTCAATGTTTGACTCTGGCAACTTTCCCTCCACGTGGAAGGACACCTCCATCCTTCCGCTGCAAAAAAACCCCACCCTTGACGCAACCAACCCTAACAACTACCGTCCTATAGCCCGTTTGCCGCTGCCAGCCAAAATAATTGACAAACTTATGAACATTCAACTAACCCAATTTATTTGCGAAAATAACCTGCTTGATCATTCCCAGTTTGGGTTCCGTCAAGAACACAGTACGGAAACAGCTCTCATCAAAGCCACAGAGGAGATCAGAGCGGTGATGGATGGAGGAGGCACGGCTGCCCTAGTGCTCCTCGATCTGTCAGCCGCTTTCGATACTGTTAATCATTCCCTCTTGCAACAGCGGCTGGAGAGTCTGGGGGTCAGGGGCACAGCACTGGCCCTACTGTCTTCCTTTCTCAAGGACAGGAGATTAACAGTTTCGGTTGATGGGTATCATTCTGAGCCTTATACCCTCCCGTGTGGAGTGCCACAGGGCTCCTCCTTGAGCCCTTCTCTTTTTAACGTATATGTCTCCGAACTGGCTCCTTTGATCCGGGACTTTGGGTTCATTCTTACGTCCTATGCCGACGACACCCAGATTGTGGTGGCTGCATATAAAAACCAGGCTCCTCCTACTCAGCAATTTCAGAACTGTATGTGTACCATAAACCGATGGATGAGTACACACTGTCTTAAACTAAATTCTGACAAAACAGAGGTCCTGATCTTTGGTAATATGCAGCCAAACTGGGGCAGTCTGTGGTGGCCGGCAGAGATGGGAGACCCACCAAAACCCGCGGTTAAGGCTAAGAACCTGGGAGTATGGTTTGATAATAAACTCTCGCTTACCCAGCACACAAATGCAACGGTCTCCTCCGCCCACTTCCTTATCAAGAGAGTAGGGAAGATTCTTCCTTATATTCCCGTGGACACCAGAAAAACTGTAGTTACATCGCTGATTCAGTCTAAACTAGATTACTGTAACGGGCTTTACCTGAACATACAGAAGTAGTGCCTGAAAAAGCTTCAGACTGTTCAAAATACAGCAGCACGGTTACTGTCCAACACCCCTAGGTGCAAATCTGTATCTAAAGAGATTCGCAGCCTGCATTGGCTTCCTGTAGCACAACGCATTAAATTTAAGGCGCTGTGCCTGGCTTACAAAGCACTGAACCACACAGGTCCTGTCTTTTTGCAAAATCTTTTTGCCTGGTATGAACCAACCAGACATCTTCGCTCTACAGGGGCCAAACTTCTGACAGTGCCCAGAATTCGAACATCGCACTGGGGTGGCTGCAGCTTTCGCCTTGGCACCTCTGAACTCTGGAACACTCTTCCAGGTGAGCTCAGAAGGGCGAGCTCCCTCTCCATCTTCAGGAAAGGACTCAAAACTTGGTTATTCCAGAACTAGACGTCTTAGCAGGCTTACTGTGTCCTTAGCGCCAAGACACCTCCGGGTAATCGTGCGCTCTATAAATCCCAGTAACATTAACATTAACATTTTAGGAGTGGTAAACTGGTTTGCTTCGTTTGACCCAAGACACTTAATACAGTGGCTAAGTGTAAAAGGCCTGGACTGTACTCATAGTGTTCTGCATATAGGAGTGATCTGGAAATTCGAAATATGCCCTATATGAGGACTAAAGAAATAAAAATACTACGTTGCAATCCTACCTATGTATGTAGGTGTGCGATATAATTTAGCTGGCAACAATTCTTGGAGGCGGTAATCGTTCAAATTCATGCACTTGTGAAGTTAGTCACCTTTACAAAACTTCGATTGTGGACAAAAACGCCTGCAAATTCCTTGTTTCCAGAAAACCCTACATTTAGGGATTTTTAGAAGTTCACGAGGTTTTAAATTGTTTTTTAAGAACTTGCAAAGTTTGGGGAGAAAAACTTTCACAACTTCAAATACCCCTGATATTTATTCGAAAGAGGACAACAATAGAATGAACATGCATGAGATTGCAGTATTATTATCTATTGGTAAGCATTCTAAAGAGCAGTAAGTATTACAAAATCTAGTTGAAGTGGTTTTTTTGCGAGGAGAACCCAAAGATTGAATGGACATTTACACTATCTTTCTCCACTTTGAATTTTATTTAATGTTTAAAGAGTTGAAAGATATAATGGGCACGAAGGCTGCATCTACCTTTCTGGTATACACCCATTGGTCCACTTGTTCGATTCCCTGTCCAACTTTGAGTGCCTGGCTGTGTGCTGACTAGAAGTGCGTTGTGTGAGACTGTGCATGTGGGACTAGGGTCTCTCTGTCTTGGTCTGTTTGCATCAGAACCGGTTTGTATGGTGCTCCTCGTGCATAGGCGGCTGTAGGTCTGTGGGCCTGTCTATGCTTTGTCTGCCTGTTTGCTGCCTATTTGCACATATGAATGCATGTGATCAACATAATCAGCTATCCCTTTGGGATGTTAGCTTTGTTTATTATTTTACTATATACTGTTGTGTGGATGATTCACAAACATTTCCTTGACCATTTCACACCAAGCACAAACTATTGATGCACACATGGACATGTTTCAGAATCCCTGCTTCTTGCTTATTTTTGGCTCTGTCGTTGGCACGTTTAGGAACAGGCACATTCTACTGTTCGAATTTGTAATATTTTTTCATGAGTTCCAACTCCTGACGCAGTACACACACACACACACACACACCATGGACTCAACGCACAGTGCAGCAGTCCGTGCAGGGCTCAGTGGACCCAGGATAGGGGAGTCCTAGGGGGCGAGGGCAGTGCCCCTGTGTTGTCCTGCCAGTCAGGCCTCCTGGACAATAGAGACGGGCTGGCGAAGGAGACTTTTAATCACAACACAATGCTGGCTCTTCCACAAAGCAGGGTGAGGTAGCTAGTGTTACTGCCATTGGGGGGGGGGGGCCGCACCCAACAAGTGCGCCGGCTCCCACGCCACAGCTCCTCTGAGGCGCAGCTTGTTCCCAATCTGCCCATGGGGTGAAGGTCAGGGCGTCAGATCCCTGCACGCGGAGCGCGTCAAGGGCACCGTCAGCACGCGCTGTCTATCCAATGCTACCTAAGAGAGTGCACGCTTTAGCGATTTAAAGGGACCGTCTATAACACCAGGCTTATCTGTTGCTAACCTTGGGGCATTGTCTTTAAGATTCAGCACGAGCTCTGGATTCTTGGTAGCGGGAAAATCAGACATACGTGAAAGTAAGAGAGGGACGGAGGCAGGGAGGAAAATATACAGAGTGAAGTGCCAGAGATATTGTGAGAAACAGAGAAAGGAGAAAAGAAGGGAATAAAAAAAAGAGCCAGAGAGAGAACGTGTGCGAGAAGGAGAGAGGAGCAAAGGAGGGGAGGTTCAAGTAAGGGGACGGAGAGAAAGGGCAAAAATATGAGGCTCGGGAAGAGAGATGCAGGGGACGTTACAGAGCATGTAAGAGGATGGCTAAATGACAGGGAAAGCGACTGTAAATAATATGTGCCTGTGGGGACCACCTCATACATGTCGTAGCGTCCAGAACTTTTCAAAGCATTGACTTCCGCTGTTTTCTGTCTAATTAGATCAACGGAAGCAATACAAGACTACAAAACCCAGAATGCATTGAACTATTACAGCAAATTCCAGGATGGGCAGAGTGCCCCTAATGAACAGGAGAGAGGTGATCACCCTGTATGTGCTTTTATCACCCAATTTAATGGTACTCAGATTTCCTAGATCGGAATAACGGAAAGTTTAGTTGGCCTTGCCAAGATTTAAACTGGTGACCTGCAGATTGCAGCAGATATCATCAGGGAGAGATTAATTTTCACAGCCATTTTGGCATCACTAACAGTATACTGGAAGTACTTTTTCTAGCATCAGGACTACTTGCATGTAATTTTTGTATTGTATTGCAGTATATATATATATAGCGCTTCACACTCCTGACAAGGCAGCAGAGTGCTGCAATCAACATGCGTATGATTGGAATTATGTTGTCTCGAGTATGTCCAACATGGGAGATATTAAGTTGCGTGAGATTCAAAGACACGTTTCAAACAGCTGCATACATTGCTTAGAGCGTGAAAATAGATGCAATCTCACATATCTACTTTCCAAAACATATAATTGGTCATCTGTGTCTTGTGATTATAAGGATGGGATGGGATGGGCCAGGATTTTAGTGTTCTCTGGAATTCAAGGTGATTGCCTATTGAGTTCCAAAGTTTGGCCTTCTGGTGGAGACAGAGCTTCTGCCTGGTTATTATGACTGCTTGAAAGGTTGGAGAGTGAACAGGAGGTCAGCCTGGGACGTAGTGGTCTCGTTTGGTGGGAGGTGTAAAGCTTTTGTTGAGTTGTAGAGTGGTCTAGTCCCATGTACAGTTTGATAAACAAAGCTCATTATTGTAAGTAAGTGCCCTGTAGCCACATGCAGCCTCGTAAGGATTCTGGTATGATGTGCAGTCCTGGGTCCTTTTTTTGCCTGTGGCACACAGATGTGAAAAGAGATGCAAATCCGCATATTTCACCAGATTCACATTTGTGTACAATAGCCAAAAATAGGTGAACCGTAGGCGGTAATTGCTCAGCAGTTCACACACCCTTGTTTTTGGGCACTTCAGAAATTTCATGCAGTTTGCGCTGAATTCCTCCCATTTCTCTACTTCAGCTGCAAGGCAGATTTGGGTACTTTTTAGCCAACTTGTGCGCTGGAGCTGAACCCAAAAAGGGCAGATTTCATTCTCGATTGTGTTTATTGCACAAAATGCAATGGTATAAAATCGCATATTCCACAGGGACACCAGCTTCCTGAAATACGGGGTTTATCATCATAATGACAGCCCAAAACCAGTGTGCAGTACTTTGCTGTTGGGCATTGTTTAATCCACATTATGATCAGAAAAGGTAAACAAATCATGAACATTATAATTTCAAACACTGCCTATTGTTAGCTGTACCTTGTAGAGAACAGCTTCAGCAATCTCGTCCTTCTACCAACAATTTTTTTTTTTTTTTTTTTAACAAAGCAAAAGTTTTTTTTATTTAAAATCTACATTCCTAATTATGTAGTCAATAATATTTTCATCTGTTTTCTGTGGACAGTATATCTCAGTATTTTACTTCCTCTTTTCAATTACAACTTTTCTGTTTGATTAAACACATTTTCAAACTAACTGCTCCAAAATAAGTATGTAAAATAAAAAATAATCTATCAGCCAACAAGAAAGCAGGTCCACAGGCTTCATGAAAACGCCAGTGTGAGACCGCAAGACTTAAAAAGGAACGAGCTTTTGCAACAAATAGTCGGCTGCCGTTCCTTTCTGGATGCATGGTGTCCCTAGGTGTTAGCCAACCATAAAATACATCATTAGTGGAACCAGCTATCACGAAGGAAGCTGTATACCGAGGGATTTGGCCCTTCAAGTCTAATTATAAAATCCTTGTTTTTAAAGAAATAACATCGGGTTGACGATCGAGTCGATTGAGGATATTTTTGAGCGAGGAGAAGAATTGATATAACGTCGTCTGAAGACTGATAGTCTCAGTTAAATATTGATCATTGTGAAGGGAAGACATACAACTAAGTGCTTCAGGATCTATTTTGTGGTGCAACTATATAAGTGCAACATAAAGAGAGTTTTTATTACTTTGTCTTGCTAAAGATGGGATATTAACAGTAACACCATCGAAACGCGTCGACGCATTACCTACACAATTGGTGAAGGCCACTGGATCTGTAGATATTATAAGAATTTGTCTTTCATCAGATTCCAGGATAAACGTGTTTAAAACGAATGTGTTAAATTGAATGACAAAATGTACTGTCTGTTTGTGTCTCTCTTTATTTTTAAGGTATTTGTTTTCCTTACTGTGTAAGGATTCCGTGTGTGTATAAAGTGCTTTGGATTTATTGTGGTTCACCAATTTTAACAAATTTTGTATATGGAAAAATTAAAAATCTTTTTATTGCATTAAATATATTGCTAATTTTATATAATTAAATCCTTTTTTCACTAATTTTGGAATATTCTTCATTTCTACCCTCTCTATTCTGAGTTGTGGGAATTAGGATTATGTCTACCTGAGTTTCTGGTTGAATGGTGAGGTGGTTGTTGTGTTCCTGCCTCTACTTTAGCAATTAGGTACCAAGAGGAAACCCTTCTTTTTCCAAATAAAAAATAACAACAGGTAACATATAATATGGCCTATATTGCTATCGTCAGCCTCCTGGTTTATATGGTCACCAAAACCCCTCGTTATGTATCCTATACATATGAACAATGAGCTCTTATTTTAAATACAGCTTCATACAGCATGCCTTCCATTTCTATATGATGTTAAGATCAAGTGTTACTATTCCCCAATAGTGGTACTCAGCGTACCCACCTTGGAAGGGTGGAATTCTCCATTAACATTGTTGGCACTCAAACCTGAGACTTGCAGATCACCACCTTTCAGCAGCGAGCTTCCAAGTCGCTAAGCCATCTTTGCAGTTTTAAAACAGAGACAGTGAGTGTGTGAGTGTGTTTGTGTGTGCCCTCGTCTGCCATATTTGTGTCACCTGACTTCACAGACAAGTGACCGAAGTGAGGCCGCTTTCACAGTTGAGATGTGGGGGTGCTTCCATGCTGGTGGGTTTTGAATTTGGTGTTTGGAGGTGTAGGTACAGTGACTGAGTGCATTTAATATTTGTATAACTAGCAAATAGCAGTTCGATGCTACACTTTTGCCATTTTTAAGCGTGGTAAATGAAATGTGTCATCGTTACTTGTTTTAATGGTACCCAATTTCCCAACATCAGAAGAATGGAAGGCTGATTGTCCTTGCTGAGCTTCAAACTTTTGACCTACATATCACAGTGGAAGTCAGTGACAAGTGTTTAATTCACTGAGACATCATGTTGGCTCAAGTACTTCTTATCAAGGAAAAACAAGATTTTCTTTGGCCAGCAACACTGTTTTGCCAGCTTTAGGATTCAATCCTTAAATGACGAGACCTTGAAATATGGCAGAAACCCTGCATTTCTCGCATGGCCCCTTCTTATATAATGCCAAGCTGCACCTGTCTATATTCAGCAGATCCAACAGAATCTACGTTGATGACCCCTAGCTCGCGAGGGCAGGAAGCTGGAGTAAGTGCATGAGCGCTGCCCCTCCATGGATGAAGTAAAGTTACTGGCACTGCTTGATGCACAAGCGAAGGTCAGGGTCGGGCGGATTCATCTTTGCCTGCCTGATATCATGGGTGGTTCCTCCCTCGACAACTAGACAGCCAAGGTTTTAAAGACCGAAGAAATCTGCAAGGAAGTCTATTTTCAGAAAAACAATTACTACAGATGCTCTAAAGGCAAATATCATTATACCTATCTCTTAAGAAATATTACACATTCCCTGGACCCATAAGGGTTAGTTACTACATGGGAACAGTGTAAAAAGGACTCTCATTGGCCGACTAGTGGCTTCAGTAGTTGAACTTAAGACACTCTGCGTGTTCGAGTCCTATTCAATCCATTCTTCGTGACTAAATAAGTGTCCTAGGACAATGGCCGCCATTTCCTCAGATTTCACTGCAAAGATCCTGCCCTATAAGTTTACTCTGGATCTTCTGTGGAAGGTTATTTGAAGATTCCCTGGATAGTTACTCTGGGGCTGCACTATAAGGATTTTCTGGAGATGCACTGGAAGGTTACTTTGGAGCTTCCCTGGATGTTACTCTGCACCCGCCTGCAAATTTAGCTTCCCTGATGGCTACTCTGCACCCGCCTGCAAATCTGCCCTGGAGCTGCACTGGAGGGTCAGTTTGCAGCTGTCTGCAAATTTAGCTTTCCTGTACGGTTACTCTGTAGCTGCCTGCAAAGTTACTCTGGAGCTGCACTGGATGGTTACTCTGGATCTTCCTTGGATGGTTACTCTGCATCTGTTTGCAAATTCAATCTGGAGATGCACTGGAAGGTTACTCTGGAGCGCCAGAGCCGCCTACATTTTTACATATGAGCCGTAATGAAAGATTACTCTGGGGTTTTACCTGGGTGATTACTCTGCAGCTGCTCTATACATTTACTCTGGAGCTGCCTGAGAAAGTTGATCTGGAGCTTCCCAGGATGGTTGCTCTGCAGCTCCCTGTAAATATACTCTGGAGCTGCACTGAAAGGTTACTCTGCAGCTTCCTTGTACGGTTACTCTGGAGCTGCCTACATATTTACACTGGAGCTGCGCTGGAGGTTACTCTGGAGTTTCCTTGGATGATTTCTCTGGAGTTGCCTATATATTTACACTGGCGCTGCACTGGAAGGTTACTCTGGGGCTTCCCTGGATAGTTACTCTGAAGCATCATCCCAGCCTGGGTACCTGCCCATGACTACGCCACACACGGAGCTTAGTATTACACTTCTTTATTCATCTGCGTGTAACAGTGAACTCTACATTCTAAACCTGCATTCACTTCACTACACTCTAACACTTATGTCACTGTTCTACGGAGTCTATCAGGAGCCAGAAGTGTTCTTTCTTTGCTAACTCACACAACACTACATCTCTCCCTCTGATAAATAAAAAAGTACAATTTCTTTTACAAATATATATACACAATCATAGCTCTTCAATGGGTCTTCGTGGTGCTCTGATCACACGTCCCGATCATGTCTTCGGAAATTGGGGACAGGCAGTAGAAGTGTCAGTGATCAGTGTTGGTGATGTAGGAACAGCAGCAGTTAAGGGGTTTCCACTTGTCCTTTTAGACCCAGTTTCTACATGGACATCAGTGCTTGACGAGCGATGAGCCACATGTCGGAAATGCGAGGAATCTTGTGTAATGGACTCTCCAGGAGGTTGGGCAGTCACCATGTGCCCTTTGGTGGTCACAACATGAAAGGGCTCAGCATTGAAGGGAGCATCAGATTTTTGTTTTCTAGTTTGACAAACAAGCACTCAAGCTCCTGTAGTGAAAGTAACGTCTTTTGCATGTCGGCACTTGTCTGCATAGGCCTTCATTTTTCTTTTGCAATCCAAGTGCAAGTCTTTTACACTGGTTTCTTCCTCAGTACTTGATCTTCTGGGTGTCCATTGAGGTAACTTGGTCATCATGGCTCTCCCGAACATCAAGGTTGCAGGGCTTTCACCTATGGTCGAGTGAGGGGTCGAAAGGTAAGCTCGAAGAGTAGAATTCAAGACAGTTTTAAGGTTGCGCTTCTCCAAAGCAGCATGCTGAACAGCTTTCTTAAGAGTACTCCTGAACTGTGGCCAAAAAGGGGTGCTCTTCTGATGCTTCACATTAAGATGACGGAGAAAGTCTCTGAGTGCTCTACTGTTGAAAGGTGGACTGTTGTCAGATTTTAAGATCGCAGGAACACCCCATGTCGCGAAGATGATATCTAATCTCTTGATGACTCTTTCTTGAGTGATAGATGAGAGAGATCTTCTATCAATGGAAAACAGGAGTATTCATCAACAATCACCATCAGGTGATGTCCATTGTCAAGAGGTCCAAAAAAGTCAACAGCAATTCTTTCCCATACATGTGTTGGCAACTTTGACATGTTTAAAGTGTGTTGAGTGGTTTTCGATGAAAGGCAGTTACATGGATGACAGGCCTTCAATTATCTTTCAACTCTCTCATTGAGATGAGGAAGGCAGACTCGATCTCAGAGAGCTCATTTTGTGTCAACGATTCCACAATGTCCTTCATGGGCCACTTCAATTATCTGTTGTCGCAGACTCCCCAGAAAACAATTCTCGAACCTCTCAGGATAATGCCTTCTTGAGTAATGGACAGTTCATCTTTGACACTTTTAAACTTCTGGTATTCAGTGTCACAGGTAATATGTTGAATGTGTTGGTTCCAAGATTGATGCGTAATAATGTCTTTTAGTTTTAACATGTCACTATCTTGACTTATGGCAGTGACAATTTGTTGCAATGAAATGGCAGCTGGTGTGCTTGATTTCACAATCAAATTTATGTAGGCTTCTGCAGTCTTGGAAGGGGTACCATGGCACTGTAGAGTCACTCATGAGTAGTAGTCAGAAGGGTTTTGATTGTTCCCTGGACGGTGCACAATTGTGTAGTTGTATTCTTGTAATCGTAGACCCCCAACGTTCACTGCGAGGAGTTATCTTTGCTTTTAAATTTTGCCAAAGACGGTCAACAATGCTTGATGATCTGTCACAAGCATGAAATGCTTTCCATATAAGAATACGTGGAAATGTGGAAATGTTCACAAGCCCACACCACTGCTAAACTTTCTTTCTCTGCTTGTGAATAAGCACGTTCAGTTTGGGACAAACTTCTGCTTCCATATGCCATAGAAAGTCTTCAAGCATTTGGGTGTCTGCTGTGCAAGGATTACATCTAACCTGACAGGGCTAACGTCAACAACAATCTTAGTATGAAGCTTTGGATCAAAGTATGCCCTTTCAGTAACGCTATCAATAGCTTGTTTGATTTTCTTGAAGCTTTGCTCGCATTCTTGTGACCAATGAAATGAAATGTTCTTTTTTATCAAGTCTCTTAACGGAGCACTTACAGTAGCAAAGTCTCGTATATATTTAGAACAGTAGCTGGCCATGCCAAGGAATGAACGTAACATGGAAACATCTTGTGGGGGACTGGCAGTTAACTACGCCTGCACTTTAGCAGGATAGGGAGTCACATACTCATCAGAAAATATATGGCTAAAGAATTTTAGCTTTGTCTTATGGAACTCACATTTCTCAGCATTCAAAGTTAAACCTGCATCAGCGAGCAAACGACTCACTTGTGTGAGAGCTTTATCGTGCTCCTTCGGTATAGCTCTGAAAACCAATATGTCATCACTATAATTGAAAGCATTAATCACAGGCTGCATGATACATCGAATGACATCTTGAAAAAGCTCTGCAGCCGATGACACACCTTAATTTAGTCTTTTATAATGGAACAGACCTATATGTGTAGAAAAGGTCGTAAAGTACCTGCAATTCTCCTCGAGTTCCAACTGATGAGATACTTTATTCAAATCAAGGCAAGAGAAAACCTTCACACCATTCAGTTGTGTTATCATGTCAGCAATGTGCGGACCTGGATGTCGTTCTCTTTCAATTGCCTTTTTCGCTTGACGCATATCAACACAGATGCGTACAGCTCCTTCACTGTCTTTTTTTGGTACCACCACTATGGGAGAAACCCATGGTGTTGGACCAGTGGAATGCTCAATAATATGTTTGAGTAAGGATTCAAATTCTTTTTCAACAGCATCCTCCAAATGAAATGCAATTCGTCTGCGTCTTTGAGCAATGGGGCAGACGTCCTCATTAATTTGTATTTGTACTTTCATAATCTTGAGTTTTTCTAACCCATGAAACAACAAATGGAACTGACTTACTATTTTGTGATCAGCATTCACGTTATAGTTCACTGATATCAGTCCCATATCATCAGCTGTGCTTAAGCTGAGTAAACAGGCACTTGACGTCATACCTTGAAGCACATAAATGGGTGCTTGTACTTTTGTTTTCTTGTGTTTCATCGTTGGTACAAATGAACCTTGACTTGTTAATGGTGTTGATGCAGCTCATGTATACACGTTGGTTTTTTACGTCATGGTAATGAATATAGTTCATTGTATTTCTCCTCAGGCATAATGTTTATCCACATGTCGATAATAAAAGGTATTGGACAACCGTTTACTTTTAGTCTAATCTTCGGACAATGTGAATGACTTTGGTGTTTTTTCATGTCGACTTTTCTTTGGCCTGTGTTTTTATTCACATGCGGTCAGTCCAACATGTGCACGTTTTTCTGAGGCAATCATCGACATGGCACAATCATCTTCTTCACTTTCACTTGACATTGATATTGAAGAACTATTTGTCGATGATTTAGATGACTATCAACTTCATTTGGTGTTGATTTGCCTTAACTGGTGTGGTCGCTTGGCCTTGTGGGCGTGCTTCGAACGTCGCTTCTGGAACGTTCGGGCAGCCATTTTGTCTTCGCGCTGTGGCACACTTACTTTTTCCTTCGCCTTTCAAACCATTGCAAAGGGGTTCTCCTTCCACCAGCCTTTGCAGATCTGTCAAATGGGGGGACATTTAGCTTTGTGTGGAAACGAAAAACCACACCTGAAGCACAACTTCTTTTTCCGTGGAGACATCACTCTGTGTCATTCTGCCTTGTACTTTTGCTTACTTTTCATGTTCATGACTGACTCACTCTGGGCACCTCTGGTCTCCATGTCAGCAGCTTGTCGATAGGCAAGCTCTTCAGCTCTGGCAGCCATGAGAACTCGCTCCAGACTAAGAGTTTCTTTCAGAATTCATTGTCTAAATAAATCTGACAGCCATCCGTCAATAACTCTAAAACATATAGCTTCCTCATCATTAAATTCAATGAACTTACAGTGTTTGAGGCGTGTATCCTGTCTCTCGACAAATTTGTCGATGGTTTCACCAACTTTGTCGTTCTTGACTGAAAATGTAGCTTTCATAATCTATATTTGGCATTGGATTGAACTTGAGATTCAAGGCTGCTTTGATTTGACAGTATGTAATTTTGTCATCTTGCAGCGTTTTCTGTATAACTTCTTTTACACCTTCACCAGCAAGATTCTGAAGGTATTTGAAAATCTGCTTTTTCTATCACATCAATGAAATCATCAAATGTCCTTATCCAAGCAGCCCATATGTTGCCAATATTTTGCTTTTTTGTGATATCGAATGGTGGTGGTGGTTTCAGGAAGGTGACGGCATTGTAACCATTTATGAGATTGGCTGACACTGAGAGTGGAGTTCTGTCCGAGACAGTCTGCTGTCCGCTAGGACCCGCTTCATCAGTGCCATCTCTAAGGCCCTGTGCTATGCTGGCCTCTGGGTCATCTTGAACAGTCTATGGAACCCTGACCTCCCTCTCGGTCTCCATTGGAGCCCTTCACTTTTCTGGAGATCTTTGGAGTTGTTCTGAGCCACCACTCAACACATTTTGTGGTGTGCCGCTTTGTGTATGGACGGGTCCATAAGCACAACCCTGGGCACTTCTTCTGGGGCAACTCGACCCAACACTGTGGTATGATGACTCTACTCAGTTCTGGTAAGCAGATTACCATTTCCTGTATTTGAATTGCTTTGAGGTGTTTTTTGCTGTCCGACACCTGGCTGATATCTGCCTTGCAGCGCTTCTGATCACAGTGTTATCTTGCAATTTGCTGCGCTTTCAAAACGTGGTTGTATCCGCCTTTAACGTTATCACTCTGTGTGATGTACAGCCTCAGTTTGCGTAGTAGCGCGGTACCTCTCTTTACGGCCTTTCCAGCAGGTTCTTGGCCAACGATGTGTAGACTTCTCAGTGAAGCTTTTGTTATCTTCAAATACTTCACACTGGCTGGAGTTGCGCTTTGAATCCAGATAGAACAATGTTGATTATGCACTTCGACTGAGGCACATATGGCACGCGCAAGCAGTTTGCTGGACCATGGCAAACTCTATGGGAGAGCACTGCCGATCTTTGGGTTACTTATCCCCTATCTCATCCCCAGTCGTAGCATCCTCTCCAGCCTAGGTACCTACCAAATTACTTTGCCATACACAGCGCTTAGTATTGCACGCCTTTATTCGTCTGCGTGTACCCGCGAACTCAACATTGTAAACCTGCATTCACTTCACTAGGCTTTAACACTTACGTCACAGTTGTACAGAGTCCATCAGGAGCCAAAGGGTTCCGTCATTGCTAACTCACACGACACTACACTGTCCTATACGTTTATTCTGGAGCTGCGTGAGAAAGTTGCTCTGGATCTTCCCTGGATGGTTCCTCTGCAGCTCCCTGTAAATATACTCTGGAACTGAACTGAATGGTTACTCTGCAGCTTCCCTTGATCGTTACTCTGGAGCTGCCTATAAATTTACACTGGCACTGCTGTGGAAGGCTACTCTGAGGCTTCCCTGGATGGATGGATGGATGACGCTATATCGAAAGCTACAACGATAATTTCCGTTGTAGTGCATGCGTGCAGAAGGCATTCTTTAAAAACAACAAATCGGTGAAAAGACGGGCGTACTAATGACGCGGACGTTCTGCGGGATTCGTTCCAAAGGCTATGTGTACCAAAGCCTTTGTGAATATGGCTATTTGCCTCCCTGGATAGTTACTCTGCAGCTGTCCTGTACGTTTATTCTGGATTTGCCTGAGAATGCTGCTTTAGAGCTTCCCTGGATGGTTACTCTGCAGCTCCCTGTAAAGGTTACTCCGGAACTGCCCTGGAGGGTTACTCTGGTGCTGCCCTGGAAGGTTACTCTGGTGCTGCCCTGGAAGGTTACTATGCCGCTGCCCTGGAAGGTTACTCTGGCGCTGCCCTGGAAGGTTACTCTGGCGCTGCCCTGGAAGGTTAATCTAGCGCTGCCCTGGAAGGTTACTCTGGCGCTGCCCTGGAAGGTTACTCTGGCGCTGCCCTGGAAGGTTACTCTGGCGCTGCCCTGGAAGGTTACTCTGGCGCTGCCCTGGAAGGTTACTCTGGCGCTGCCCTGGAAGGTTATTCTGGCGCTGCCCTGGAAGGTTACTCTGGTGTTGCCTTGTTACTCTGATTATCAGCTAAGCTGCAGCTCCCTGGCATATCAAGTTTAAGGCAACAAATACACTGACAGTCGCCTCGCATGGACTTAACTCAGTCAGTCCACCTTCAGTTGTTGCACGCAGTACTATGCATACAAATACTCCTGAAACCTGGCTCCCCAGTGCTCTGGAGTCACTGGACGCTGTGGTGCCTGGAAAAGTTAGCGAAATAGGAACACCAGCCTTCCTTCCTTCCTTGCCACAGTAAGGACTGACCAGGCCGGACTGAAGGGAGGTGGAGGGACACCACTCGCTCCTGACCTTTGGACTCTACAGATAGGCCCTTCGTTTTCATATGAGAGTCAACATCTTGCTTTTGGCTGGCTAGGGAGGAGTATGCAGGACGCCTGTGGGTGAGGATACCGCACAACCCGAGCCTCGCAACCTGGCTTGTGTGCATTCTCTGCTGCAAAACCTCCTGTCCAAAGAGCTCAACTGCCCCATCACCAATCAAAGATGGTGGCCTGGTGATGTGGGCATGCAGAAGAGTGGTCAAACCCATGCACCGACTGTTAGCTGCGGAGGATGTGAGAAATATGCTTTCCTTGTCTGTCAGGAAGTGCAGTAGCAGGGCACGCCTTGTGTCTGCTGCATTCGCTCACTTTGAAGGCAGTGTTGAGTTGGGACGAGAAGACTACTTGGGCCATTTCCAACTAGAGACACACTGGTTACCAGAGACATTTGTGGCGGATTCTCCATGTGCTTCGGATGTTCCATTGGCTTGGGAGAGAGCCCGCAATATTAGGGGCAGCCTTACATCCACCACAGTTGAACATAGGTGCCCTGCCTGTCTAACAATCTAGAATGTCTCGATAGGACAGTCTGGCTCCGCCTCTATGGCCGCTTGCAGAGCTGGAAAGCATAGATTCCAGAAACACTTTATTCTTTCGCTCGCCCCCACCCCACCAGGGCTCGTGCTGGGGTCCTGCCGCATCCCTCCTGGCATGCGACCACATTCACTGCACGCCGGGCCCGGCTCCTCTCTGCGGCTAGCCAGGCTCGCTTGTTTTTCAAGTCTGACATTCAACATTTCATCTCAGGTTAGGAAAACAAAAGGCGATCAACACCATATGTGCCTGCCGGTGGGGATCACTCCCTCCAAAGAGGACGGATAATGCATTTTTAATCTGCCACTGTAAACTCGTTTCCCAGAAGCCAGCCAGATATGTCAGCCGGGTGGGGCTCGATGAGGCGGGCGTGGGTGGAGGATTCTGGGATGGAGCTTGGCCTGGTGGAAAGAACAGTGCTAACTGTGCCAGGTGCTGATGCTCTGCAGAGGCACGTGCTATGCGGCTCACACCACACTTAATGTTTTGTCTTCGGTTATAAGCAAATGTAGAGCACGATTCTACCATGTGAATGCAGCTGTAGCACTCTCGGATATCAAGCCCTTCATAGACGTCCGTATACTCTGCACGACAACCAAAGATGACACACAAACACACAACGAGGCCTAGATGAAAGAATGTCATCACAATAGGAGGGATTACCGCTTTAAAACGTTTTGTTAAAATGCTCTTGTATAGCTCCTTGTTCACCATTTACAGCTCTTGACGCTGTGTAGGCTGCTATCCATAATCAATATCTCCGATATTAAGCGGACTGGCTTTTAAGCAGGGCCACTGAAATTATGCGGCTTGTAAGGACCAGAATAACTAAATTATGCGACAAGAAAAGGGAAATTATGCGGAGTAATGCAGCACGGTTTGTGATAGTATTACTTTATTATTTTCTCTTTTATACACATAGTAATACTTTCTGGTCAATTCATTCACCTTATTAGTACCAGTTTAATACCCAAATACAGCAATAAGCAATAAAAAAATTAGCAGTCAACATATGCGAAGAGCGTTCCTCTACGCAGAGACGTGTGTAGATGGCTTAGTTAAATCATGCTTGTTGAATAGGAGAGCGCAGGTTTGAGTGCAATATTTTTCAGATTGAGTCAGATCACCATCTGTAGACATTATTTGTCAAAATATATACAGTCCCTGCATAACTTAATGGTGAATAGAAATATGATCTCACTCCTGTGGCAAGACACCCAATTGTTTTTCTCAATCACAAGCAATCTGGACAGGATGCGGGTGATATTTACAGTCATTCTGTGGTGTTTAGGGGTTGGATGGACTTGAATTGGTTGGACTTGAGATCCTGCGAGACAGAACTGATGCTTACTGACCCCAAAACTAATCTTGACAAATTAAAGGAGATTTTATAGTCAGATATTAATCTTGGCAAATTTATGGCAATCCTATGGTCAGATGAGAATTGATAACAGTATTGATCAGAGTCGACTTTAATCAGGAGGTATCAATGGAAAATCACATCCATCAGCTGAAATATAAAAATATGGCTTCTGTAGAGGAACTAGAGCAAAAATGTGTCCTTAACTGAAAGAAAAGGAGAGAATCACCATTGCAAAAGTCAAGATGGTCTCTGCTGTTTAGCGATGAGCGACTGTAATCCATCCATTCCCTGTCCCACGCATCTTGATGCCAAAACGTCTAGCTGCTGTGTAAACCGTATGAAAGAAACCCTTCTCTGATGAAGAAGTAGGCCGATAGTGCCATGAGCATGGCAAATCTACGATAAGAATAGTACACCTTAGATAAAGCTCTGATTACAGTGCTGGAAGCAAACATGTCTAACACGGTGGCACTTTCTAGCGTGGAGGAAGGCATGTCTGTCAAGGTTTGTACTGAACTAGCCCCGCAGTTCGTTTCTCTCACATTTCACCGACTCACAGGGGCCCCATGATTGGATGCACTGTTGGGTCACCCTCACAATCCCGCCTCCATTGTCAATCGCGTAATGAGCAGCGTTCAGCTTCCGGATCATAACTTTGACATGGTTGTGAATCTACCAGAAGTGGAAAAGAAATTAGGCCTCTGAGGAAGAGGGAAGCTCAGGTTGAAAACAAATATGAGGAATCCACCTTCATGCTGCAAATTCACATTTTAACTAACCATGTACCACCATAGAAGCTACCATACAGGGAATATATTGCGCTTTGGATGGCTCATGCTAAGAGAACAGGAAAGAGTTCCAGCAGCCAGCAATAAGTATTAGCAAGTTAAGTGTTCACCAGCAACGGCTTCTGTGTGTGACCTGTAAGGCAATCCCAGCAATGTCAACTCAGCCTTTCACCCTTCCAAGGTTGATAAATTGACTACCATCAAATTACATGATGTAACATCTATTATTGACAGAAACAAGAACACAAGGAAGGTTGCATCATCTCTAATTGAAATATTAGTTCCTGGTCCATCCAGAAACTGACATGGTGAGTCAAAATCAAATCAAAATCACTTTATTCGATCTAGTTCAAATATAGATCATAAAAGTACACTACAATATGGACTGCATTTCCTTAAAGTGTCACATGGCAAGTCATTGGTGACAAGTAACCAATCCTAGTACAGTGCTGAGAAGCAAAAACCATGCTAAATGGGTAAATAACGCGCAAGCAAGGGCATGAGTTGGCGGCCCTGCCAGGAGTAATTTTGATGCACTCTGTGGTTCCTGCTGGGCAATCTGTAATATGAAAATAATAATCATTTTCTATGTAGTGCTTCATACCACGATCCTGCCTTTTCTAGGTGCTATAAATTATAGATGTTACTATTATCTAATTTTGGGAAAAAAGGAAGGCTGAATGAATGTGCTTTGTCAGATTCAAACTTGAGACCTCCACATCAACTTATTTGTCAGCGGAGATCGTTCAGCTCACCGAGATATCACGATTGTGACCTCAGGTGCTTCTCCCAGACACAGGTACCGTGCAAGTATAATCGATTCTCCAGCTAAAATAGTATTTTGCCACTAGAGTGTTCCTATCCACTAAAATACACAGTTGTTCTGCCTGTAATTTGGCACAACCGTGCAACGATACCCCAAGGCTGCTGCCTTACCGCACTTTAAAACGCAAAATATTCCATACAGATCAACAAGCGCTTGTCCAGGTGACGACATTTTTACCCACAATGCCACTCGTCATTATAGTGCCACACAGAGGATAATCTGGCTGCTTGTTTTTCACAGCTGTAGAATGTAAACAGAACGCACAAGAAGGGCCTATGTTCTAAAACGTGCATACTGTTCGCGTTAGTAAAACGCTCTCATTTAACTGAGGCATTTAGGGGCACGCGGGTTCAACTTGTAGTTTAACTAGAACAAAAGGGAGACATGTTTTCCAGAACAGCTGCTCTGAGGGACACTGGGGCGCATTCCTCTAGCGGGGCCGCCCTACAAGAAGAACTTGTTTTGGGCAAAGTGAGGATCAGCTCACAGGATGATGGGAAAAGATGCATCAGCTGGCCTTAATTTTATTTTCAGCATGTGTCCTCTGAACAGTGAGGGGAGACTTGATTTCCAGCTGCGCACACAGACACCTGTCATTCACATATACAAGGAAGGGAACACTTCCTTCGAGCCGGGGAGATATAGCGCCTGTGTGAACTAATCAACTCTAGAGCCCAGGGAAAATGAACTTTGATCCGCATTTTTCAAACATGGGAACAGAGAGAGAGTCGCCCGCGAGTTCCCAGACTTCTCCCCTGGCGAATGGATCAGAATGACAGAGAAGGAGCCCTCTCGATGACTGGGGAAAATAGACCCTCAATTCAAGGAGGGAAATGTATATAGTGATCAAAAATAGAACTAAAGTCGCAATCCATAGAAAATTTGAAACTTAGGATAAATAGCCTTTCTAGGAGGCAATTAGGAAAAGTGCCTGTTGGCAGATGGGGTAAATGCCCAAGCTTCAAAATGCCGCTTGGGCAGGGGTAGAGTTGGTCACGTGAGGCTCGGTCACACCCAGGCCTCTTTGATATGCGGCTCTGACTCTGCCCAGCCTTTCAGAGGCACCAGCCACCTGCCTGGAACACTCCAAACCCCCTTAAAGGCCAGCCTGCCCTTCAAAAGAGGTCAACAGATTGAACAATCGAGCTCGAGCACAGAGCACACATTCATCAATTCCGGGCCCGGAGCCGCACCTTGTTTGCTTACACGTTTCTGAAGGCCTTGATAGTTCAGGCCCATTGCTAAAGCCCTTCACAAAAGACACACTGCAAGAGGCTGAAAGCAGAACCTGTGAAGACTGGCAGGGATTGAGTCTCCTCATCTGTGGTCCAGATGTGTCACACAAGCGACAATGTAATGTGACGGAAGACATAGGGTACAAGGAACGCGCCTAAAAATAAGCACAGAATTGTTCACGATGTGGCGGAAACACCACAGTTTCTAGTCAAGGCCAGGTACAATGGTACAACGTGGCCTTATCATTATGTCATGGAGCCCTAGTGCAAGGAAGGAAATGGGCTCCCTAGCTGATGTATGAATTGTAAAATACAACATTAATAAGGGTTGGATGAGCACCTCTGTCCTCTGTGCCCCGGTGCACTGAACCTGTTGCACCAATGAAAGCTACACCCCTGGTTTTGTGGGTTCCAAGCAGGCCCTAGTAATGGCCCCAGAATGGTAGAGCATAGCGCAAGAAGGTTCCTGGAGGATTAATCGCAAACCACAGCAGCCGGCCCTCAGTGGTAGAATGTAGAGTTGAAAGGGTCTTTGTAGAATCCATGGAAGCCCTGCTGTGGGTCTGGTATGGTATAACGTAACCTTAGATGGAGGTCTATGGATTGTACGCGAGTCCGAGGAATGGGTCCAGAGTGGTAGAATGTACTGCGTGACGGTTTGGTCCACAATGGTAGAAGGCAGAGTTGAGCAGAGCGACCAGGGCAGTGTGGTTGAAAGGTATGAATGTGACCATGGAAAGGTCCTCATGGAAACAATCCAATCATGGCGCTGGGGTTGGAATAGTTGTATATAAGAACGGATACAATATATGAGTGCAATCCAATCACGGTGCTGGGATTGGAATCATTGAATAGAAGGACGGGTAGGAACGTATGAATACAATCCGATCACGGCACTTGGGTAGAAATGGTTGGTACAGTGGGAGGATGGACACGACTTCATGGAACCAATCCACTGATGGCACTGGGGTTGGAGTGGGAGAGTGTGACCACACCAGTGGGGCTGTTTTAGTTGAATATGAGGATGAATAGGTACTAGTGGAGGCAACACGATCACTGCAGAGGTGCTGGAACAGTTGACTGAGGTGATGGTTAGGTAGTCATGGAAATAACCTCCTTGTGGTACTGGAGTCAGAGCGGTAGAATGACCATGGATAGTCTCGCTGAGAGGCAATCTGCCCATGATCGTTGGACCAGAAGGCTACAATGAGATAGCAGATACCCACCATAGAAACAATGTGATCACTGCAGTGGGACCGGAAGGATAGAATGTGGGGATGGGTAGGTCCTTGTGGAAGCAGCCCATGCTCGGTCAGAAGAGGCAATAGCTTGGAAGGATCTCGTTGTCAGTGCCAGATATCCAAAACCTGTACGTTTTGCTCTCTGGTGCAAGAAGAGTCTCCTCAGTACAGCTCATCTGAGTTGAACATTCCTTGTTCTGATCTCTTGAGACATCTGATAATAACAATATTGAATCTGATGATCAGAAAGAGTCCTTGGTGTCAGAGGCAGGATTTCTACATTAGCCAGTCAGCTTCCAGGTTGGCACAGTGCAGTTCCCAGTAAATAGTGTACTTTGGTGAGTGCAATGAAAGCGGACAATATTAAGTGGCCAGACTTCTAATAAAAACCTAGTTTCAATATACCAAGTTGGAACCTTGGGTGAATGCAATCTACATAAATACAATGGTACATAGTGGACTTGTTGACTATGTACTTATATATTACATCAATTGCCCGAGTCTCATTCAGTGAAATGAAGGAATGGAGCCTGGCCCGCATATACTGCAAAGTATTGAAAATGAGTTGTCTGTACAAATATGCAGTAACTCATAAGGTGTTCTATGCATATACGAAGTTCTACAATCGACCAGGGAGTCACATTGGGGTGGAGGGTTTTAAAGATTTGAAATAGACCGTCTGATAGTAAATATCAGAGTAAAATCCTTTAGTCTACATTTAAAGGTGTCAATGGTGTTTCTGCCTTATAGGTTGTTTGAAATGTCATCACCAGGACAACACAAACTGTGAGCCCATTACATACTGTATGTAAAATAAGAGAAAAAAATAAAAATGACTGAGAGGAAAGTGATGAGGGGCTAACATCACTTGTATGCACAGCCTAATGACTATTATGGGCTGCAGAGGTCCCAGGGTCAACGACTAGAAACATAAGGAATTAGTTAGTAAGCAACTGAGGTATTAGAAAGTCAGACAGGAAGCCTGTGGGTGCATCATGTGCGGATTACACTCATGCTCATGTAGTGGTATTATCAGACAATGCTAAGAACTGTTGCGTAAGCGGAATATACAATAATCAAAAATCAGCTGACTAAGTGGCAATAAATGAATTCGGTGTCAGGTGGATGTTGCCATCGAACCAGAAGCAGGGAAGTGAGACAGACAACAAAGCCATCCAATCATGGTGAGCAAAGAGCAGACCTAAATCCCACTCCATGAATATGTATTGGAAACAATAGGCCTTGCCAACAGCTGAGGCTGCCTGATACTGGACTTGGAATGGAACTCTGGCTAAAGTACCTTAACAAGTGAGTTATTCATTGGGCCTGGTAGCATTGCTCGTTTCCGATCTCTGGGCCTTGCTACCGGATGTTGAGATGAAAGAGGCCTCTTGAAACCCCACCTTGCCTAATGGTGCGTGTGATTGAAGAGCTTAGCACACACCATGGCCTGAAACACCTCTAGGCACTCAGGCGAAGTGTAGGCGGTAATTTGTGTCAGTGCACTATGCACTCTGAAGCATGACCTCCTTCACACTCCTTCAGATATTTTCACAGCCCCTCTCCCCTACATACCTTGCACGCTGTCCATCGAAGCTGAGCTCCTCAACATTGCTCAGAAATGCCATGCATGCTTTCCTTTCATAATCTATAACCGTACAGGTCCCAATGGTACCAAGCGGTGCCAGTTTACCACACTTGCCACAAGTGCCAATATGCTATACTTCTGCTCACCTTTCTAACTTTTCCCACTGCTCACCAGTGCCAGGATGCGGCATTGTTCACAAAGTCCTAGGTTTTAACGCTGAACCCACATCCAACTTCGCACATGTAAGCAAGTCCACAACGGCAGATATATACTTTTGCAGAAGTAGTATGGAGCCATTTAAGGGGTGCACGTATGCTCTACAGTATAAAATAACAATGCACTAGTTCAAGCTTTTCGCACTGTTCACCAGTGCATGCTGCTTACACTGTTCACCAAAGACATCTTATCATATTGCTCAAAAGTGCTAATTTCTCGCTTTCCAAAAGTAAACTTTGCAGCACCTCACATTTTTATGTTGAGCCTGGGCAGCACACACGCTGCTCTGCGAGCCATGCTGTATTGGAGTATGTACTTGAAGCCCGCCCACTCTCCGCCCATATTTGTCATTGGCTTGTGTCATTGTCCTTCTAAAATGTTGCCTTCTGATTTGTTATTAGGCTTGTTAGTCCCTCCTTAGTACCTCCTTGTCTTCATTTGTAACCTCCCATGAGGACTGGCCCCTTTACTTCGGTTGTTGCACGGTACGTCTTCTTTAGTCTGTAAGTACTATTTTCTTTAAATGAGTTTCTGTTACTGCAGGAGGGTCTCTCGTGCGCAGTTGTGATCACGGCTTGTTTATTAAACTTGTAGCAAACGGGAAGCAATTCAGGGGCCAAGGGAGACAGAAGGGAGAAACTCAACGATGCCTTCAAGCATTTGGAATGCAATAGGTCTCGCGTTTGCAAGAGTTTAAGCTATTGGCATTGTAAATGACAATGTCTTTTATTTAGGTTTTAAAAACCAAAACATAAATAAAAGGCATTGTCATTTACAATGCCAATAACTCAAACTCACATAAATGCGAGACCTATTGCATTGCAAATACTTGTTTACTCTGGACATCAGTGCCAGTTGATCACTATGGTGACTAGAGCAAGGTTCTAATACCACCTACCACGGTCACCACCCTCACAACATTGGCCCTCTAGAACCAGTTTAGCACTGCCCACTAGGTTTTAGCATCTCAAAATTGAACGTCAGTGTAGGCTTCTCAATGGTCATACTCTTTACCAGTGTAAGATCCTACCACTGTCCCCCGGATGCAGTATATCAGTGCACACCAGTGCCAGCTTCCTGCACTATCCTCCAGTGGCGTAACGAAACCTGAGGGGGCACCCCTGCAAAGTACAAGGAGGGGCCCCCGTCCAGACTCACTCAAGAGCTCTCAGGTCAGAGTACTGTGCTGAGCAGGCCCCCTGGAGCTCGGAGCCCCCCCGAACTGCAGGGGCTGCGGAGGTTACGCCAGTGCTATCCTCCCAACCCAGGCTACAGACCAGTCAGAAGGGACATAAGACTCTGTTTAGTCAATCTTTGTCCTCTCTGTTATGGCCGTGGACTATTGGTTTTGTTTGAGATTTTTGTACAGCGCTGCATACCACCTTGTGCCAGCTTCCGAGTTCCTTGGCATCATTTTGTGCCTACTTGAATAGGTTTATGTGTAAGCTGGACAAAGGATACATGCGTGTGTTGTCACATTGTTGCACCCTTTAGTGACTTTGGAGGTCTAGAATCATGGCATTATTGCCAACAAGCAACTCGTGGTCTGTAGAGAGAGGGCGTCACAGCGTGACTGGACATCCCTTCATTAAACGTCCAGGTGTAGCGGAATTGACATCACTGATGACATCACAGGATTCACCCCATACCCCACCCTTTTCTAGGGGTAGAAGTGCTGCCACTGGCCATCCCATATTGACTGCAAAGCTAGGGTGTCTGGACAGGTCCCATCTGTCTTGTTTCCACTGGTCGTCGCAATCCGCACCTATCTCTGTCTGCATGGTGTCTGATTGGCTTAGCAAGATTTTGGTAGCTTCAGGGGAGTTTTCAGGGTAAGGAAGGGACGGGGTGATCTGATCTGCCTGGATGGCCCCAGACTCTCATCTCCAAAAGAGGGCAGTGGACGAAGGCCAAGGGTAGGAATGGGTGAAAAGGCCCTGTCCGTGCAACTGAATGCCTCACAGACAGAAGCACAGCAGTCAACTGGCCTCAGGTCATGACCTTGGCCGTCAGCGAGTCCTCTTTTATACTCCTAGCACTAGGCATGCTGGGATTTGTTATGTCACTGTGGTCATTTCAAAGTAATAATACTACATACATGTCTATGTAGCTTTTAGCACCACAGTTTTGCCATTTATACGCGCTAGAATTAATGGATGTCGCTTTACTCAATGTAATGGTACTCAAACCCTTGACCTCAGAAGGATAAAAGTCTGACATGATCCTGTTGGCATACAGACTCGTGACAGCACAACAGGGCAGACGTCAGCAGTGAGCGCTTAACTCACAGGGACCAGGCTTGCTAGCACGGTTGGATTAATTAAAAAAAATACAGTCACCACTGCCTGAAATTCCCAGAAGACGTGTGGCTACTTGACAACACTGAGGCCCTCTAACTTCAGGGCTGGCACAGCAGAGGGAGCGCGCTGTTGTTGGGACTCATCTATGGCAACGGAATTTTTGTTGGTCTCCGGCCAAAGCGACTGAAACAGTCACAACAAGTCAAACGCAGGGCTGACTGTCTAATCCTGAGCCTAAAAGGGTGGGATCCCATTAAGAGGGTGTGTGTGGCTTCACTAGCAACCAGGTAAATGGTGGATTCACTTTAAAATCGTCTGCGCACGTGGTTTGCATTCCTACCTCTCTCTGTGCCTAGAGAAGCTGCAGGAGCCCTTACAACGCACCGTGCAGGGCGCGCTCTGAAGCCAGCAGGCAAAGATTATAAACAAAAATGGGGGGAGATGGAGGTAGACGTTAGGTTCATCCTCCAAACTGTGTATAGTTATTAACGAATCTGTAAATGACAGATCTAAGAACCTAACCAAAGGGAAGGGCTTCAGCTAAATGTGCGAAACAACGCCCGAGTCTAAGAAGAGAAAATTCTCTTCTTGAGTCCCCTCACTCACCAAGGGTTGCCCCTAGGTGACATGCTTCATCATTGGGGCCATCCCAGACATCTACTGTCTGGGGAGTGCTGCAACTTGCGGAACTACGTAGGAGCACTTTTTGTGAAAAAATGTGTAGTGCAGTGTTGGGGGGAGTGGTGATGGTGATGCTAAAAATACCTAGCTAGTGAGCGATTAGTTTATTCCTGCTCCTAGTTGGTATGGATAAAGGGGTTAATAATAGGGAGGAAGTGTAACTGTTAAGTGTATACTATCCCTAGTATTTGGTCGACATGTTTCGAGGTGTCCCCTAAACCTCTTCTTCAGGACCACATGTGGACCAGCCCCATGTGTACCACTCCGTGAGAAAAACAATCCTATACTAAAGAAATAATATAATAAAGAACAGGTGCACACCTAATGTGTGAGCACCAAAATTAAATACATACGGTTGAAATCAGACTCGTAGTATTTATGCGTTCCACCCGGGTACGAGTAGGTGTCATTGACGGAGGAGTGCTGAGCCAAGGTTACTACAAGCCCCTCCACCCTGGCAGTCCATGAGGCACAGCGTTGCCAAAACAGAAATACTACGAGTCTGATTTCAACCGCATGTATTTAATTTTTGGTGCTCACACATTAGGTGTGCACCTGTTCTTTATTATATTATTTCTTTAGTATAGGATTGTTTTTCTCACGGAGTGGTACACATGGGGCTGGTCCCCATGTGGTCCTGAAGAAGAGGTTTAGGGGACACCTCGAAACAACATGTCGACCAAATACTAGGGATATTATACACATAACAGTTACACTTCCTCCCTATTATTAACCCCTTTTTATCCATACCAACTAAGAGCAGGAATAAACTAATCGCTCACTAGCTAGGTATTTTTAGCATCACCATCACCACTCCCCCCAACACTGCACTACACATTTTTTCACAAAAAGTGCTCCTACGTAGTTCCGCAAGTTGCAGCACGCCCCAGACAGTAGATGTCTGGGATGGCCCCAATGATGAAGCATGTCACCTAGGGGCAACCCTTGGTGAGTGAGGTGACTCAAGAAGAGAATTTTCTCTTCTTAGATTCGGGGCGTTGTTTCGCACATTTAGCGGAAGCCCTTCCCTTTGGTTAGGTTCTTAGATCTGTCATTTACAGATTCGTTAATAACTAAGCCAGCAGGCAAAGGTCACACCGGGTGTAAAACACTACTACTCTCGGTGCAAGGGCCGATGCCCTGGAATTAACTCCCTCCCAACTTACAACAGATAACTGACCGTAGGAAACAGAGACAAGTTTTACATGGTAAATACGGAGTTGCTGCAGTGAATGGGAGCGCCAGCTTGTATCACTTCCGGTAATAAAACGCCCTAAAGTACTCAGAAGTGTTCCCAGCCTGGAGATCAAAGATTTAAAACCCAGTTGAGCCGAGCCAGGCTCTACTGGGTTAATTAAAATCCTACTGAAAATCCATTATCGTGGTATGCAATGGGAATTTGTTTAGCGCATCTCTGCATTTGCATGATCGTAATGTGTTTCCATAATGTTCTAAGATTTCTATCGATTGAGTGTGTGTGTGTGTGTGTCTGTCTGTCATTCCACAGAGCAAAATGCTATTAAAAAGTTCAGTTGCTGAATTGTGATTCTGTACAGAAACCACCGATTTTGTCTCAGTTAATGTTGTTATATATTTGTTTGGTTTCTTTTTTTTACTATAGCTTTTACTTCAAAATTGTTTCAAATATTGATGTTATATTTTGGAATAGTGGGTGCTAGCACAGCCCTTGCTGCTTCGCGGAGCTGTAAACAACACGCGGTGCTATTTAACATTGTTTACAGACTAAAAGGAAGCACATGGAGGCAGTGTTGTTTCCTCCGCAGGACTAACGTCAGTCTCCTGTGATGTAACTTCCGGACTGACTGCTGGAAATGATCCTTTACGTGTGTTTACATTGCAGAAGATCGCCTTCCACCGGACAATCTCAGCTCCCTAAACGATTCACCCACACTCCTTCCAGCGTGCCTCGCTAAGTCCCACCCCATCACAACGAGTGAGCAAGAGTGAAAGCAGCGAGTCACGAATCACTGCTCACTATTACTGCTCCCTGCTTTCAATGGCACACGGCAGTTGCATTCTGGGATCCGTAGTGTCCTATTTAACATCATAACTTCATACAGGTCATATTGGCGCACAACGCCCATAGGGCTCAAAGGGCTTCAAACCACCCCAAACGTCGTGTGTGTCAGCCCGGGCTGAGACAGCTTCCCGGACACACACAGAGACAGTTTTTGAGCTGCTGTAGGCTGGCTAATCTGGCGTCCGTCTTATCGCAGCCGCACCCGTGTACTTCGCAGGTCTTTAAAAGACCATTTACTTGCTAACAAGGCTTTGTTGTTTTTTCACCTCTTGTTAGAGCCCCTGCATCTCCACTCTGCCTATTACTGGAAGAATTAACCCCCTCCCCCCCGAAATTTTTAGCAGCCCCCCTGAAATGTGGCTCTAGTTGCGCCTCTGACTTCATACGTATTGGCTCAATAACCCCATCATTCAAATGATTTCATCTAAAAAGGCAGGGCTGGGTGAATGTCTCTCATGTGACATTGTGCTACTTGGTAGGGGCAGTCCCATCGCACTTACATCAATAAAAACGTCCTCCTCAAAATTATCACTTCTTGAACTTGCTCAGGAACAAGAATAGCAAATTTGGCAGGTCAAGGTCATGGAAGGTCAAGGTTTAGGTCTAGTTCAGGTTATGGCAGATGATGGAATTAATGGTCAGATGTGATAAAGTTATGTGGTGACTACAACCAGTGGTCTTGATCACTAGGTAAGATATCCATGCTATAAGCCGTACCAAGAGCCCCTCATAAAGCAGCAGAGGTGGTCCGGGCTAGATAATACTTGACCCCCAGATCGACCAACCTACATCCAGACACAGTGGGTTGTCCATGCAAATCATTTCCATTGAACTCCTCGTTTTCAATCTAATACCGCTGAGCATGCTTGTACTTGTAGTTTCACGTTTTTGCAATTTCTGTTTTACTGATGAGTATACATAGGCCTGCATGCTTAGCGCTGGTGGCTCAAGTTTCCCAGACCTATGCACAAAATGCTGCTCAAATCCTTATTTTTTTCCTTTGAATTCTGGGACTAGTGGTCTTGTTTATTTCATTAGAAAACAGGACTACAGGTCCCAGAATGAAAAAAAAACCTGGGCTTGAGAAGCACAGCACACATTGACCTGGTAAACTTGGCAGCCATGTGAAACGAAAGCCCAGAACTGAAAATATGGCAACATGCCAAAATGGAGCATGGCCAGTATCTCATCTGAACGTGCCTGGCATCACCTGCAGAACACCAGAGTCTTGAAAGTATAAATCCCACAAATTCATGCCAGGTCCCTAGTCCTCTCCACACCTTCAAAAACTCAGTAGGGCAGAATACTGCGGTAGAAACAAGGGCTCAATAGTAGGAACATGACCAGACTGGGAAACCAAAGCAGCCCTGGCAAATTTTGTCAGACCAGCCCCTATACGGTGCATAGCGAGCGAGCGCAGCGAGTAAGCCTGACCAATACAAGGAGGCTTGGGAGGTTCTCTTCCCAAGACAATTTGGGAAAAAGTGCTAAACATTGAGCATTCTACAAAACATTTTCCATTATGTATTCAATTGTATTAGTTTTTAAAGCATAGTAAATGATGATCTTACAGTGCACCAGGATACAGCAATCTTTATTGGGGCTCTTCAATGATTCCCTCACCATCACCCTCCCACAGTGCCTCTCATCTCCCCATAGCCCCTCTCTCACATGTATTTCATTTGATTTATAGCACCTCTCATACCAGTGTAGGATGTAGGAGCATTTTACATCGCACACACATACAGAGACAATTAATCGTACAATTGTAAATCAGTGTTTAGAAAATGTTACATTAGACAAAGGGGACTACAAGGTGTAGGATTCACACGTCATCCATACTGGTAGGCATTTTTTAAGAGTGCGAGGTCTGGGGAAACACAAACTCAGGATTCATAATGTAACACAGTGATAAGGGTTGACTTTAATAATAAGAATTTATTGCTACCCAAATAAACCCTTTTTTAGCAAAATTAGGAAAAAGAAAGACTGGGGAAAAAACATAACTTTCTAACCTAGATTTTGATTGCAAGTTATGAACTGTACAGTAACAAAAGGATCTCTGTGACAAAAGCGGCAGACCACTGAGCTATGCACATAAAATGCTGTTCCGTGATCTGCATAGTACACACTCTTTGCAGCAGGCATATTAACCCTATGCGCTACTTTAGATGAGTCAAAAGTGCAACTAGACAACACTCTAATCTCTCTCCAGCAGGTACATTAATCACCAGAGTTATCTTGGCACTTTAATTGTTGCCTGAAAACTGTTGGATATACATGGAACTCTGCAGTGCTTTTAAAACTGCTGCACTGCTACAAAACCGTCCCCCAGCCTTCCAGCCTCCCGAGAAATGCCTGATGCTCAGTAAGGCCAGTCCGACCTTGGGTAGGAACATGACATGGATTTATTTTACCAGGTCACCATGTTCTCAATCTTGATTTTACACACCATCAGCCCTGCCAAGTTTCCCAGGTCCATGAGCCACTAGCTGCTCCAGTCCAGATTTTTTATTTTCATTCTAGGCTTTTAGACTTGTTTAGCCTAATACGAAATCAGAACTACAAGTCCCAGAAAGCAAAGAAAAAAACTAAACTGAAGCACTTAGTCTTGTATGGACCTAGGAAACTTGGCATCTGTGCCCTATTGTACTCCGCTCCTTTTGCAACATTGATTCAATTGAAGTGAAGTAAGACTACTGTTTCCACAGTGCAAATGGTTGGTAAATATAAGTACTTGAAATGGCGTCTTCTGGTAACTGTACAAGTCATATGGTAATTTCTTACCCGATCACCCAGTACAGAACTCTTAAGTTGCCCAGTTCAATATGTGAGTAGCTCATCAAATCTGTTTAATCCTATCAGCAGCATTTGACACCGTTAACCATGCGGTGCTAGTGCGGCGGCTGAAGGCAATAGGTATTAAAGAGACGGCTCAGCCCTACTCTCCTCCTTCCTAACATCTAGGGAGCAGAGGGTGTGTTGGAACTATCGTAAAATCAGAGAAATTCTGCCTCCCATGTGGGGTACCACAAGGCTCAGCATTATCACCAACCTTGTTCAATATCTATGTTACCCCTCTGGCCAAGCTAATCAGAGAGCATGGTTTCACGTTAATCTCATACGCTGACGACACCCAGATAGTTATATCTATCTCACAGCGGGATGAAGTCACAGCCATCAGTTTCCACAACTGCCTGAAGTGTATCATGGGCTGGATGAATCTAAATTTCCTCAAGCTTAATACAGATAAAACAGAGGTCATGGGGTTTGGGAAGGGTCCACCTATATGGAATCAAGCATGGTGGCCAATTGAGGCAGGCAATTGCCCCCCTCCATCTACCAAGGCGAGAAACCTGGGAGTGATGTTCGACAACCAGTTAAAGTTTGCAGGACAGATTAATCGCCTGATCTCCTCTTGTTTCTTTCTATTGAAGATTCTACGTAAGATCTTGCCTTTTATTCCTCAGGATCTTAGGAAAACGGTAATAGGATCATTAATTCTCTCAAAAATAAACTACGGCAACGCACTTTTCTTGGGCATTGACAAGTATCAGACGGCTAAATTGCAGTCAGTGCAGAATGCCGCAGCACGACTACTACTTAACATCCGTGTTGGAAAGTGGATTATTGGTAGGGGCAAATGTAGGTCTGACACTGGCAATAAGGCCACTAACACTGTATAGGGCTCAGAATAGGTCTTAGAAAATTATTCCTATGCTCAACCCTTGGTAACGTGGCTGCGAGCAGGGAGGCTTAACTTCAAAGACAGGTATGTAAAGCATTTAAAAACACCAATTCAGTAAATAATTAAGACACAACACAAAAGAAAAATCCAACACCAATTTATAAAAATAGGAAATATTTTTATCTTTTAAATGAAACCAAAATGAAAAAAATCCACTGTAGGGAACCAGAGATATGAATTTTTAAAGATTAGTCACTTTCTAGTGCTTAGAAACCAACAGTGGCCCTTTTAGTCATTTCGTTGCCTCTGACAGGGACACATTCTCCTTTAGCAATTGTTCTGGAGGATCTCTCACCACTCTTGTGCAGCCCCCTCCAGCAGGCTGGGTCCAGTTAGAACTCCTTCCTGAAGTTCTTCTTGCGGGTCCCAAAGTATCCAACACACAATCCAAGGTTCTAGAATCTCCAAGAGGATCCTTGAAAGTGTGAGACTTCAATTCCCACAATCCACTTGAACAAAACCCTTACAAATCCACTTGTAGTACTACAGGCTGGGGATTCTTTGTGGTGATGTCCAGGTGAGCTCTGATAACCTGTAGCTTGCAGGGAGTCCACTATTTAGTCCTTTTACAGCAAAGTAATCCACAGGCTGTAGTTGCAGATGGTGCAGTCCTTTGGAAATGCACATCAAACTTCCAGCATGGCCCGTCTTGCTTTCTTAAGTTTCAAGCAGCAGATCTGAGAGGCACCGCCCCTCTCAGATACTTATTCAGTGTTCTCTGGGGTCAAGCAGGAGGGCACTCCTGTCTAATGAGCTGCAGGGTTCAACCCAAATGTCTGACCACTTCCTGCAGAGTGTGGCAAAACGCTAACCCAGAAACCACTATTCTTCCAAAATTCAATATGTCAGAATTTTCAGCAGGGAGAGAAGACCTGGCTAGACACACCCCTAGGATGGCTATTCTCCATAGTCTCTCCCCCTTGCATCTGCTAATTCCTTCCTTAATCCTAGCATCTGGCTGGAGGTGAACAGGGGTCCTCCCCTTCGCTTGAAGTCCATGGTTTTCGACTCCTCCCCCTGCTCTGGCATTCCTATGCCCAGTAACCTCTCCTCCCCGAGAGGCTTCCTAACCCCAGGGGTCATTTATCACCTCTTCAAAGCAGCCAGGCTCACCCACTTATCTCTGACCAATCACGGCAGAGCAGTACAGGGTTGAATTTTGGCTTACAGACAAAAAAAAGTCTTATAACTTCTTGTCTGTACATTTTACAATACATTCAACAATACCATATTGTTAGATTTATCATTACCATTCTACTGAGTCCTTTAATCCTAGTTTTATGGCTTTTCTTTCTCCAGTTATTAACTAATAACCTTTCCCTATGTTAACATATGGCATGG
Source organism: Calotriton arnoldi (assembly GCA_963921515.1). NCBI lineage: Eukaryota > Metazoa > Chordata > Amphibia > Caudata > Salamandridae > Calotriton > Calotriton arnoldi. Next base: position 1,453,351 of record CAWUFW010004004.1, read on the forward strand.
GATTTGCAATGGGAAAAGTGACTTGGGCCATTTTTGCAGCACCAGGGCTTATAAAAACATATTTATAAGTACGCTACATATATCTACAGGACCCCCACCCCAGGAACACCTAGGGGAGACTTTAGGGGTTCTGAATATGTAAAAAATATTGCAGATCCACCCTCCACAGTGCTCCTACCACCAAAGTCGATTTTGGGCAGCGCTTTATCACAATTTGAGGAGTGAAATGTGCAATTTCACTTTACCCAGGGCATATAAAACTCATTTTATAAGGGTCCACCTTATAGATACCTGACCCCCCCACCCCTGGGACACCTAGGGGAGACCCTGGGGGTACCTAATATGCCCAAACATTGTAGTTTAACCATTTTTAAGTGCCCAAAACACAAAAGTCGAGTTTGGGCACAATTTACTTTTTAAAAGCAGTCCTGCCACACAGAGCCACTTTTAAAATGACCTCAGGCTTCAGCAGTGCACACATGCAAGTGCAGAAAGGTCTGCTGGCATCTAAACTGCCATGCCCTATTATATACTAGGGGCTGATAGGTAGTTTCAATCCCCCTGCCCTAATATGTACTAGGATCCTATGGGGTAGGTCATGCCAATCACAGGGGTACCCCAACCTTTAGGGTACCCTAGTGTATGTAGGTGTTTTCACTTTATTCTAAGTGTTTTCAGCATAGCACTGGCCCTGGGCCTGGTTAGGCAGAGCCCAGGGTCAGTCAGAATCATTACCACCAGTACCAGTCAGCAAAAAGTTGGGGGGTGCCCAGGGCACAGGATGACTTTGCAACAATCCCTAAATATCACTCCATTTCCGCTAGTATTAGGCTGCTTCATTGGCTTCTGATCCAACAACATGTTGAATTTGAGGCTCTCTGCATGGTACACATGGCACTGTATGGTGGGGGAGCCATGGATATGCAGAAACTATTTCTCTGGTACTCCCCGCGACGGAATCTTAGATCAGCCAACACGGGGCTAGTTCAGGTTCACAAAACCCAAAAAGCCAGATGGGGAGGGAAAAGCCTATCCCACCAAGCAGCCAAACTCTGGAACAGGCTGCCGACTACTATTAGGCTACAGCCTTATAGGCTCCAGATTAGGAAAATTATCAAGACTTGGCTATTTCCCCCCAAATAATCTCTGTCACTGCGCCTGGACAACATATGACACATTTCTTTTCGCAGCAAGACACCTCGGCATTCGTGCGCTTTACAAATATTTTACTTACTTTATAAAAACAAGGACTACAATTCCCAGAATGCAGATTGCCTGAACTGTATAAACTACTCACGCATGGAGCTGGGAAACGTAAAAACTTTGCCAGTAGTTCATCACTGACTGGTCATTGGTCTGATGCCCTATACAAATGACACAGCATAACACACAAGTCAAGTGTATATTTTTCAACCTGGTTGTTGTGCCACAGCTGCAACCTTCTCTATTAGCATAGCTGCTCTCCCAACCCTAGTCCAGCACCATTTCCTAGCTGAATAGGGGGATCCAATGGCTCCATGTCAAAGAGACACAATTTTTCAATTTCTGGACTTTACTTTTACAACTCAGTGCATTCTGGGAGTTGCAGTACTGGTTCATTTTAATTGAACCAACACACCTGTTGACGAAGATATATAAAAGCAAAGTCCAGGAATGGGAAAGAGGGGGTCGTGGTGAAACCGGAGCCACCCGGTCCCACTATGTGTGATGTGCTTTACTATAAACTCATCATGACTGCATGTTGGCCATTAGTAACTGGATGAATTGAAATTGCTTACAATTCAATCCAGGAAAGACTGAGGTCATCCTATTTAGTAATCAGACTTCCCATTGGTCACCATCTTGGTGGCCGGAGGAACTAGGAACCTTGCCCGTTCCTGTGAACAAAGCCAAAAACTTAGGAGTTGTTATGAATGAATGAATGAATGAAGTCATTTATAAAGCGCTGGCTATCACTCCCAAAGGAGCATCTTGGCGCTACGAGTGAGAGTCAAGGGGGTATGGTCTCCAATGTCACAGTACTCAGATAAAAGATAAGGCCAGACAAACTTACCTTTAGTGAGCAGGCAAACACAGTTATTTCATCCTCTTTCTGCATCTTGAAGATGATTAAGACACTTCTCCCCTTAATTCCCGCTGATGCACAAAACCCGGTGCTTACAGCCTTGGTTCTATCGCAAATTGATTATTGCAATGGCTTGTATCTCAACATGCAGCACTGTTAGACCTGGCATCCTTGGCGTGGGTCTCCCTTCCATTTTTTATGATGCCTCCTATGTTACTGATCTGTTTTTGCTGGTGTTAGATGCTTTGGGCACTGTGCCACTGCTAGTCAGTGCCACAGTGCAAGTGCTCCCTATGATAAATTGTGTGATGGATTAGTGACTCCATGATTGGATGATTGAGTTACTTGTCAGTCCCTAGTACAGTGCACTGAGTGTGCCCAGGGCTGGTAAATCCAATGCCGCTGGTGGGCTTGCAGCACTGGTTGTGCCACCCACAGAAGCGGCTTGTAAAATGTGCCTCAGGCCTGCCATTGCAGAGCCTGTGTGCAGCCTAGGGCTGCCATGTCGACTTGGTGAGTACACCCACTTACCAGTCCCTAAACCTTCCCTTTACTGCATGTTGGTCACCCCTAAAGTAGGCCCTAGGGCAGGGTGCATTGTAAGTACAAGGTAGGACATGCCCTGGTGTGTGTGGCATGTCCTAACAGTGAATTACAGCCATTTTCGTTTTTCACTATTGCAAGGCTACCTGCTCCCCATAGGCCAGAATGGGCAGACTGACTATTACACCTTATAGTCAGAACTGACCCAGGGAACATGGTAGAAAAACGAATTTAGTATGCCTGAACTCAGAATGATAAAATACATCTTTCAGTGAAGTTGGTTTTAACATTCTGTGTTTGAAAATACCACTTTTAGAAAGTGGGTATTTTCTTGCCTAAACTTCCAAGCCTGCCTCTGCTAGGTTGTGTATTCCTTGTCTGGAGATTGAGTGACAGGGGCTGGGGGTGGCTACAGGAGACAGGGTGAGTCAGCACAGGGCTGAATAGAAAGATCTGCATCCAGAGTGGAGGGAGGAGTTGCACCTGGGTCTGAATAGGGCTGTGCCTGCCTTCCACAATGCTGGCTCCACCTCCTGCCGGGCGGCTGAGCACCCTGCCCCACATTCTGAAAGGAAAGAAGGAGTCAGAAAAACAAAGTGCTCCAGGACTGACCAGAACTGGTTTTGGACTAGGCAGAGGCCTCTCTGCCTTCAGAGAACAAAGAGAAACTGTGTATAAAAAGGGGACCCAGACCCCTAGGAAATTAGATCACTTTGGGAAAACAAGAAGAAACCTTTGCTGAGGAGCGGAACCAAGAAGAAACTGAGGAGAAGACTATCCCTAAGCTAGAGGGATCTGCCTGCAGTGGTTGCCTGACTGCCAAAGGAAGGAGAAAGGACTTTGTGTGCACTTTTATTCAACTTGTAAAGTATCTCCAAGGGCTTGAGAAAAGAGCTTGCCTCCTGCTGAAGTCTCAGGGACAACAGACTTCAACCCCCAGCTCCCCAAGAATCCTTTGGAAGTGCCTGCTGCTGTTTTGGGCCTTCTGAAGGGACTGCGTGTCGCAAGGAGCTGGAAGCGCGACTCAAGAGGGAGAAGCGTGTCGCCGTCGCAGCCGCTGCCGTCGCATCACGGAGATGACGCCGCTGTAGCTGACGCATTGCACCGCATCTCGAGAAACGTCCCGCAACCCCGAAGAAGCGTGTCGCCGTTGCAGCCGCTGCCGTCGCATCGTAGATGTCGCCGCTGTAGCTGTCGCATTGCACCGCATCAAGAGAAGAGTCTCGCATCGAGGAAGAAGCGTGTCGCCGTCGCAGCCGCTGCCGTCGCATCGTAGATGTCACCGCTGTAGCTGACGCATTGCACCGCATCGAGAGAAGCGCCTCGCATCCACGGAGAAGCGTGCCGCTGTCGGAGCTGCTGCCGTCGCATCACGAAACAAGGGTGTCACCGCTGCGGTTGTCGCATCGAGCGGAAGCGTCTCGCAACGTTGGAGAAGAGTGTCGCAGCCGAAGCTGTTGCCGTCGCATCGCTGAACAAGGGTGTAGCAGCTGCAGTTGACGCATCGAATCGAGACTTCTCGCAACATCGGAGAAGCGTGCCGCATCAGGAAGAACTTGACGTCTTTATTTCTTTGCACCAGAACTTTGTCGCATTTCCATCGCTGCAACCTTGCTTGTTGTGGAAGCGTCCCGCATCGTGAGGTACATTGACTTAAAGTGTCGCATCTTAAGAACTGAACTGAACTAAGCTAAAACTACCATTTTAAGTACAGTATTGTGGATTTTTGTCGTTTATGGTCTTGTGTTAAAACTATATAAAGAATACTTATTTTTGATATAAACCTTGTGTGGTGTCCATCTGTAGTGTGTCACTAGATTACTGTATGTGTTCACAAATGCTTTACACACTGCCTCTGAGATAAGCCTGTCTGCTCGTGCCAAGCTACCAAGGGGGTGAGCAGGGGTTATTTTAGGAGTGTACCCCTTTACCCTGACTAGAGGCGAGGGTCCCTATTTGTCACAAGTACCTACCTGTGCCAACTAGAGACCCCCAATTCTAACATTGGTGGTCAGCGGTGAGGATTCTGGACTTGCATTTGTGACTCATGTACAGTGATTGGTGAACACTACTAGTGAGTGCAGACCAAAACGCGACCACATACTCTTGGTAGATTTGTTTTTCTAGGACGTTCCATTTTTTCCCAAGTTCAGCCATCATGAAACCAGCATCCATAGCATCTGTTGATTTTGATTGGGAAGAAGAGAAACTAGAATGCTACAATGCAAAGCAGCTGAAGCACTTCTGCAAAAGATTTAATGTTGCAATTACCGGGCTCACCAAGAAGGAGGAGTTCTATAAGGCGCTGAGGGCCTGGGTAGAAGCAAGGAAAACCCCTGAGAATGAAGAAGGGGATAATGATGCAGATGTGCAGCTGGTAGGGCCATTGGGTCCAGGGGAAAGGAAGGCACCTTCCCCAGCAGGTAGCAGTGTTTCTGCCAAAGGTCTGTCAACAGAAGAGCTGGAGGACAGGGAGAGAAATAGGATGCATGAGTTGGAGCTGTCCAAAATGAATGGGCAATTGGAAATTAGGAAACTGGCCCTGGAAGAAAAGAGGATACAGCTTGAGCATGATAGAAGTTTGAGGGAGTTGGATTTGAAAGCTAGGAGCTTAGAAATTACTCCCTCTGGTGGCAGCACACCGTCAATGCCTGTGGAATCTACAGTGTATATTCCTAAGGATGTGGTCAGAGAGTTTTTTAAAATGATGACATTGGGCAGTGGTTCAAGGCCTATGAGGTAGCCATGTCTTCCCACCGGGTCCCTGAGAAGGATTGGGGAGCGGGGTTGTGGGGACGGTTCCTTAGTGAGGGGCGGGACACACTGCTAGATTTGCCTTCTGATGTCCATAATTCATATCACCACATGAAGGATGCTTTAATGTCTAGGTATGGTTTAACTCCTGAATTGTATAGGCAGAGGTTCAGGGGTTGCAAGAAGATAGAGAACAGTACCTGGGTTGAATATGTCACTTTTTTCTGCAGAGCATTGGATGGTTGGGTGAAGGGTAGCAAAGTTGATGATTTTCAGGGGCTCCTTGATTTGATTGCATGGGAGCACTTGTCAAGTAACTGTTTTCCAGAGCTACGCCAGCACCTGATAGATAGCAAACTGACTATCCCTAGGAAGCTTGCTGAGGAGGCGGACCGCTGGGTCAGTACCAGGGTCCACAAGGGTCACGTGGGAGACTCAGCCAAGGGTGGGCAGGGTCCCCAGCAGAAGAGTGAGGGGGACAAGGGTAAACAGAGGGAGTTCCAAAGAAGGCCCCAAAGTAGTCCCCAAGGGAACCAAGGGAAAGGTTCCCAGCCTCCCCCAGAAACCCTCAGGGGCCCCGACAGGTCCACCTGTTCAAAGGGGACCCCTGAGATGCTACAAATGTGGGGACCTGGGTCATATAGCGAGTGATCCCAGGTGCCGCCAGTTTGGAAAGACCGCACCCCTGGTGCAGCCCCCCGGCAGATGGCTAGTGTAGCCCTGGGGGAGGAGATGGATGCCCCAGAGGGGTGGGGTCCCGCACAGATGTCCCTTGTCTCATTAGGAGACTGTGAGATGGTCCCCAAGACCCAGCTGCCTGATAACACTAAGAAATACAGGCAGTGGGTGACCATCAATGGCCATAGGGTGGAGGCTCTTAGAGATACAGGAGCCAGTGTGACAGCTGTCAAGTGTCACCTGGTGTCTCAAGAGCAGGTTGTCCCCCATGCATTCTATCCAGTTGTTGCCGCTGACAACACAGAGAGTCACTGCAAAGTGGCTCAGGTTCCCTTTGAGTGGGGGGGGGGGTCTCTGGTACTCTTCAGGTAGCTGTGAGGCCCGCCATGCCTGTTGACTGTTTGTTAGGGAACGACTTGGAGAGCTCACCTTGGGCGAAGGTGGAGCGAAGTGCTCATTTAGAGATGTTGGGTTTGCCTGACTGGGCGTGTGTGACCACCCGGTCCATGGCAGCAAGTAAAGGTGCTCAGAGGACCTGGAGCCTGAGAGGGAGGCCCAGGTACCTGCCGTCACGAGAAGAGGCAGGGGCGCGGGAAACCGGCCCCCGAAGTTCCCACGGTCCAGGAGGAGGCAGACCTTGAGGGGGATGCCCTGGAGCCTACAGGGGAACAGGTAGCTGAACTGGGGGACCTGCCTGAGCTGACCCATTGGCAGCAAGAAGGAGGACCCTCCAGGGAAGAATTCTGCAAGGAGCAGAAAGAATGCCCTTCTCTGGTGGGTCTGCGGCAACAGGCTGCAGACCAGGCAACAGGTGATCAGTCTGGGTCACATTGGGTCTATTGGGAGAATGATCTCCTGTATACTGAGCCTAAGGTTGCTGAGCCTGGGTCAGCCCGGGTGCTGGTGGTACCCCAGTGCCTCAGAGCCTTCCTACTGGGGCTGGCTCATGATGTTCCATTGGCAGGACATTTGGGGCAGGACAAGACCTTTGAGAGGCTTGTCACCCACTTTTATTGGCCCCAAATGCACAGGAGTTCAGACACTCACTGCAGGACATGTCAGACTTGCCAGGCAAGTGGAAAGAGTGGGAGGAAGCGCAAGGCTCCTCTCCAGCCATTCCCTGTAGTCAGCACCCCCTTTGAACGGGTGGGTATTGACATTGTGGGGCCACTGGACCCAAAGACAGCCATGGGCAACAGGTTCATCCTGGTCTTGGTGGACCATGCCACCCGGTACCCGGAAGCCATACCTCTGAGGACAGTGACGGCCCCCGTGGTGGGACGAGCACTGATGGGACTTTTCTCCCGAGTGGGATTCCCTAGCGAGGTAGTGTCTGACCGGGGGACCAACTTCATTTCCAAGTATATGAAGTCCCTGTGGCAGGAGTGTGGGGTAACCTACAAGTTTACCACTCCTTACCACCCCCAAGGAAATGGATTGGTTGAAAGGTTCAACCGAACCCTCAAAGGCATAATTATGGGTCTTGAGGAACCTATGAGGCGTAAGTGGGACGTCTTCTTACCATGCCTGCTCTTTGCTTACCGTGAGGTGCCACAGAAATCTCTAGGGTTCAATCCCTTTGAGCTTCTCTATGGACACCCAGTGAGAGGACCTTTGAGTTTGGTCAAAGAAGGCTGGGAGCAATCTCCCAGGAAACCTCCCCAGGATGTATACAGTTACATGCTGGCCTTTAGGAACCAAACTAGGCGTTTCAGGCAACTCGCTGAGGCGAATCTGGAAGCCAGCCAGGAGGAGATGAAGCGGTGGTACGACCAGAAGGCCACTCTGGTAGAGCTTCAGCCTGGTCAGAAAGTGTGGGTCATGGCCCCAGTGGAGCCCTGCGCGCTCCAAGATAAGTGGACCGGACCCTTTGAGGTTGTAGAGCGCAAAGTCCGGTTACCTACTTGGTGGACTTGCGGTCTCCCAGGAACCCCTTGAGGGTCCTGCATGTCAACCGCCTGAAGCCCCACTTGGAGAGGTCCCAAGTGGGCATGCTCTTAGCGACAGATGCTGGGATGGAGGAGGAGACCGAGCCTCTTCCTGGCCTCCTGTCAGCAACAGAGCAAGATGGGTCAGTGGATGGTGTCAACCTCTCTTCCACCCTGACCCCTGAGCAACAGAATGACTGCCGCCAGTTGCTGGGATAGTTTTCTGATCTGTTCTCCCTGGTTCCCGGTGTCACAGATTGGTGCATCCATGATGGGGACAGTACACCTGTGAAGCACAAATCTTAGAGGGTGACTGACAGGGTGAGAGCTTGCATCAAGGAGGAGGTCTCCAAAATGCTTGCGTTAGGGGTGATTGAGTCCTCTAACAGTCCTTGGGCCAGCCCAGTGGTCTTGGTCCCAAAGGCTGCCGCACCGGGTGCCACACCAGAACTCCGGTTCTGTGTGGACTACCGAGGACTCAATTCAGTCACCAGGACTGACGCGCACCCCATCCCCAGAGCTGATGAGCTCATAGATCGGCTAGGGGCTGCACGGTACCTCAGCACGTTTGACTTAACGTCTGGGTACTGGCAGATCGCCTTGACTGATGGGGCAAGAGAGAGGTCAGCATTCTCCACACCAGATGGGCACTACCAGTTCCGGGTGATGCCCTTTGGGATGAAGAATGCCCCTGCCACCTTCCAGAGGTTGGTCAACCAGGTGTTGGCTGGACTGGACTCGTTCAGTGCCGCCTACCTGGATGTCATCGCGGTGTTCTGCGCCAGTTGGGAAGAACATCTGCGCCACCTCTGGGAAGTGTTGATGGCGCTGCGGAGGGCAGGCCTCACGATCAAGGCGAGTAAGTGCCAGATCGGGCAGGGTTCCGTGGTGCACTTGGGACACCAAGTGGGGAGCGGCCAGGTGGCGCCCCTACAACCCAAAATTGAAACCATCCTGAATTGGGAACCCCCCAAAACCCAGACAGAGGTGAGAGCCTTCTTAGGACTCACGGGTTACTACAGGAGGTTTGTCAAGGGGTATGGCAGCATCGTTGCACCCCTGACAGAGCTGACTTCCAAGAAGCAGCCCAGGAAAGTGATTTGGACTGACACCTGTCAGAAAGCTTTTGAGGCCCTGAAAACTGCCATGTGCACGGCGCCCGTGCTCCTGGCACCCAACTTCTCCAAAGAGTTCGTAGTACAAACAGACGCTTCAGAGCATGGTGTGGGGGATGTTCTGTCACAGATGAATGAGGAGGGCCTAGATCAACCCGTAGCCTTCATCAGTAGGAGGTTACTACCACGGGAACAGAGGTGGAGTGCTATTGAGCGTGAGGCATTTGCTGTGGTCTGGGCACTGAAGAAGCTGAGACCATACCTGTTTGGGACTCACTTCCGGGTTCAGACAGACCACAGGCCCCTCAGATGGTTGATGCAGATGAGGGGTGAGAATCCAAAGCTGTTGAGGTGGTCCATTTCCCTACAGGGGATGGATTTCACGGTGGAACACCGCCCTGGTACAGAACACGCCAATGCTGATGGTCTGTCCAGATTTTTCCGCCTTAGTGAAGAGAGCTCCCCTGAGGTCGGGTAGTTCTCCCCACATTTCAGCTGGAGGGGACACGTGTTAGACCTGGCATCCTTGGCGTGGGTCTCCCTTCCATTTTTTATGATGCCTCCTATGTTACTGATCTGTTTTTGCTGGTGTTAGATGCTTTTGGCACTGTGCCACTGCTAGTCAGTGCCACAGTGCAAGTGCTCCCTATGATAAATTGTGTGATGGATTAGTGACTCCATGATTGGATGATTGGGTTACTTGTCAGTCCCTAGTACAGTGCACTGAGTGTGCCCAGGGCTGGTAAATCCAATGCCGCTGGTGGGCTTGCAGCACTGGTTGTGCCACCCACAGAAGCGGCTTGTAAAATGTGCCTCAGGCCTGCCATTGCAGAGCCTGTGTGCAACCTAGGGCTGCCATGTCGACTTGGTGAGTACACCCACTTACCAGTCCCTAAACCTTCCCTTTACTGCATGTTGGTCACCCCTAAAGTAGGCCCTAGGGCAGGGTGCATTGTAAGTACAAGGTAGGACATGCCCTGGTGTGTGTGGCATGTCCTAATAGTGAATTACAGCCATTTTAGTTTTTCACTATTGCAAGGCTACCTGCTCCCCATAGGCCAGAATGGGCAGACTGACTATTACACCTTATAGTCAGAACTGACCCAGGGAACATGGTAGAAAAACGAATTTAGTATGCCTGAACTCAGAATGATAAAATACATCTTTTAGTGAAGTTGGTTTTAACATTCTGTGTTTGAAAATACCACTTTTAGAAAGTGGGTATTTTCTTGCCTAAACTTCCAAGCCTGCCTCTGCTAGGTTGTGTATTCCTTGTCTGGAGATTGAGTGACAGGGGCTGGGGGTGGCTACAGGAGACAGGGTGAGTCAGCACAGGGCTGAATAGAAAGATCTGCATCCAGAGTGGAGGGAGGAGTTGCACCTGGGTCTGAATAGGGCTGTGCCTGCCTTCCACAATGCTGGCTCCACCTCCTGCCGGGCGGCTGAGCACCCTGCCCCACATTCTGAAAGGAAAGAAGGAGTCAGAAAAACAAAGTGCTCCAGGACTGACCAGAACTGGTTTTGGACTAGGCAGAGGCCTCTCTGCCTTCAGAGAACAAAGAGAAACTGTGTATAAAAAGGGGACCCAGACCCCTAGGAAATTAGATCACTTTGGGAAAACAAGAAGAAACCTCTGCTGAGGAGCGGAACCAAGAAGAAACTGAGGAGAAGACTATCCCTAAGCTAGAGGGATCTGCCTGCAGTGGTTGCCTGACTGCCAAAGGAAGGAGAAAGGACTTTGTGTGCACTTTTATTCAACTTGTAAAGTATCTCCAAGGGCTTGAGAAAAGAGCTTGCCTCCTGCTGAAGTCTCAGGGACAACAGACTTCAACCCCCAGCTCCCCAAGAATCCTTTGGAAGTGCCTGCTGCTGTTTTGGGCCTTCTGAAGGGACTGCGTGTCGCAAGGAGCTGGAAGCGCGACTCAAAAGGGAGAAGCGTGTCGCCGTCGCAGCCGCTGCCGTCGCATCACGGAGATGACGCCGCTGTAGCTGACGCATTGCACCGCATCTCGAGAAACGTCCCGCAACCCCGAAGAAGCGTGTCGCCGTCGCGGCCGCTGCCGTCGCATCGTAGATGTCGCCGCTGTAGCTGTCGCATTGCACCGCATCAAGAGAAGAGTCTCGCATCGAGGAAGAAGCGTGTCGCCGTCGCAGCCGCTGCCATCGCATCGTAGATGTCGCCGCTGTAGCTGACGCATTGCACCGCATCGAGAGAAGCGCCTCGCATCCACGGAGAAGCGTGCCGCCGTCGGAGCTGCTGCCGTCGCATCACGAAACAAGGGTGTCGCCGCTGCGGTTGTCGCATCGAGCGGAAGCGTCTCGCATCGTTGGAGAAGAGTGTCGCAGCCGAAGCTGTTGCCGTCGCATCGCTGAACAAGGGTGTCGCCGCTGCAGTTGACGCATCGAATCAAGACTTCTCGCAACATCGGAGAAGCGTGCCGCATCAGGAAGAACTTGACGTCTTTATTTCTTTGCACCAGAACTTTGTCGCATTTCCATCGCTGCAACCTTGCTTGTTGTAGAAGCGTCCCGCATCGTGAGGTACATTGACTTAAAGTGTCGCATCTTAAGAACTGAACTGAACTAAGCTATAACTACCATTTTAAGTACAGTATTGTGGATTTTTGTGGTTTATGGTCTTGTGTTAAAACTATATAAAGAATACTTATTTTTGATATAAACCTTGTGTGGTGTCCATCTGTAGTGTGTCACTAGATTACTGTATGTGTTCACAAATGCTTTACACACTGCCTCTGAGATAAGCCTGTCTGCTCGTGCCAAGCTACCAAGGGGGTGAGCAGGGGTTATTTTAGGAGTGTACCCCTTTACCCTGACTAGAGGCGAGGGTCCCTATTTGTCACAAGTACCTACCTGTGCCAACTAGAGACCCCCAATTCTAACAAGCACCAATATATTAACGAATTTAAACCCTCCAGAACGCTGCAGCTAGACCGCTCACAGGGATCCCCAAATTTAAATCTGCTTCAAAAGTCATTGATAATTTGCACTGGCTCCCAAAAAGGGCAACTTATTAAATTTAAGGCTCTGTGTACGGCTTCCAAGGCCCTACATAATGCTGGTCCAGACTACCTGAGACAGTTTCAGGTGTTATGAGCCAAGCAGAAATATGCGCTCTTGTGGAGCGAATAAACTCATCATCCCTAGGTTTAAACAGAGCAATTGGGGTGGTAGAAGCTTCCTGACTTGCACTGCCAAAGCATAGAACGAACTGCCCCCCAAACCCTCACATTAGAGCCATGCCCAATTTGTTATCCTTTCGGAAGGAACAAAAAACGTGGCTTTTTGTCTAATTAAGTGTTTTTTGAGTCCACTCAATAGAGCTAGCGCCGAGACACCTAGTGCGCTCTAAAAGTTTCTTAACATAACATCATACAGTTGTAGACCTTGGAAAAGGGTGGCCAGTGTAGGGCCAGGACAAGCCTGTGCCAGAGTTTCAGGATGACTATTCACAATGTAAATACGTTTCCTTTAGTTTAATTGTCTATAAGTGTATCTTTAGTTGATCATTTAAAAACTGCATAGATCAAACCCTCCTGGACCTGTGTTGGACACCCCTACCTTAGAAGAACCAAGGAAGCCTTTCCAAACCAGAATCTACTCCTTCAGGAAAGATCTCCTGGTCACCATGGACAAGCTTTTCACTAACTTATTCACTCAAGAGCCCTTTGTCGTCCATTTTCTCGCACTTAGAAGTAGCTGCTCAGTAGGACAAGGCGCTGGTACACCAATCACTTCGGCTGACGACAGATGCCCCTGAGAGCGGACTGACAAGACGAGGGGGCTGGAATAGCCCAAAATACGCCCCGCAGAAGAGTGCTTTCCCACTGACGGGCAGGGTCTCTCCAAAGGCTTTAGAGAGCAGGTGCCGCTTTGCTGCCCTATTTCAAGTGGTGCAGCTGTGCATTACCAACAGCAGGAAGATGCCTTCTGCGGCCACCCCCTCCTCTTCCTCCCTCTTTCCATTCCCCCCCCCCCCCAACACCACACCGCCCATTCTCCACATTTTCCAATGCCAGGCGTGGGCGTTGGAATGCATGTTTGTTCCCAGGCATGCGAGCCTCCCGCGCGCGCCCAACACATCTCACAAATGTGGGGCATAAATGAAAAGCATTGGAGGGCAGGAGCCAGCATTGCTCACTGTCCGACACTGCCTGGCAGTGCCCACAAAGGAGGGTTTAAGGATTCAGCAGAATATGACATATTGGTCTTTAGAAAGATTCATTGTCGTCCAGAAGGGGAATGACCAGTGCTTAATTTATTAAAAAAAAATAATAAGTGCCAGGGCCCTTGTCACGAGGCGACTGCAGCTTGCACCGCCTACTGCCGCAGCCAGTGCAACCAACACAACTACTAACCATCATACTCCTACAATTGTGACAATCCAGACTATTTCAGACTCTAAAAGGATGGCTCAGCGGCAGGCATTAGTTGTTCTTAATGTGTATCAAATCAATAAACAGCTGTTGTTGTGCTAATCTCTAAATCAGACAAACAGCTCCACCATGTGGCAGACAATCATAAATGTCAGTGTTAACAATTTAGTGCGGATTCCGAGCACCGGAAACCACCGGCTCAAATTAAGCACCGTTTCATCCCCTCCCCTACAGTTCGCTGGTCTGCATTACGTATGATGACCGCCTTTCTCCAGTTCATTACGGGCACAGGTTCCAGTCCTGGACGTCGTGTGATAACCTCATGCATTCTGAGTCTTGTAGTCTTGTTTTGCTTCCATTTATCAAACTAGACTAACCTATTTGGAATCAGGGATTTGTAGGTGGAACATTCAGGACTTGAGACAGGGCCTTATTGGTCTGTAGTAAGGTGGTCACCCTAGTCTGAAAGGCCACTTAATGACAGACCTATATGGGGAATCGGTAAATGTCCAAGGAAAGGTGTATAAGACTGAGGCGGTGGCAGTCTTATGGGCACCGGGGACTAGAATGGGGCCCGTGCAGGCTGGTGCTCAGTCAGAGCTCTCACTCAACAGAACCGATGAACAGAAACTGGATCAGTGGAGTTTTAAAACCAGGGTCTCAACTATCCATGGTGGGGCAAGAGCAGTGGCAGCGGAGCCCAAGGGTGTGATGTGCCCTATGTACCCCAATCATGGATGTTTTTACTACCCATATTGGGGAGTAAAGGTTGGATCAGGTCTGATGACACCCTTGCAAAGCCACTGCTTAGAAACATTGCAGGTACATGTGACTCAAAATGGCGCCAATTAACACCAATATGAAGGATGTTGAGCTATATATAATATTACACCCATTGAGGGAGTGTCACATATTATATTATGTTGTAAGTTTCTACATAGCATACGCATGCCATTAGTATATGCATACAGTACTGTGGGCCAAGCAGTCAAACGTGTTTCAGCTACTGTGCTTTGGTTCATATTTTAAGCCTGTCTTGGTCAATTCCGTGAAGCTGGGCCTCAGGCTTCTGGAGTAGGCCGAGGGTAAGAGGTCACCATGTTCAATGCCTGGAGGGCATGGGTGGGGGGCAATGTCTTGTTCTTTGAACCCTGTATCTATGACTGGTGTGAGGGGCTCAGTGGCCCCATGGCTTCAATATTTGCTTACTATGCTCCTAGGCTGGTCAGATGCCCATTCCGGGAGCCGAATCCCAAGGCTGCGTAGTCTTGATTCCACCTCATGCCTCTTTCATCCACCATCAGGCACTCCCTATTCCTTTATCTCACTCTTGCAGGTTCCTTTTCATCCCGGCCTCCCCCATTTGTCGCTCTTTGTTAGTCCTTCTCTTTCGCCTTCTTCCCCCTTTTGAGCATTTCTCTCTCTTGCTCTGGGTCAAAGTCTTATGAGTGCCACTGGGCCCCACCTGTAACCACCGGCTCAAATTAAGCACTGCCTGCCTGTGGTTTTCCCATCTAACTGGCTTGTCTGAGCTATGCTCGACGTGCCTTGATGTTCAGCCTGCTGTGTTCTGTTTTGTTTGTGTTATGGATTTCCTTTTTCTTACTCCTTTTGAAATACTTTCATGGTTAATACTAGACCGTGCCCAATCTATCAAAGTTGACATACAGGGGAAGGGGCACCGAAGTGATGGCTCAGTTTGAAACACGTGGTTGCAAGAATATTTTTGGGAGACATAGGAACGTCAGACATGGCTTCCTTCATGCAGGATGACTCAGTGAGATGAACACTTGTAGCTGAAGCGTGAAGTTATTTGATAGTTACACAACCTTCAATCCTTCTACTGGGGGAACTGAGTAATGGTAATACCGGTTACTCACAGCGCATAGACACGGCATAAATGCATCCCGAAGCACTATGTACAGACACATTTTATTATGTAGGACGTTACTTTCTAGCTCTGTTGTGTGCTCACAGGTACGGAAACTCTGGAAGACTCTCGGGTACATTAGAGGATTATTAGACTGCGAACTGCAAACCTTTCCACGCACCAGGTGACGCAGGTGGGTCCTTTTAAATGCTATGGGACCGCGCCCCAGAGTGCTGTAGGGTGTGCGTCTCTGCGCCTTATAAAATATTTACATGCAAGCAATAAAACTGAAGGGCTGTGAGCGCCTGCAGGGCCCCAGCTGGACCCGTCCCCGCTCACCCCTGGTGGTGCCGTCTGAGGCCGCCCTTGTGCACAGGGGAGTCGGGGTCAGCGGAGCAGGGTGCCTGGTGCTGGGGGGCTCTCAAGCCCCTGCAGGGAATAAACACACACTGATTGCATTAGTCACAGGCGCATCACTCATTGGAGCAGGTGACGTGTAATACGGGAGGAGATGTCCAGGGCGTAGCTTGGTTAGTAAGATTGGAATGGGGTTTGGGGGGGCAGGGGGGGGTGAGCTTCAGTTCTCCCAACAATCACGGTGGAATATAATTTTAAAATACATTATATGACAAGCAGGGCACCCGAGAGGGGCTTAAGGGGCAAGGGAAAGGGGGAGGAATGCAGATTGGCAAGGGTACTAAGTGAGAGAAAACACATTATTTTGGGAAATAACCCCAAAATAAATTCCTGGTGAACTCCGGCAGACACCTCAACCATATCCGACTGAAAGCACCTGTACCCAACTATTTATCACAAAATACATTAGAGGGTGTAACCCCCAAATATCCCCCTGAAGCTACGCCCCTGGAGATGCTGAGCTACAGTTCAGCCCAACTCCAAAAGGTCCGAAGTCCAAGAGACAGGGGCAAGGGAAACAGCATGTTTTGAAGGTGGTTTGAGCTGGGACACAAGGTGGATGCTGGCGGGTCGTGGTGACCTCAGACACACCCATTCCGTGGACCTGGTCTCAGTTCTGTGGGTCCTGGTGCACTTCAGGTGGGTGCAGGGCACAGCACCTTCCGAACAAGTTAATGAATGGGTCAGAAAGCATGCACTGCATATACTAATGATGGTTGCTGCAACGTGTTTACCAACTGCTTTGTTGTATATTAGGCCGGCGGATGTTTACATAATATACGTTTATCTGCGTAATTTATGTATGGTGTAAAATGATGTGCAAGCATACTGTAACCATACTTCATAGTACTGAATGCAATGCTGTGCTAGGCGCACGCAGGTTTGCAAGTATTTATATCCCATCTACAGTGGGGTGCTGTGCTCAAGCGCTTTCCCAGTGGTGTTCTCAAGTGCTAACTATGGGTACTGAGATGTGCTTACATGTCACGCTGATTGATGGTTGCTCATAAAGGGTCCAAACAAGCCCTGGAGTTCAGGGGTTGCTTTTCGTGATGAAGCAAGTATCTGCCACTTCCTGAAAGTTAGTGTCTATAGAAAGACGGTTATAAGCCACATTCCTTTAGAGTACGGTTTTTAAATTGTTTCTTTCTACAGGATTACATCCAGATATTGTATGCTATCGCCAAAAATCTCCACCTGCTATATTCCTAAAATTCTGCATGGAAAGTTCACTTTGACTTATCCTTTCGAAGTTTCCCGTCCTTATTTATTTTGAGCACCCTCTCCTTCCCTTCTTCCTTCTGCACGCCCCTTGTGATTATAGAATACTTTAAATCACATGCCTGTCTTAATCTCTCTTTCTTTGAAACAATATCTCTGCAACCGAACAATATCAATTCATTCCATCAATCATTTGCTTCTCACATAGCCCCCTCTAATGATTACACCTTAGTAATAAATGTACCACACAAACTGGAGTAAATGCATGGACTGGTTTAAGAGCACAAGACTAATCCTAATAACCAACTGATTGACCACTAACTTTGGGCCGCCGGTAGCCTCGACAGGGGTAGTACGCAATATATAAATGCAATTTAAATTCAATTCAGCTTGTTGGACGAGAGCTCTACCCTCGCCTCTGCTGGAGTTACGTTCCACCCCTAAGTTTGGTTAACGGTCTCCTCAGTCCATGGCTCGTAAATAGATGGGAGATGGCCATAACAAACCAGATGTGAGGACAACAGGACTTCTAGATGCCCAACTGAGGGTCCCTTTACCCCCCCTTTGGGTTTTAAATTGAAGGGACGAGGGTGCAACATAGAAGATCCTGATGGAAGTGGGGCTTACGCTCCTGTTACCCTCCTCCTACCCATCATGGGAGGCAAACAGAAGGGAAGTGGGCACAACAAAAGGGATCTGTTGGCAGTAGAACTTTACATCAAGGAATAACTTTCACCCCTAGTGCCCTGGCTTATGGCCCTCTTATACCCTGGGGTGTGGTAGATAGAAGGGGGTGGGCACAACAAACCATGTCTGTTGATGGCAGGAATTTACGCCAAGGAATAACATTGACCTTTAGGAACCCCAGTTTATGACCATCCTATACCCTGTGGTGTGGTAAATAGAAGTGAGGTGGGCACAACAAACCATGTCTGTTAATGGCAGGAATTTACGCCAAGGAATAACATTCACCTCTAGGAACCCCAGTTTATGACCATCCTATACCCTGTGGTGTGGTAAATAGAAGTGAGGTGGGCACAACAAACCAGGTCTGTTGATGGCAAGACTTTATGCCAAGGAATAATCTTCAATCCCTAGGTGCCCTGGTTTATGACCATCCTATACCCTGCAGTGTAGTAGATGGAAGGGGGTCGGCACAAACCAAGTCTGTTGACGGCAAGACCTTACATCAAGCAATAATCTTCAAACCCTAGGTGCCCCCGCTTATGGCCCTCTTACACCCCCCTGTGTGGTAAATAAAAGAGAGATGGGCACAAACAGACCAGCTCCTGATGACGGCAGGGAAGATAAAGTTCAGTGGCACTATTACCAATGGTCTACAGTGAAGAATATTAAGGCATTGGACATATATTCTGTTCTCCCCCTTGGAGCCAGTGCCGGCTTCTCCTCGCGTCAAGCACACGCTCCGGTCTGTGTAGTCCTTGAGGAGACTCGCTCCCGTCTGTGCAATCCGTGAGGAGACTTGAGGAGACACGCTCCGGTCTGTGTAATCCGTGAGGAGACTCGCTCCCGTCTGTGTAATCCTTGAGGAGACTCGCTCCCGTCTGTGTAATCCTTGAGGAGACTCGCTCCCGTCTGTGTAATCCTTGAGGAGACTCGCTCCCGTCTGTGTAATCCTTGAGGAGACTCGCTCCCGTCTGTGTAATCCTTGAGGAGACTCGCTCCCGTCTGTGTAATCCTTGAGGAGACTCGCTCCCGTCTGTGTAATCCTTGAGGAGACTCGCTCCCGTCTGTGTAATCCTTGAGGAGACTCGCTCCCGTCTGTGTAATCCTTGAGGAGACTCGCTCCCGTCTGTGTAATCCTTGAGGAGACTCGCTCCCGTCTGTGTAATCCTTGAGGAGACTCGCTCCCGTCTGTGTAATCCTTGAGGAGACTCGCTCCCGTCTGTGTAATCCTTGAGGAGACTCGCTCCCGTCAGTGTAATCCTTGAGGAGACTCGCTCCCGTCTGTGTAATCCTTGAGGAGACTCGCTCCCGTCTGTGTAATCCTTGAGGAGACTCGCTCCCGTCTGTGTAATCCTTGAGGAGACTCGCTCCCGTCTGTGTAATCCTTGAGGAGACTCGCTCCCGTCTGTGTAATCCTTGAGGAGACTCGCTCCCGTCTGTGTAATCCTTGAGGAGACTCGCTCCCGTCTGTGTAATCCTTGAGGAGACTCGCTCCCGTCTGTGAAATCCGTGAGGAGACTCGCTCCCTGTCTGTGTAATCCTTGAGGAGACTCGCTCCCGTCTGTGTAATCCTTGAGGAGACTCGCTTCCGTCTGTGTAGTCCTTGAGGAGACTCGCTCCCGTCTGTGTAGTCCTTGAGGAGACTCGCTCCCGTCTGTGTAGTCCTTGAGGAGACTCGCTCCCGTCTGTGTAGTCCTTGAGGAGACTCGCTCCCGTCTGTGTAGTCCTTGAGGAGACTCGCTCCCGTCTGTGTAGTCCTTGAGGAGACTCGCTCCCGTCTGTGTAGTCCTTGAGGAGACTCGCTCCCGTCTGTGCAATCCGTGAGGAGACTTGAGGAGACTCACTCTGGTCTGTGTAATCCGTGAGGAGACACGCTCCGGTCTGTGTAATCCGTGAGGAGACACGCTCCGGTCTGTGTAATCCGCGAGGAGACACGCTCCGGTCTGTGTAATCCGCGAGGAGACACGCTCCGGTCTGTGTAATCCGCGAGGAGACTCGCTCCCGTCTGTGTAATCCTTGAGGAGACTCGCTCCCGTCTGTGTAATCCTTGAGGAGACTCGCTCCCGTCTGTGCAATCCGTGAGGAGACTTGAGGAGACTCACTCTGGTCTGTGTAATCCGTGAGGAGACACGCTCCGGTCTGTGTAATCCGTGAGGAGACACGCTCCGGTCTGTGTAATCCGCGAGGAGACACGCTCCGGTCTGTGTAATCCTTGAGGAGACTCGCTTCCATCTGTGTAATCCTTGAGGAGACTCGCTTCCGTCTGTGTAGTCCTTGAGGAGACTCGCTCCCGTCTGTGTAGTCCTTGAGGAGACTCGCTCCCGTCTGTGTAGTCCTTGAGGAGACTCGCTCCCGTCTGTGTAGTCCTTGAGGAGACTCGCTCCCGTCTGTGTAACCCTTGAGGAGACTCGCTCCCTGTCTGTGTAATCCTTGAGGAGACTCGCTCCCTGTCTGTGTAATCCTTGAGGAGACTCGCTCCCGTCTGTGTAATCCTTGAGGAGACTCGCTCCCGTCTGTGTAATCCTTGAGGAGACTCGCTCCCATCTGTGTAATCCTTGAGGAGACTCGCTCCCGTCTGTGTAATCCTTGAGGAGACTCGCTCCCGGCTGTGTAATCCTTGAGGAGACTCGCTCCCGTCTGTGAAATCCGTGAGGAGACTCGCTCCCTGTCTGTGTAATCCTTGAGGAGACTCGCTCCCGTCTGTGTAATCCTTGAGGAGACTCGCTTCCGTCTGTGTAGTCCTTGAGGAGACTCGCTCCCGTCTGTGTAGTCCTTGAGGAGACTCGCTCCCGTCTGTGTAGTCCTTGAGGAGACTCGCTCCCGTCTGTGTAGTCCTTGAGGAGACTCGCTCCCGTCTGTGTAGTCCTTGAGGAGACTCGCTCCCGTCTGTGTAGTCCTTGAGGAGACTCGCTCCCGTCTGTGTAGTCCTTGAGGAGACTCGCTCCCGTCTGTGTAGTCCTTGAGGAGACTCGCTCCCGTCTGTGTAGTCCTTGAGGAGACTCGCCCCCGTCTGTGCAATCCGTGAGGAGACTTGAGGAGACTCACTCTGGTCTGTGTAATCCGTGAGGAGACACGCTCCGGTCTGTGCAATCCGTGAGGAGACACGCTCCGGTCTGTGTAATCCGCGAGGAGACACGCTCCGGTCTGTGTAATCCTTGAGGAGACTCGCTCCCGTCTGTGTAATCCTTGAGGAGACTCGCTCCCGTCTGTGTAATCCTTGAGGAGACTCGCTCCCGTCTGTGTAATCCTTGAGGAGACTCGCTCCCGTCTGTGTAGTCCTTGAGGAGACTCGCTCCCGTCTGTGTAATCCTTGAGGAGACTCGCTCCCGTCTGTGTAATCCTTGAGGAGACTCGCTCCCGTCTGTGTAATCCTTGAGGAGACTCGCTCCCGTCTGTGTAATCCTTGAGGAGACTCGCTTCCGTCTGTGTAATCCTTGAGGAGACTCGCTTCCGTCTGTGTAGTCCTTGAGGAGACTCGCTCCCGTCTGTGTAGTCCTTGAGGAGACTCGCTCCCGTCTGTGTAGTCCTTGAGGAGACTCGCTCCCGTCTGTGTAATCCTTGAGGAGACTCGCTCCCGTCTGTGTAATCCTTGAGGAGACTCGCTCCCGTCAGTGTAATCCTTGAGGAGACTCGCTTCCGTCTGTGTAATCCTTGAGGAGACTCGCTTCCGTCTGTGTAGTCCTTGAGGAGACTCGCTCCCGTCTGTGTAGTCCTTGAGGAGACTCGCTCCCGTCTGTGTAGTCCTTGAGGAGACTCGCTCCCGTCTGTGTAGTCCTTGAGGAGACTCGCTCCCGTCTGTGTAGTCCTTGAGGAGACTCGCTCCCGTCTGTGTAATCCTTGAGGAGACTCGCTCCCGTCTGTGTAATCCTTGAGGAGACTCGCTCCCGTCTGTGTAATCCTTGAGGAGACTCGCTCCCGTCTGTGTAATCCTTTGAGGAGACTCGCTCCAGTCTGTGAAATCCATGAGGAGACTCGCTCCCTGTCTGTGTAATCCTTGAGGAGACTCGCTTCCGTCTGTGTAATCCTTGAGGAGACTCGCTCCCGTCTGTGTAATCCTTGAGGAGACTCGCTCCTGTCTGTGTAATCCTTGAGGAGACTCGCTCCCGTCTGTGTAGTCCTTGAGGAGACTCGCTCCCGTCAGTGTAATACTTGAGGAGACTCGCTTCCATCTGTGTAATCCTTGAGGAGACTCGCTTCCGTCTGTGTAGTCCTTGAGGAGACTCGCTCCCGTCTGTGTAGTCCTTGAGGAGACTCGCTCCCGTCTGTGTAGTCCTTGAGGAGACTCGCTCCCGTCTGTGTAGTCCTTGAGGAGACTCGCTCCCGTCTGTGTAGTCCTTGAGGAGACTCGCTCCCGTCTGTGTAGTCCTTGAGGAGACTCGCTCCCGTCTGTGTAGTCCTTGAGGAGACTCGCTCCCGTCTGTGCAATCCGTGAGGAGACTTGAGGAGACTCACTCTGGTCTGTGTAATCCGTGAGGAGACACGCTCCGGTCTGTGTAATCCGTGAGGAGACACGCTCCGGTCTGTGTAATCCGTGAGGAGACACGCTCCGGTCTGTGTAATCCGTGAGGAGACACGCTCCGGTCTGTGTACTCCGTGAGGAGACACGCTCAGGTCTGTGTACTCCGTGAGGAGACACGCTCAGGTCTGTGTACTCCGTGAGGAGACAGGCTCCGGTCTGTGTAATCCGTGAGGAGACACTCTCCGGTCTGTGTAATCCGTGAGGAGACATGCTCCGGTCTGTGTAATCCGTGAGGAGACGCGCTCCGGTCTGTGTAATCCGTGAGGAGACGCGCTCCGGTCTGTGTAATCCGTGAGGAGACGCGCTCCGGTCTGTGTAATCCATGAGGAGACATGCTCCGGTCTGTGTAATCCGTGAGGAGACATGCTCCGGTCTGTGTAATCCGTGAGGAGACACGCTCCGGTCTGTGTAATCCATGAGGAGACACGCTCCGGTCTGTGTAATCTGTGCGGAGACACGCTCCGGTCTGTGTAATCTGTGAGGAGACACGCTCCGGTCTGTGTAATCTGTGAGGAGACACGCTCCGGTCTGTGTAATCCTTGAGGAGACCCGCTGCGGTCTGTGTAATCCTTGAGGAGACTCGCTCCGGTCTGTGTAATCCTTGAGGAGACTCACTCCGGTCTGTGTAATCCTTGAGGAAACCCCCTTCGGTCTGTGTAATCCTTGAGGAGACTCGTTCCCGTCTG
The DNA here is from genome assembly GCA_963921515.1 of Calotriton arnoldi. NCBI lineage: Eukaryota > Metazoa > Chordata > Amphibia > Caudata > Salamandridae > Calotriton > Calotriton arnoldi. Next base: position 1,476,228 of record CAWUFW010004004.1, read on the forward strand.
TGTAATCCTTGAGGAGACTCGCTCCCGTCTGTGTTATCCTTGAGGAGACTCGCTCCAATCTGTGAAATCTGTGAGGAGACTCGCTCCCTGTCTGTGTTAATCCTTGAGGAGACTCGCTCCCATCTGTGTAATCCTTGAGGAGACTCACTTCCGTCTGTGTAATCCTTGAGGAGACTCGCTTCCGTCTGTGTAGTCCTTGAGGAGACTCGCTCCCGTCTGTGTAGTCCTTGAGGAGACTCGCTCCCGTCTGTGTAGTCCTTGAGGAGACTCGCTCCCGTCTGTGTAGTCCTTGAGGAGACTCGCTCCCGTCTGTGTAGTCCTTGAGGAGACTCGCTCCCGTCTGTGTAGTCCTTGAGGAGACTCGCTCCCGTCTGTGTAGTCCTTGAGGAGACTCGCTCCCGTCTGTGTAGTCCTTGAGGAGACTCGCTCCCGTCTGTGTAGTCCTTGAGGAGACTCGCTCCCGTCTGTGTAGTCCTTGAGGAGACTCGCTCCCGTCTGTGTAGTCCTTGAGGAGACTCGCTCCAGTCTGTGTAGTCCTTGAGGAGACTCGCTCCCGTCTGTGCAATCCGTGAGGAGACTCACTCTGGTCTGTGTAATCCGTGAGGAGACACGCTCCGGTCTGTGTAATCCGTGAGGAGACACGCTCCGGTCTGTGTAATCCGTGAGGAGACACGCTCCGGTCTGTGTAATCTGTGAGGATACATGCTCCGGTCTGTGTAATCCGGGAGGAGACCCGCTCCGGTCTGTGTAATCCTTGAGGAGACACGCTCCGGTCTGTGTAATCCATGAGGAGACACGCTCCGGTCTGTGTAATCCGTGAGGAGACTCACTCCGGTCTGTGTAATCCATGAGGAGACACGCTCCGGTCCGTGTAATCCGTGAGGAGACTCGCTCCGGTCTGTGTAATCCGTGAGGAGACCCGCTCCGGTCTGTGTAATCCTTGAGGAGACTCGCTCCGGTCTGTGTAATCCTTGAGGAAACTCCCTTCGGTCTGTGTAGTCCTTGAGGAGACTCACTCCCGTCTGTGTAATCCTTGAGGAGACTCGCTCATGTCTGTGTAATCCTTGAGGAGATTCGCTTCCGTTTGTGTAATCCTTGAGGAGACTCACTTCTGTGTGTGTAATCCTTGAGGAGACTCACTTCTGTGTGTGTAATCCTTGAGGAGACTCGCTCCGGTCTGTGTAATCCTTGAGGAGACTCGCTCCGGTCTGTGTAATCCTTGAGGAGACTCGCTCCGGTCTGTGTACTCCTTGAGGAGAATGGGGACACTTCTGGCTAGCACTTCCGGAGCACCGATTGCCTTTATTTTTGAAGGTCTGATCTGTAATACTGTGTCTAGCTCTGGAAGCCAGCCCTGAAAACTAGTTTCTAATCCTGAGCCTCGCATCTGGATTATTGTCTTCAGTTCTGAAAGTAAAGGCTTCATCCGGGTACTGGTCTAGTTTGTGTGCAGCACTGAATGACACAACTGTAGCATAGTGTGCAGTGTAGAAGGCCTCAGCAGGGGTTTTGTGTCTAGTGCCAGAGCCCACATCTGGACATACTTTGCATAGTTTTGGAGGGTATTTAAAGATTAGAGACAGTCCTGGGGAGAGACGCCACAGTAGCCATTGACTTGAACAAGACCTTCAGAGAGAGAGGCAAGGATCTAAACACTGATGGTATGTAATGGATGCAATGAGGTTCAGGGGATACCAAAGAACTATGCATGCTCATATGGAATAAAAACAGTGATGGAGAGAAACTTTGTTCAGCTGTAAAGCACTGCAGGAGTTAACTGGAGAGAGAAAAGGACACAAGAGAGCGAGAAAGAGAGAAAGAGAAAAAGAGAGAGAGAGAGACGGAGAGAGGGAGACAGTCTGTCTTGGAATGAGTGGGTTCAGACGTAGTATTAGAAATATCTTTTTAGCCACAGAAAGGGAACAGCCTCCAACTGAAATGCGGTCACAGCAAAAGTAAACTAATTCACAAGGCCTGGGCCAGGCACGGCATGGGGAGGGAGCAGTGCACAGGAAGCTGGTGTAGAGCTGGAGACCATGCAAGGGCTGTGCCTGAAGGCAGGCAGGAAGGGAAGAGTCTGGTTTGGTTTGGGGGGGTCCTCCTTGGCTAGTAACTTCTTCTGTGTCTTTGTGAGAGCAGACCAACCGAGATTTGCTCCAGCTACTGAACACGCGCCAGAGTTAGACAAGTAAGGGGGGGGCGGGAGGGGTTAAGCATGTTGACCACAGCGGCCTCTGAAGAATCGTTTCAGAAAAAGGGCTGAAAGGACAAAAAACATGAATTCGGATGGAATGTCGCTGTGAGCGCGCACCCCAGCAGGGGACGGGCATAACACAAAATGGGGGTTTAGGTTTCAAGGCGCGGCGTTGCGCACTTCCAGCCTGAGCAGCCTCCGTGCAAAATTCCACACCTCCCGCAGAAGTGACCCACAGAGGGCTGGGGCGCGTGGGCACCAGGCACGGCACGGCCGGCGTGCAACGCACGCCTGCTTGAAAGAACAACACGCCCATCCCGGGGCCTGGCCGCTTTACTGGGTGCGGAGAAGACAGATTTACAAACACATGTGTTTAAATATTCCTAGTCTAGAATGCTTCCTATGCCTTTGATAATGAGAGCCAGACGGTAAGACGCGTTATGCACAGCTGCAGTGCAGCTTGCAGTAAACCGGTGACCCCTGACGTGGTGACCTTAGCTAAAGTCCCTATGTGCCACTCTCTGTCCTAATGCAGCTAGGTCACAGTGTGAGAATGAGACGTTGTGGTATCTGTTAAACACAAGAAAAGCCAACCGAGAAAATGTTTTATTTGTTTCTTTATAAGTGATTGTCCACCTCAATCCTATCTATGGACACACAAATATTGTGACGGAATATCCTCACACACCATCAGCAGTCATGCTTCATCATAGGACTCCCTCCGCTCTCCAAAAACCCTGTTTGATTAAGAGCGGGCTTACACGCTATAGTAAAGGAGGCACTTCTACCTCACTATTAAACCCGTGATATGAATATGTTAAAAACCAATGTGGAGATGGGGTATTGGTTCCCTAGTCTTCACACTGGTTTTTATCACCAAGTGATATCTCACTTGAGTTAAAAGGTAGCTTTGATTGATCACATTGGTTTTTAACATATTCATATCACAGGTTCAATAGTCCGGTAGAAGTGCCTCCTATAACATGGAGGCCCGCTCTTCATCAAACGGGGTTTTTGAAGGGCGAGGGGAGTCCTATGATGATGCATGACACCTGGTGATATGTGAGGACATCTTGTCACAATTTTTTGCGTGTCCACAGATAGGCTTGAGGTGGACAATCACTTATAAAGGAACAAATAAATATTTTCTCAGGTGACTTTTCTTGTGATTAACATTTACAATTGGGGGCCAGCTCACCCTAGAGACCCCATTGCCTCCTGTGCCCTACCGTGGAGAAAATCCAAGGTTTGTGGTTTGATGCCTTGTGGTATCTGTCTGCTCTGCTCTGTGTATCTGGTTTGCACGATCACCCTTCACTAGAACGGAGCCTTGTGGTGCTGGGCTCTGTACTGTGTCTTTACTCTGCTAAATCACTGTACAATAATCCACACATTTCCTACCCCTTGGGTAGCTCTTGTCCCTAATTTTAGAATAGATCTAAAACACATGCATTTTGACATACATAAAGATACTTTCGGAATGCCCTTTTCAGTAATTGGTCTGTTGATCTGTCGTTGACATTTTTGATTTCTTTTTTTTTTTTATCACAACAGGACACAGTACAGGGCCGTGTGTCTGCCCAGTTCAGCCATTAGTTCTTTTACACTGACTAAAGGCATTTTTTTTTCTGATCATTGTATTGTACTGCAACATTTATATAGTGCTTACTACCCCGACCTCGGGCACTGACGCACTTGTCTACATAGGCAGAAAGCTATGTTGTATAGTGTGTGCGTTCAAATGCGCTGTCTGTGCACATCTGCCAATAAAAAAAGTGTACTTCAGTGTCAGAACTGGTGATCAATGCTTTTACGAACATTTTTTTCTTTCCATTCTTGATTTTTCCTTTTTTTTTTTTTTAATAGTCCTTGGGTGTTTAAAGTAGGTCTTCAGGAAACAGTAATTCAAACGAACCCTATTTTCCTGTGATATGCATTAAAACTAAATAGGGTTTTTATGACTGTACTTCTGCCTGCTAAGGAACACTTGTATTGTTTTAGTAAATGTCTACTAACATTAAATGCAAATGATACATTTTTTGTAAACATTTTTATTGTAAGCATATGGTTGCCACATTTAAACAGCTACAAGCCTTTTTGCGTGCAATAAATAAAATAACTAATGCCCCAGTTTGCCTGCCCAGACCTATTGTCTTTGCCATTGCTTGTTTGGATTCATGGAGGAAGAATGAATCCTTGAGATTGCTAGGTTGGCCAAATAGTATAACCCTGCAAAAAAAAAAAAAATCAAAATAAAGCCTTTCTCCTCTTTTGTCATATTTCCTTATACGTATTGTGGAAATTAAAAAAAGGCTAGGCAACACTGAGCAACTGGCAAAGCCTCCCACTTCAGGAATCTGCCAACACCCTCAATCAGTCGCTCATCAGGTATTTGGCTCTACCCAGCTAGTGACCAGCCAGCTGGACGCTGGGAAGATCCCCTTACACACCTGCTGCCAAGGAGGAGACTCCCTGCCCACTGGGGTCACCGCACTCCAAATACCAACCCTGGCCAAAACGGCGTGAGACTTACTATAAGAAGAGGAATGACATCTATATTTGCAAACTACAACATCAATTTCTAAACCTGCGCTTATCACTTTGCACAAATTGTGCTTTTCAGATTTTTATTATTTTAAATTATAGGTTATATTTGGCCAGTGGCAGAGTTCAATGTTGCATCCTCATGAGAGTGAATGGCATTATCCGCAGTGAAGTGAACTGGTCATTTGGGAATATTGAGACTCAGAGCTCTGAAAGAGCCTGGCTCAATCTTCTGGCATTACTGTCTCGAACTCCCAATGTCAGCTCAAGCAGAGTGCCTGCCTGGCCGGCTTCTGGAGACTTGCCTTGAAGATTACAGTATTCTACATTCAAAAGGAATATATAAAAATAGAAATAACTACATTTGACAGTGCACCATCAACATTTTATCTTCAGCTGGAGACCGGATTCAGAAGCAGTAGGGAAGGTTGCATTAATGTCGACAAACTGCATGTTCCTGGTCTTCTACGTAATGCCGTGGGTTACAGCCCAGATGAGGCAAGAGGTATCATTACTGCTGGTCACCTCACCCCAATAAACGCAAGCCTGGTTGTAGCACTGGTGGAACTTTTCAGTGTTCCTTCCACAATTTCCAGTCCTTCTGTTAACCCTGTCAGGGCACTATCACATGGTGGCTCTCGAAATGTCCTGTACATTGACAGCACAGAGGATTTCAGGGGAGAAAGAATAAAAAAACAAAGGACTTTCTTTTAAGGCTTCATAGGCCTCAGGGACAATAAAAAGCTATGGACCAGCCTGACCTACTTGGTTTGGTTGGGGTATGCAACAAAACACCCATCCTGTTCAAACCGATAATGCACAAATCACAAATGTTATATCATGTATGGAGCAACAGGCTATGAATAGTGAACATTTGTAGATCCACACATTTTTTGTTTTATATGAATATCACAGGGATCTTGGGAAGGCAGCATCCAGTGGTGCACTGGCCTCTATATAAACCTGTGGGACTTGTAAAACATGTAACAGCGTTCCTGAAATCGACAGGTAATAAGACACTGTCAAAGTCCTTTCACTGAAACAGACAATGCTTCTATGTCTGATCCTCCAAGCAGGTTGGACATGTCAGGTTAGGTTTTTTTCCCTAGCAGGTGTGTGTTTACATCATTCCAGAAAAACACAATGGTGATTTTGTACCTAGCTTAAGCCCCTCAACCTACATTGTGTGTGATTTAATGACGTGGGTCTATGAAGAGGTAACTCGACCTTTGAAGGACATCTCAAAATCAAAACTGTTGGTTTAGATCACAGTTCTCCAACGTCGGTCCTGGAGGGCTGGATCCATGCCAGATTTTTAGCATATCCCAATTTAGATAAATGTAGTTATTTTAAAAATCTGGCATTGATCCGGCCCTCCAGGACCGACTTTGGAGAACCCTAGTTTAGATTATGAAACCTCATTCCCAGTTGGTTCTTACATTCTAGCAGGATGAGTTAACTCAGTCATGCAACATGCTTTAATTGATGTATTCAATGAGAAGGGCCATCACATGCAAGGACTTTTAGCTGGTTGAAGGGCATTCTATTCTAAAAGCGGTTAATTAATTAGCCGTGTCCACACTTCAGACTTTGCACTTTAAATCTATTGGTCATGTTACGAATTCTGCAATAATCAATTAGCCCATCAAGGTCCCTCCATTAGAAACTAATGATCATCTGGATTTATTTAACCTTCGGAGGTTCTTACAGGCTGAAGCTGAAGGGAGTTCCCATTTGTGGCAAAGATGATCGCCTCTTCTGAGGATGGGTGGACCAGTCAAATGGCCCCTCTTATTTGAAGTATCTCGTGGTTGGTTGTATGTGGCAGAAAGAAAGAGGACGTGATCCCAATAGAAAGGAGAATACCCCAGGATTGGACACAGAGTTGAGAGGGTAACAGTTATAAACTGGTTATTTAATTTATATGTCATTCATGGGAAACCTAGTTTTTGTTGATCGTTTGAAAGCAAATAAAGTTCTGCATAATTAGGGTCTTTGCATCAGAAATAAGAAAGAAGCTTACATTTATGGGCTTTAAAAAAAAAAAAAAAGAGGGGGCAAAACTATTCTTTTGAACGATTGCATTAATTTTGTTCCGGCTGAAATGTATCTCTAATTGTTGATTTCAGGTAATTCTCAGTGGCTCTGGGACCTAGGGGCAATTCTGTCTGTGGTATGTACTTTATTAATATTAAAACTAAATTGGTAAGACATCCAAGGCTTTCAAACATATTAAGCCTTTACTTTTAATTATGAAAATGTGAATGTTAACTTTGCTTTATTCTGCAAGGCACTGGGAGTGGCAAACCATTGTTTCTTGGGAGGAAGGCATGCTAGAAGGCACAGCAACTCGTTCAGGTTCCAGAATCATCCTTTAAAAACGCCTTTTTGCTCCATTAAAGCAAGATACCTAGAAGCTCCAATCAATATATGTAATCCCATTAACTCTTAATATTGTCTTTAACGTTGTGTTGCACAAATGTATTTTGCTAAATCGGCCATTGTATAGCATTACTGTGAACAGTGCAGTTCGGGAAAAGCTTCCAAACAGGGCCATGTTTTTTATCACAGACCAGAATATAAGCAGGTTTCTGGACTTGTGGTGTCAGGAGGGTACGGAATGTGCCTCGGTTACCTGAATGTACCATACATACGTATGGGGCTATTTAGAGTTTGATGGAGAGAGAGCACTGCCATAAATTGGTGATGTTCCTGCATTGTGGAACCAAACAAATATAAGAAGGTAACCCCCTGGAACAAATAATTTTAGGTCTGGGTGCAGGGGGAAAGAAACTACAGGAAAAATGATAAGCACCCTCAGGCTTGTATTGCTTCAATTTTGCTGATGCATGCCGTTGGTCCTGATACACTTATAGTACGATATTAACATATGAAAAGATTGTCTTAAGATCACTGCATTGTGGAACTCATGGTTCCTTGGCTCTGTTTAGGGTCTCCAACCTTTTGTATAGTTAGAGCTACTTGTGCTCCGTGAAAGTCACCCCGAGCTACTATTATTCTTATAGTCTTAATGTTGACCACATCAGAGAAGATTACATTAGTGGCCACCATATGCAACATTATAAGCCGTGTTCTCCTCAGTGCATGAGGCATGGTCTCCAGCAGTAATGTAAAAAATGCCTCATCAATGTGGAATGCCTCTACATGGGTATTGTGTAACAGCCTTAGCTGCAATTCCCCTGGCATCAAGTTATTAGTAATAAGTCTCCCTAAACACCAGCTCATGAGTTATGAAAATACAAACATTTTCATCCAAAATACACACTTCAATTTTGGTATACATACATTTATTCAGCCAAGCAAAAGCCTTTAATTCAGAAGGCGGGACTGTACGCAGGAGAGCTACTCACTGATAGCTGAAGCGCTACCAGTGGCTCACAAGCTACTCGTTGGAGAAACCTGATTTAGAGTCAGCGGAAGCACTGAGTTTTCACCGGCAGCGTCTATCGATGTAAACCCTTGACCTGGTGGCCCATCTACTAAAGGGCCGCCTGTTTACATATGGCACTCACCCCACCATTTTTAGGACAGGGCGACCATTACTAGTTTTTTTCTACATGGGACTGCCACAGATGTAGGGTGGTCCCAGTAAACTCACAGTGGCCCCTACAAGGAGAGAAAAATCTCCCTGCGTTTCAGGGCCACTGTGCTTTTTTATTCCTACAAATTCCTGCTTTTGTCATGCTGTGCAGTTAGCGAGACAGCAGGTAAGTCCTCTGAGTGTTGCACAGTTCCTGAGGGGGGGCATGTTCGCTGGGCCCAGTCTTGCCAGCAGGTCTCCGAGTTATGCAGGAGAGACGCATGCTTTTCTTGACACGTGGTGGCATATGCATAGTCCTGAAAGGTACTGATAACTCCGCTCACTGTATTCCGATATAAAGCTGTGTTGGGGCAAATCTCTTCAATCAACTCACATACTTACCATGGAAACTTCTTTTGGGAACTCTGGTTCCATGCTTGCGCACAACATCACTCCATTTCCTGATTGCTCTCTCCATAATAGTGACACGATAAGTCTTTCATAATCCAATATGCAAGGGCACTGGAATTAAGCGATTCTGTGGCCACTGCCGTTTTTGCATAATTAAGGATTTGACACATAATTCATCATCTGCTGCATAACCAGCAGATTGTAACAAAAAATGATTTCTTTCTAGCTCAAATGGATCAAAAGTTACTAAAATGTGGCGATATGTGTGTGCACGTTAGGAGACCCTTTGCAAAGGTTAACTTGTCATTTTTCAGTTCCTTATTTAGGTATTTGGTTGATACACTCATACTAATGGAGGTGGAATTTTTGCCCAGACAGTATTACAAGGAGTAAAAATTACAAAATAGGACGCATGGAATGAAAGCAGGGGTTTGCTCTGTACCCCTTTCACTGATTCCCCCTCAGCACTGATAGACAACGAAGATGTTTGACGTGTGAAGCGGAGGAAACTATGTAACATGTGAATGCATCACTGACCCCATGCTCAGTTTGATTGTAACTGTATACCTATCATGACCACCTGTGAAGGTTGATTATTGCACCGTATTGCATTTGTTTTTTATTGTTTGTTTGTATGTTTTATCTTTAATAAAAAGATTCCCCCCTAAAAAATTACAAAATAATAAAGTAATCCTATAACTAACAAAAAATGTGCTACGTTATGCCGCATAATTAGCTTTCTTGCTGCATAAATTATTAAACCCTGCCGCATACGTTGGTGCTCCCCCTGCTGCATAATTCCAGTGGCCCTGACAATATGTACTCTTCTGCTGACACCTTATTTGTACGTTTTCTGATCCATTATGGCAGATCAACTTCCTTTATGTCACTTTTTGTCTGTCTTCATTCCCTGTTTCTCTCTATATAAGGAGCTGAAACCATCATTAAAATGCGTCACAAATGCTAGGGTAAGTGTGGCAGCTGTTTCTCCCTCATGATTACTTTTACTCCTTGTTTCCTGTTTTCCTGCCCTTAGGATACTGGATTTATTTCAGCTCCTGGAATTCTGCTCCAGCCGGATCCTGGTCTCTTGTACTCCAGTTCAGGGTTTATGATTGGCAGGTTCCTCTACTATTTTGTACTTGGATTTCTCCTACCTGCCTAGAGTTTTTTCTGCCTCTTGGCTTTTACTAACATTCAGTGGTCCTTCTAAGAGACATCTTTTGCTTCCATGTGATATTCAGAAGTATTAGGAAACACAGTGGCTACAGTAAGGAGCCACCTTTTACTTCTGGCAGACTCCAGGAGACAAGGAGGTGCAATCGTTGCATCAGGAGCAAATATTCTTTGCAAAGCGAGTGCCTCAAACAAGGGGCACCACAATGGCTGCATGAAAGCCACAGAGATTACCGCCATCTTCAGTGAGAATGCCCATTCTCAGCAGATGTATATGTGTAGGAAATGGAGGCATCCGTGCTAGCCGCGCGCCCTAGTAACTGATTAGCTGCATATTCGGACAGTGTTGGATGAGTGATCAGATTTCTGACTTTAGGCATTCTGTTGCAGAAGAGGTGTGTGAACTGTTTACTGCACAAAGGAGTTCAGATGTGGTGCTCGACTGCATGATGCTTCTCTGGTGTGTTGGTCGTGCATTCTTCTTGATGAATATACGGCCGTAGGAGTCTGGCAATGAAGGCCTACCACAAAGAACGATGGATTTAACCCAGATCTTTTGACTGGGGGGAGAATGTTTGCATTGTCAGCATTCCGTACATCATTTGTTTGCTGTAACACTTTTCGCCCTAAGTGGGATGGGTATGCCCAGACGTGGGTCCCTTGCTCACTGTGCCACTGGATTCAAGCCAGCCTGGCTGAAGAAGGGTGACATACCCTGAAACCGATCCCAGGATGCTTGTTTCCCATCCAGGGAGGGCCTGGCAGTTCGGTCTGGACTGTTCCCATGGGGCACAGGGTCAAGACTGATTTGCATATGGCTGGGTCCAAACTGGGGTGGTGTAGTGGGCAAAAGAACGATGGATTTAACCCAGATCTTTTGACTGGGGGAGAATGTTTGCATTGTCAGCATTCCGTACATCATTTGTTTGCTGTAACACTTTTCGCCCTAAGTGGGATGGGTATGCCCAGACGTGGGTCCCTTGCTCACTGTGCCACTGGATTCAAGCTAGCCTGGCTGAAGAAGGGTGACATACCCTGAAACCGGTCCCAGGATGCTTGTTTCCGGTCCAGGGAGGACCTGGCCTGGCAGTTCGGTCTGGACTGTTCCCATGGGGCACAGGGTCAAGACTGATTTGCATATGGCTGGGTCCAAACTGGGGTGGCGTAGTGGGCAAAAGAACGATGGATTTAACCCAGATCTTTTGACTGGGGGAGAATGTTTGCATTGTCAGCATTCCGTCCATCATTTGTTTGCTGTAATACCACAATGTGGAGAGCACATTGAGACCAGTGGTCGAAGTGCACAAAAAAAGTATGTGAACTGTGATGCTGTGCGCAAAGTGGGTGGGTGAGTGAGTGAGCTTAGGGGCGGATTCAAAGACGTGGCTAAAGAACCAAAATAATTTAGAACTTATTTCTGTCTTTCACCTTCACATAACCACATAGAAAATAAGGCACTGCTTAAATGAAAAATAAATACAACTTAAGTTGTTCAGTGGGAAATACATTATCGTACATTATGAAACCTCTATTAGTTAATGCACTTCAGAGGTCTGTGTCTGTAACCAAAGAGCCGCAGAACTGAATTCTGGTGGGTGTTGTGGAGAATAGCAACTTATGTACGTTTAGTGCTATGAGGTCGCGGTCTGTGACAGAAAGCACTGTGACTATGTAAGTCATTATTTTAAACTTGCATTGCACACAGTATAAACTAGGCTGCTACAAAATGCACAAAAAGGTTTAAGATAAAAATAGTGCCTACAAAATATAGATTTTAGGAACACCCAGGCTGTACATAGTGCATGCTTTTATAACTGTCCTTTAAATGCACACACCTCACAGCTCAGCTGGTAACTCCCTTGAAATACCACTCAAAAAGAATAAATCAGTGTCATCAGGAAGTTTCAAGTGATGCCATCAATTTAAGCCAATATCGGTTTCCAAGCACCCTTTACATTTGCTGATTGACCAGTTGCACAGTTTATTTAAATTAGAAAAGTACGGGCATGTCATGCCCCTCAGATCCCGCCCACTTCAACCACTGGCTGAGACCGACTCATGTGTCTGCGCTGTGCTGGATGTGTATGAGCAGAGTTCCATCATGCACTGTTTAATGTGAGTCAAACAGAGCAGTAAAAAGCACTGCCATGCTGAAGGAGGCCGGTAAGCCCTCAGTTATGAGAGGCATAGAGTCATGTTCCCTTTACCTTTAATGGAGTGAAAGGTAGGCAGGGGCGGCCACTCCATTAAGGCGGAGGAGCGTCGCCCCACTAATTAAAATGCCCCTAGATGAAAAATCAAATGGTAATAGACAGGATTACCATTTTATTTTTCATTGACTCTGACCCCCGAGTCAAGTTTCAGGACGGGGCCGGCTGCTGCTGACTGGCTGCAGTAGAGAGTGATCGGCTGGGCACTTTAAAGTGCGCATGTCTCTTTTGCTGGCCATCTTGCGACGGTCAGCCAGACACGTGTACTTTAAACCTCTCAACCCAGCTGTCCAAGCAAAGGCCTCCGGTGTCCTCTGGAGCACTGAGAGAGCCTGCTCCATCCAATTCTGGCGCTGCTCTCATGCTGGTTAACAGCATGAGAGCAGCATTAACAGCATGAGAGCAGCGCCAGTATTAGTTAGAGGAGTTGGCCGGGCCCAAGGAGAGAACAACACCTAGACGGAGCGAGGAAGTGCAGCAAGGTAAGTGAGATTTATTTCATTTTTAAAAAAATGTATTTATGTGCATTATGCCCAAACTCGCCGCCATGCATTACATTACCGTTTTCAAGATAAACATTTTAACTTTAAAACGATAATGTAATGCATGTCGACATGAACTTAGTTTATATAATTTTGCGCCCATTTCCCTGCCGCCCCCATAGCAGGCAGACGCCACCGAAGGTAGGTGCCGCTGTCTCTTCCCTTGTTGACTGCTATGGTTGTCGCATGCCAGCGATTACGCCTTCTATGGCCAGTTTCTGTGGGAAGTCAAAAGAGTCTGACATTTAATAGGTCATCTGGCTGCCTGAACCAGTCTTCAGTTACCAGGTACTGACTTTCCTCTGTGCACCCTTGTTCCCTGCCTGGCCTGCACTCACTCAGTCTGCCTGTCTTCTGTGCCAATCCTCTTTCTAGCTTTGTGGTTAGTTCTCTAATTGCGATTAACGTGGATTATTTACCCATATAATTGCAGTGTGAAAGGGCAGGGCTTCGGTTGTAATAACCTGTTTAAAAAAAAGTGTGCAGTCGAAAAAGAAAAGAAAAATAAATATGTTTTCATAACAAGGTTCCTTTCTTTTAGATCACACTGTGTGCTTTCAGCTGCCCCTCCTGAATGCCCGCGCTGCAATAAAATCTGTCACTTCCGGTTAGCCACAATAGAAGGTATCCGATTGGTCCCCAAACCTGTTTTTCCACTAGGGGTATACATTTTCTCCAATTGTTGAGGAGGCAGATTTATTGAACTAAGCTCCGGTCCAGATAGCGCACTGGAACTGCGCCCTGCGTGTTCACGCTGGACTCTGCAGTGCGACAGCACACTGCCAGTGGAACATGTGAGCAAGGACCCCGCTTCCTGCCGCTGTCAGGCACAATGCTTTATTCTTGTTATTCCTGGCCCGGGCTGCGGATTTTGAGGGGAGCCAATTCTGTTTATTGGTCACTAATTAAATCTTCCGCCCCTGCAGGGTCCCAGGCAAGAGGCCTGCCTGGCGCAATCTGTGAAAATAAATAAATCACCCGATCAGAACGACATCGGATCCGCCTGGGTGACCGCCTCGCCCTCACCCCCAACATTAACCGCCCCCCCCCACACACACCCGAACTATCAAAGTGTGAAGGGGCCGAGCTGGGACTGGCTGAACACTGATCATTTCCCCCACACTGGGCGTTCACTCACGGCTCTGTTTTTGGCATGGTTACTTGTTTTGGATGCTTTCTCTGTTTCCATCAGCCCATGTGTTCCGAGCATGTTTTTAAACGCTTATTGCCTCAGTGTTATTATGGCTCTGGGGCTATAAGGAAAGCTGCATTGGTTCTCCTTCTATCAGACACCTGCGAAGAACCCGTAATCAACTTTGCAAAAGATGAAATCACAGATTGATGAAACCAGACTCATAAGTCAGTTCTGGTGAAAAGCCATGTCACAGAAAACCTACTTTGATGGAAAAATGAATATAACAATATTTTAAAAATTTACTGTAGCCCATAAAATACTGAAAATAAAATGTACTGCTTATGTTTTTTTAATCCAAATTGTGGTAAAGATAGCACTTTTTAAAGAAAAATATGCTTTAGCCTTCTTACTACTGTTAAAAAAGCAAAACAAAGAAACTGCAGACTGCAAGAGACAAGCATTGCATAGCCAATAGGTCTCGCCTTTGTGACCTTATAAGTATTTAGTTATGCAGCACAATATCCTTGGTGCAACAACATCAACTGTTGCATGGCTAAACACTTACAAGGTCCTAAAGGCGAGACCTATTGTACATGAAACATACAAAAGGTGATGGGAAGAATGTTTGCAATTTGTCTAACCCCTGGTAATCGCTCCGGTAGCATCCCAACCCATCATTCTTGGTAACAACCTTTTAAGGACTTTGGACTAAACAGGCACATTGGTAATGTTCCTAAAGTGGGCGGAGGCAAGTTAAGTGATAATTCCTGTTTTCCCAGTCAGGGGGACTAACACTTCTGAGACTGAGAGGTTGATCAGGGGTGCGAACAGTGTGGCATAATCTACACTGCAGGCATGCTAAGGCTGGGTCTATAGCAGCGTCAGAAGGTTTTAGAGAGGTAAGCGCAGACAGAAACTGATCTATGCAAGTTTTGGAACAGGCTCTGGGAACATGTTCCCTGAAATTCACTTTCAGATGAAGTGGTGTTTTGTTTGCTTTTATGGTTGTAATTTCAGAAGTTGAGCTTTGTTTCGCTCACCTAGTTGTAAATGGCGGGACTTGGTCGCAGGAACACAACCCTGTGGGTCAGTGTACCTACAGTAGAGAGGTGTTTGTGCCCTGTAGTCCCAGAAAACCGATCACTGACACAGTTTGGCTTCAGATAACGCACTGCACATTCTGAACTGTTTTGCAACCACGTTTTGCACTCAGGACGTTTTTTTTTTTGTGTGAATAGTTTGAGGTTTTTTTTTTGTTCAGTGCCTAAAAATGGGGATTTACCCGAGTAAGCTGCTTGAGTGGCGCCAGACAAACCCTTGGGCTCATTGTCGAGAATTCAGTGGTGTGCGCACTACCCACTCCAGGGTTGTAAGTCCAAACACGGGGGCATATTTACAAGCCCCTTGCGCTGCCTGTACGTCACTTTTAATATGGGAAAAAGTGACATACCGGCAGCGCAAGGGGCTTGTAAATAAGCCCCATGGTGTTCAATTCACGGCAGCACCCACAGGGTTTGCAGTTTTATTATAGCGCGAACTCGACCTGAGGGTATCAGAGCGCTTTACATGAGCACCAGTTGCGTTACAAACAGACACATTATATTTTTGGGGAGATTAAGTGATTTGTCCAGAATCACAGGATGCGTGAGCCTCCCGCCAGACTGGAACCTGGTTCCCCAGCTTCAAGGTCGGCCGCTCTGACCGTTAAGCCACATCCTCTCCCCAGGTTTTCACCTCCTTGAGTTATAAAATATATGATTTACTTATTATTGTTAGTGCCCTGCGTAATGCGTTTTCTTCTGTGTGTGATTATTATCTCTGTGAAACGTACATTTTTGTACGGGAAGCAGAGCACTGAAGGATTTAAAGACTAACAACTGTCATTTACAATGCCTAGAAACTACAACGTGCCGCATGACGCGCTATGTGCAAAGCTATTGTGGTGTGTCCCTGCGCACGTCCAGTCTCGGGAACCAATATAGTGTGCGTTAGTGCACGTAAGAACTGAAGGACACCCCTCACCCCAATCTCACCCAACCCGCAGTGCTTCCTTGGTAGGGGAGGGGGGGGGTGCACAGTGACGCAATACACAAGCATTTGCAAAGCCAATTGGTCTCGCCTCTGTGAGAGCTATTGGTTTAGCCTATTTTAGCTGTGTTGCACAGCAGTGTGGTTGTGCTGCATGTCATAAAGGTTTGTAAAAAGACAGGTCTGTACATAGTAAACTTGTGCTATAATTCTCGCAGACTGGCTGTCAGGTGTGCGTTATTTTTGACTCAATTTTTTTTTTTTTAGACTTTTTCAGCATTTCAGTTTCAATCGGACTGTGCCTGCAGTTCATCAGATAAGCATGTAAAAATCAAAAACTACAGTCAGTTCATAGACTTCAGTCCCAAGAGCCTCATATACCGAAGCAAGAATCTTTTCAGTAAGTGCATATAATGCTCGTGACATCACCAGTCTCCTACTACCATACATCTGGGTTCAGCTGTGATGTCATAAGGTCAGCTACAAGAGGCAGAATTGAGCAAATAGCACCTCGCAGCTCCATCTTTATCCCTACTCTACTCTACTCATGTGGACACGTATGGCTGTCCATAATTTGCCCTCTTCAGCGCACTACTGTAGGTAAGTGCAGGAGGAGTATCTACAGTTACCAGTAACAAGCAAACTGTGTTGTTTTAAAGACACCTAAAGACGACTGCAACTAAATTATGAGCGCAGATAGCAGTTTACTCTGGCCAGGACGTAGTTCTGCATTGTCCTGTGTCTGGACTTTGCAACAGGCTGCGTGGAAGATAAAGATAGGCTGCTGTAAATTTAAAAGACAAGGGTCGCTGAACTCAAAGTGATGACAAGGGAGAACTGTTGCAGGCCACATGCCTGTCTTTATTACACACTCCTTTGTTCTTTGCAGACTCCAATAGCTGAGCTGACCTGACCTTACATCTGCTGGCTGAGAATGGTGGTGGCGGCGGCCCGTGGCACCGATTACAGAGGGGCCGGTTGTGAGGCGTCCCGGGGCAAGAAGAAAAGTAAAATTTGAGTGAAAACGTAGTCTAAAAAACAAACCACCCGGTAGCAAAATGCATCTGGAAGAAACTTAAAGAATGTGGGAACTTTTTTTTTTTAGTTAAAATAAATTCAAGGATTGCAACAGCAAGGCTGGGGAGGGCTGGCTAAACACAAGAGAGGATGGGCAACAGGAATTAGGAGGCAGTGGAAGTGCACTGAGAAGTGGATGGGGAGTGCGTGATGGAGGAGGCCAAGAACAGCAAGAGACAGAACAAGCAGCTTAGGATGAATTCGAAATGCACTAAAGGTAAAGGAAGAAGCCGCCATGCGCTGATGACATAGAATGATGGGAGGACTGCTTAAAATGAAATTAAAAAACAAGCAATGAGTGAAGCAAGTTGGCACTCAGCGATGGGAGGGAAGTGGTGGGGGGGACAGGGCAACAACGAAGGAGCAAGCAAGGACAACAAAGCAACCAACGACAACGGGGCAAAGAACAAAAAGAAAACAAGAAGCGCGAGCAACAAGCATTGGCCGCGCGGCCGTGAAACTGACACGGCCGCGCGGCCGTGAAAGTAAGCGGGTTTTGGGAGTGCAGACAGTGGCTTTTGCTGGCGACCAGCTTGCGTTCACGCGAGCGTCCAGATGGCAAGGGAAGCCATATGGCGCCTGATCGCGCGTGCACGCTCGCGTGAACGCAGGCTAGTCCGCAGCAAAAGCCACTGTTTGCACTTCCAAAACCCGCTTACTAAAGTCTCGCCAGAGCAGCGCATGCGCGCTGGCTCAGGCGAGACCTAAAAGAAAACAAGAAGCGCGAGCAACAAGCATTGGCCGCGCGGCCGTGAAACTGACACGGCCGCGCGGCCGTGAAAGTAAGCGGGTTTTGGGAGTGCAGACAGTGGCTTTTGCTGGTGACCAGCTTGCGTTCACGCGAGCGTCCAGATGGCGAGGGAAGCCATATGGCGCCTGATCGCGCGTGCACGCTCGCGTGAACGCAGGCTAGTCCGCAGCAAAAGACACTGTTTGCACTTCCAAAACCCGCTTACTAAAAGTCTCGTCAGAGCAATGCATGCGCGCTGGCTCAGGCGAGACCTAAAAAACCCAAACACTGACAAAGTGAATAGGTCTGGCCTTTTAGTCTCGCCTACCGAAAGTTTTCAGCTGTGTGCTGTCCAAGACCTATTGTGGACCATACCAGTACTTCGAGCGGCCTTCGGATCAGTCCATTGGCTGGCATCCTTAGTTATCAATCTCATGTTCATACTTCTTATTCGATGGCTTCCCTTCCTCTTCTTGTGTCTGTGCCTCCTTTGGAGTAGAGCCTTCCATGGCTGACATCAGGGAACTACTTTTTAATTCTCGCCTACAGACAGCTTTGGTAGTCTACTGCCAAAGGCCTATTATCGCGCCAGCTTACAAAGGCCAGATCCGTTAGTTTTGTCAATACTTGTGCTGGGCGCATGGGTTAGTTGGCAATGGTGCCTGTTTGTCTGTGTGCGTTTGTACCTGTATGTATGTTGATGTTTGTGTGTGTTCTTGGATGCTTGCTGTTGACCCCCTATAACTGATGATGCCCAATATATCTCCTCCCTTTCCCAGTCTCAGACTGTCTGGCTCAGGGGCTCCCAGTAAAGCAGAGACGAGAGGGGCCTCCGTGGCTATGCTTCTGCTACATGTTACTTCAATGGTTCACTTAAAAGTATTACTTCATTTCTATTTTTTTTATTACAAAGCACACAACATACAGGCTTTGATAGAATAGTGGTTTAAAAATCTCAACCAATAAGACTGTGTTTTCTTTCCTGGTATAGGGAATACAAATCGTTTCCAATGCAGATTCATGTGCATTACTGCCATGTGGCCCATATCGTGAGTGGCACAGCGTATCCCTGGATTTTTACCCAATGGCACTTTGCATTATGGAACTTGAAGTTTCACTTTTAATTTTGGAAGTATGTTTTAAAAATCCCGTTATGTAAAGCACTCGAGGGTAAAAAGCCTGGACTGCCTGAAGATGCCACACTTGGCATATACGCTTGGCATACACGGATGTGCCCCAGCCACCTTGCCTTCTTAGGCATGAATGATTGAATGCTTCGCTCTAGATGATAAAAAGTGACATTCTGCCCTTGGTTTCAATCGCCATCAATGAAATAGAGTATTCTCCTTGAGTGTCTCATCCAAGTTACGCATGAGTAATTGATGCAGTCTGATTGTTCCAGTTGCGCCTCATATTTATAATGTCAAACACAAAGCTAAAAGTGTCAGTGTGGGGAGTAAAAAACAGCAGGACAGCGTGTGCTACTCATGCCAGACGTGGCATCTTGGCATCTCTAGGCTAGAGAAAACATGCTGAAATGAAGCAAAGTATATAACCCCGGAAACACATGCCATTGGTATAGCTAGCATGTCTTTACGTCTGTGCACTGTGCTGGTGTAGTCCCTTTTCTATTCACTGTAGCTCTTCAGTGCCCATAGTGAATGCCAATTTGCAGTCCCACATCGATGCCTGTGAAAACGTGTCCCTGCTTTGGTTTTGACTTCCATCACGCTTCTGTCCACCCGGCGTGGATAGCGCCTTGGAGTGCAGCCAATGCATATTCCCAAAGTGGCGCAGTAACTAGCCGGATTCCAGCTTTGCAGAGGCAGAGAGCTCTGGTCGCAGAGCAGGTGCTGCCCCTGGAAACTGGAGGCCCCGATCTGGCACTAGCAGGACCCAGAGCTGGGAACATGGATCTGGTACATGTTCCAGTCTCAGCACCTCACCAGGGGGACTTCAGGTCTTCCCCATCCCGTGGGCAGGTGGAACTGGGAAGAAATGCAGCACTGGAGCTCCCACCTCTGCAGAGGCTCTGGCCTTGCCTCACTTCAGGGTCCCACCAGCATGATGGAGGAAGAAAGGACACCCTTCCTGTGCAGACTAGTACAAGGGGAGAGGATGGGGCGTAACTGCCAGAACTGCCTACTTTGGAGCTGAGCTACTTTGGAGCTGAGTCTCTGCGTTGGCGCAACATCCCGTGATTCTGGGCAAATCACTTAATCTCCCCGTGCCTACAAAACATGAATGCGTCCTTGTGTAATGTAACTGGTGCCCATGTAAAGCGCTCCAATACCTGCGGGCCGAGTCCGTGCTATATAAAACTGCAACAAAATACAACAATTTATTTGGAACAAAAGTTTTATACCAGGCAAAATTCCTCATGTCAAAATTCCAATCAACCATTAGCTGATGAATGTGGGTTGATCAACATGTGGATAACCCAACAACCAATGGCTGAGGAAAGCTGTCCTTTTGAACCTCTCTCTCTGTGTGTGGATAATAAAGGCACTTGCCAGACAAGTAAATATGTTTTTGCCAGACCTAAGACGGTGAGGAGTGAGTGAAGAGTTGTGTTCAGAGGAGACAGGGTGGAGAAGAGGATGAGGGAGAGGCAAGTTACACAATGTGAAATAACATTTTTTTTAAAAACCTGCAGGATAGAGAATACGACTGAGGGCCTAATCACGACTTTGGTGGTGTGGGAGCCGGCCGCCACTCCACCGCCAAAGTCAACCATTACCCACCTGCCAGATTACAAGTTTCCTCGTGGTCTGGCGGGCGGTGCAGTTCTAAGGCCCATATGTGCGCCTTAGAACAGCAGCGCCGAGGGAGCAGCAAAGCTCGTTCCTGCACGGCATGTATTGTGCAGTCCATGCCGTGCAGGAACAGGAGTGCATGCACACGGGGGGCACAACCAGGGCTGGACTGGCCGTAGCGGGCACTAGGCGTTTCCCCGGTAGGCCGCCAGGGTGGGGGCCGGTTTTGCAATATCAGTCCGTGTAACAAAATCGTCTGAAACTGGCCCTAGCAAGCAGCACGGTCGCCCCCCCCCACCCATCCCACCCCTCCCGGTGGGGGAGAGAGGGGGCCGCCGAGCAGTTTGCCAGGGCCCGGTTCGGTTCCCTTTCTGGCCCTGGGCACAACATGTGCCCTCCTGCATGCACCCCTTGCACAGTAGGGCTCCCTTGGTTTCCTGACCGCCACACTTTTCATGGCGGCTTCACTGCCATGAAAAGAGTGGAGGTTTGGAAACTCGTAATATGCTTGGCGGTGCCGCAGCTGCACCACTAGCACATTGCTGCCCCAGACCTCTGCGAACGATGGATTTAACCCAGATCTTTTGACTGGGGGAGAATGTTTGCATTGTAAGCATTCCGTCCATCATTTGTTTGCTGTAACACTTTTCGCCCTAAGTGGGATGGGTATGCCCAGACGTGGGTCCCTTGCTCACTGTGCCACTGGATTCAAGCTAGCCTGGCTGAAGAAGGGCGACATACCCTGAAACCGGTCCCAGGATGCTTGTTTCCGGTCCAGGGAGGACCTGGCCTGGCAGTTCGGTCTGGACTGTTCCCATGGGGCACAGGGTCAAGACTGATTTGCATATGGCTGGGTCCAAACTGTGGTGGCGTAGTGGGCAAAAGAACGATGGATTTAACCCAGATCTTTTGAATGGGGGAGAATGTTTGCATTGTCAGCATTCCGTCCATCATTTGTTTGCTGTAACACTGTTGAGGTGGCTGCTGCACTTGTTGAAAATCAATCGGACTCTCCCCGTTTATGTGGACCTTTCGTCTCATTTCTTCTCACCCATCAATCCCTACCACAGGGATTGATGGGTCATAGATAGAGACTCAGTTGTATCTCTCTTGGAATTTGGAATACGACTACCTATGAGAACTCCAACTACATCTTTATCACTACCAGTGGGACATGCTGCGGGAGAGAGTGGCAGAAAGGGGTTCACGCATTATGGATTTCTTCATAAATTGATGCTGGTGGTGCACGCTTTTGTTTGAAGCCAAGCAATTCTCTACTGTGTTATATCCTCACTGTAAGTGCTGTGAACAGTGGGTAATGAATCCATTACTTACAAGCAATCCACAATACACCAAGACACCTTTTCCTGTTGCCAATAAACAATACTCCCTCCTCTCTAAAGAAGCTTAATCTGTCACCAGGAATATTCAAATAAATAAATGAGCAGGAATCATCTTGCAGGCCACGTCAGAGCAAAGGGGTTGGGGTGGAATAAATGTGTACAAGGTCTTCAATAACTGAAAGCTAAAAGCTGTCTGTAGACAAGACCTGAAAACAGAGCCGTTCCCTTCTGCACAAATTTCCGTATCAGGGCATAATACACAAATGTTAAATGACAATACAGTCTGAACTTACTCAATCCCATGAACCCTTGGGTTTTGAGGCAAATCAAGCAGTGGTGGTGCTGGTAGACCAATTTTGGCCCAGGGTGTTGAGTTCCCCTTCGGTGTTTTCTGTTCCTTGGAAACCCCGGAGATCGGATGGTGTTGTACCTGCAACACTGAGGGTCAGCCACTAGGATTTCTCTTTCGTTGACCTGCTCTTAGTGGCATGGTCAATGACAGGGACGGACTGGGAACCGAAACCAGCCCTGGCAAACTGCTCGGCCCCCCCCCCCCGGTGGGGCAGAGGGGTGCGGCCGAGCTGTTTGCTAGGGCCGGTTTCGGCCGATTTTGTTACAGGGGGCCAATATTGCCGGCCCCCAATAACAAAAACGGCCCCCAGGGGCCCAAAACCAGCCCCCACCCTGGCGACCCACCGGGGATACGCCCGGTGCCCGCTACGGCCAGTCCGGCCCTGGTCAATGAGTGGGGTTACTTTGAAAGCAGGCCTCTGTGCAGAGGGTTTGCCTATAAAGCCTGCAGCCATCCTTTGTCTAGATTACTCAAAAGGCTTAGAAGTAGGCATTAGGAGGAGCGCTCTTTACCATAGCTTGTGCCTTTAGGTACCTTTATAATGCTTTGTGCTCCTCGATCCTCACCACCACACCCCCTAATGAGCAACCGACCTCCCTCGCCCTCCTCCACCACACAATCTATTGCTCCACAAACATATATGATATAAATAATGTTTGAATATTTTTTCGTCTGTACCAAGACTGTGCTCCAGATGTCTGTGCTTATTGTGTGCAAAACAAATGTACTGCATATATTTTAGTATGGCTTCATTGTTGATGTTATTGATGTGAAATAACAGATATGAAGAAAAAAAAGTAGGCATTAGGAGGTTCAACAGGGATGGTTGTCTTGAGATTCCGATTCTTGAAATGTCGGACTCTAGTGATGTTTCAGTTTCCCCAAGAGGATTTTCCCCTTAGTCCTTTGGTATCTTCTCTGAGAACCAGCCTGACTTCGAATAAGGCTCTGGGGGTAAATTCCTTCTCCCCTTGTGACTGTCTCATTCTTGTTCAAGACTATTGCTACTGGCATGGGATCTCCCTTGGTGCTTGAAGTACTAGTCGAGTTTCTACCTAACTCAGTCAACCAACATGAAAGGTTTTGTGGAAAGCTGGTTCTGGTAGCAATCGTATCAGCTAGGCGTGTGGAGGAACAAAGGGATCTATTAATCTTGGAACCCTATTCTTTAGGTTTTTTTTTGCCTGATCCTACTTTTAGGCCTTGGAGTACATCTGTTTATCATTTTGCTCAATAACTCATTATCCCCACCCTGTTCCTTCTCCTTCATCTGAAAGGAAGCCAGCTGTTATTGCCTGTACGTATACTTTACGGTTCTCATGTATTTAGAAAAGTCTGCCTTGTATAGGAAATCATAGGGTTTCTTCATGGTTTTGGGCTATCATATCAGGGAAGAAGGCATCTACTGCTCCCATCAGAAGAGGGACTTGGTTCATCACTACTGTTTATTTGCTGGTTCAGGTGTCAATACCCACTGTAGTTCACTGTAGGGTCGAACTACAAGGGGCCTGGAATAAGAGCAGGCAGAGGTGAAAGGAGTTCCACCCTGACATTTGCAGGACTTCATTTCCCACGCCTTGCATAAGAGGTTTGTGTGAGTGTCTGTTGTACCAGCATGAAGAGATTTTAGGTTGTAGTGCTCGGCTCAACAACAGTCATGATGGGTTTAGCTATAAAGCAGCAGTGGTTCCTCTCAACAATTTATTTTCAAAGACCAGAACCACAACAATTGATTTAAAAAAATGGAATGAATAAAATGTGAAATAATGAAGTATTTTCAGAACCTTACATTATATATTATGGTCCTGAAGATGACTCCCTGATTAACACACTGTAGTCAAAACGTCAACAAATTATTAGTGGCTTTTGAAGGTTTACTGGACTGTAATCTAAATTCATAAAGGTGGTACTTAACCTTTTCATTAGTTGCTACCAATAAATGATCTATACTCCTTCTGGCCAAAATGTATTTTGATATAGTTCTTTATCACTGAACTAAGCACTGCATCATTATCACCATTCACTTTGCCTTACTTTCTTTTGTCTTCCTTTTTGCAATGAATTGTGTGGTTCTTGACTTTGAAAATAATTTGTTGGTAAGGACCACTGCTGCTTTAGGATTACATACCTAGGTTCCTTCCGTACTATTGGGTAACGCAGTCTGCATCCATACTATGATGGGTTTTGCAACATGCTCTTGATTCTATGTAAAATGTGTTGCATTGGTCCAGAAAGGTCCAACCCGAGATTGCTTTAAGTAAGAAGTAGGTTGAAGGTGAAGATGAGGAAGGGTGTACGGAGAGAATACCTAGATCATGAACTGATACTTCTTAGTACTCATAGTTCTAGTTCTCTGTACCAGAGTCTTTATGCCTCAACCTCCCATCTAGTTTGAAACAAGCACCATCCCTCATCAATAATTTCAATATTATTTTGAAGCCATGCTGGGTGGGAGGCGCTTATATCCGCCCAAGGGGGTGGGGCTGAGCAGTGAACAGCAAAAGTGGATAAGTCTGAGGTTTGTGTTCTGCTGTTTAACCTTTTGTGAGGGTAATACAGTTTTAGATATGAATGCCACATCACAGTCTCCCAGGATGCAATGCGCCACTGCTGCCACACCCTCTGTCAGCCATAGTTTGAAACAAAAGATAGCTGGTCAACCAAGCAAATAAAGCTGTTAACTCGCTTTTCATTCCACCTAACAGAAGAACGTTAAAAAGAGGGCATTTTAATTACAGAAATATGTACCATGGTCACTTCTGTCTACCTCCCCAGATTATTACGCGTCACACAAAGGGTATTTTAAGGAGGACAAAAAAGTACATTAAAATTGACCAAACCTACAAAGGGAATGACAGAAGTACAGGTGGATGGAATGTATCTCTCAGGGCAGACTGAGACCATGCATGCACAGACCGCCTGGATTGAATTGGCAGTAGTTCTTCAAAATCATAAACACAATTTATTGCACTGGTTACCAGCCGAGGAATGTGTTCGACCTAACTTAAGGAAACAATTATTATGGAACCATTTACGCTTTTATCTTTTTCCTGACTGTATGTATATATATATATATATAATTTATTTATGACTATATGTGTTTAGGAGCAAGTGAGGGATTTCAGAAGCTTTAATTTCCCAGGAAGATTTAATGTTAAATATTATGAACGGTGGAAAACAAATAACACAAATTATTATTGTTTGTTTACGATGTGCATAACCTCATACTGAGTCATCTATTGGGGTTAGATAGATTATATTACTAATCCAAAAATAATGTCATTAATTGTATTGCACTCTTGAGGACTAAAGGCCCACAGACCTAGAATTGAACTCCAGGTTGCTCAAAGTTCTAAGCATCAAGTGGCCATAGAAATAAATGCAAGAAAATAATTCAAGCGCTGTCAAAGCCAATAGGTCTCGACTTTGAAAGGTAAATACCCAACTATTGGCTTTTTGCACATGCTATTTTGTACTGGCACTCCTGCGCTCTTTTTTTAAACAAAAAATAATTTATCATTCCTTGATGTCGGTCAGCCATGTTGGAATAGTACATTAAAAATGCGAAAATAGTCACTAGTGTATCACAACGTATGTGCACACGTGTGCATATGCAGCAGCCATCTTGGAACGGTGAAAAACGAATCCAAGTTGGCCATCCTGTACATATGTAATAAAGCCTACTCTAATGGTGGAACATACCCAAAAATAGGGAGGAAAGATATTTAAATAAAGGGAAGGAACTCAAATAGCAAGAAAGCCATCAATTCCTGAGCAAGGGGTTGACCAAAGACCATGCTGTATCTTGGAGACCACATTCCTTCGACAACAGTCTTTCATGAGACTTAAAAATGACATAAAGTAGGCCTCCCTGCAGAAGAGAGGGGGGGAGAGAGAGTGTATAATATATATATACACACACACATATATATATATATATATACACACACACACACACACATATATACACACACACACACACATATATATATATTTTTTTTTTTTAAGGGTGAGTAAGGGCATTGGGTGGAAAGGGTATTTTTAGGGTTATGGGGTGGGTAATGGTATTGGGTTGTAAGAGTATTTTTGGGGTTTAGGGGTGGATAAGGGTATTGAGTCATAAAGGTGTTTTTAGAGTTTAGGTGTGGGTACAGGTATTGGGTTGTAAGGGTGTTTTTAGGGGTGGGTAAAGATATTGGGTGGAAAGGGTATTTTTAGGGATTTGAGGTGGTAGTGGTTTAGGGTGGTATGGGTATTTTTGGAGGTTCAAAACAATTATATTACCTACTGACGGTCGCTAGTAGGTAGTTATAGTTAGGACCATGTTTCCATACGAAAGGCATTCTTTGACTTGCCTATACCTTTGTTGCTGTTTGACGAATCTTCACAAAATGTTCCAAAAAAGTCTGCCGGTGATACTAGTTATGCATGGAAAGGTTTGGGGTGATCCATCCAGCAGCAGCCAAGAAAAAGGGGGGGGAAGGGGAGTCAAAAAAAAGTGTGTTTCCCATGTTAATTCCCATAGGATTTTTGAACACAACTACAGCCCAAATTGCTAAATTGGATTGCACCAAATTTGGCAGAAAGCTAGCTTTTGGTACGCAGATTCTGCTTTTTGTTATTTGGTGTAAATCCGTTCAGTCGTTTGAGAACTGAAAAGAAATCCAAATTTGTATGTCTACGATTGCGGTGAATTCGCGCATAATAACGAGCCTGTGCAGGGAAATGCAGAGCTCTGATTGGCTGCTAACACTTTAACGAGGAAGCCATCTTGGGACTCTGCTTCAGCCGAGTCCCACAAAAAACATGAAAAAATAGAAAAGGGGGCAGGGTAGGACTACCCTGACCCCTAAGCCTTGATCTTGGGGTCCCAGAGGGACGTCAGCAGGGCAAAAAAGCATTATTATTTTTTTTCCCACTAATTTGCGAAATTCATCAAATTCGCGGGGAAAAAAAACAGTGCGGTGTCCATGCTTGCTTTGTAAAGGGCCCTCCAATGGGCCAAGTCCCGGGGGCAGTTTCTAAAAAATGGAGGGAGGTGAAAGGGGCCCCCTCCTGAGGCTCTTTGAGCCCTGGGGACCACCACCACCTCCTTGGGGATTTTTATTAATATAGAAGGGGGGCACGTGGACCCCCTTTCATGGGCTCAAATGGGCCCCGGGTACCACTACCTCCCCGGGGCTTTACTTAAAAAAAAATGTACGGGCAAGACGAGCGGACTACCCCCCCGATCCCAAGGACTACCACCTCCCTGGGGCTTGCTTTAATATATGACCCCCTGCCATGCTGATCCCCCACGCCATGGGGACCACCACCTCTCCGAGGTTGTCTTTTTATAAGAAGGAGGGGGGTTCGCGCCCCCGTCTCCCGGCCCGTCCTTGGCCCCAGAGACCACCACCTACCCGGATCAACCCATGTAAATAGAAGGAGGCTGGCCGTGCGGCCCCCCTCCTGGATCCATACATGGCCCTGGGGGAAGCCACTCCCCAGGGTGGGCTTCTGCTAGGTCTTGGGGCTCCCATCGATGGGACATAGCGGTTTGCTTTTGCTTGGCAGGAGCTTTGACAACTCCTGCCATGCAATAGCAAACACTCCGGTTCCAGGGGACGAGAGCTGTCAAAATGCTAGCGCCTGCGGGAAGCGGAGGTTTCATCTCTTTCCCTGCCCACAGACATGTGGGCAGGTAAACATATGGAACGATTGCTCCTGCACGGAGGGAGCTGCTCCATGCAGCAGCAATGGCAGCTCCCCCAGGAGAAGGGGAGCCGGCTGGGACCGTGGGAGCCTTGAAGCTCCCCCTGCAGTCCCGGGGGAAAAGAGGCAAAATAAAGGTGAGAAACTAGCAGAAAGAGGCAGAATAAAAAAGTCAGAAGTGAGCAGAAAGAGGCAGAAAAAAGATCAGCAATGAGAAGAAGGAGTCAAGATAAAGGTGAGTAACTAGCAGAAAGCAGCAAAATAAAAGTCAGAAAGAGGCAGAATAAAGGTCAGCAATGAGCAGAGAAACGCAAAATAAAGTCAGCAACGAGCAGAAAGAGGAAAAATAAAGGTGAGAAACGAGCAGAAAGAAGCAAAATAAAAGTCAGCAATGAGCAGAAAGAGGCAAAATAAAAGTGAGAAATGAGCAGAAAGAGGCTAAATAAAAGTGAGAAATGAGCAGAAAGAGGCAAAATACAGGTGAGAAACTAGCAGCAAGAGGCAGAATAAAGCTCAGAAACGAGCAGAAAGTGGCAAAAAAAAGAGGTCATAAATGAGCAGCAAGAGGCAGAATAACGGTCAGCAACGAGCAGAAAGAGGCAAAATAAAAGGTGAGAAACTAGCAGAAAGAGGCAAAATAGAGTTTAGAAACCAGCAGAAAGAGGAAAAATACAGGTGAGAAATGAGCAGAAAGAGGCTGAATAGAGGTCAGAAGGGAGCAGAAAGAGCCGCAATAAAGATCAGAAAAGAACAGAAAGAGGCAAAATAAAGGTCAGCAATGAGCAGAAAGAGGCAAAATACAGGTAAGAAACGAACAGAAAGAGGCTGAATAAAGGTCAGAAACGGGCAGAAAGAGGCAGAATAAAGGTCAGAAACAGGCAGAAAGAGGCTAAATAAAGGTGAGAAATGAGCAGAAAGAGGCAGAATAAAGGTCAGAATGGAGTGGAACGAGGGGGAATAAAGGTGAGAAACAAGCAGAAAGAAGCAATATATAGGTAAACAATGAGCAGAAAGAGGCAAAATAAAGGTGAGAAATTAGAAAGAGGCAGAATAAAAGTCAGAAACTAGCAGAAAGAGGCAAAATAGAGGTCAGAAACCAGCAGCAAGAGGCACAATAAAGGTCAGGAGGGAGCAGAAAGAGACCAAATAACATGCAGAATTAGCAGAAAGAGGCAAAATAGAGGTCAGAAATGAGCATCAAGAGGCAGAATAAAGTTCAGGAGCGAGCAGAAAGAGGCAAATTAACGGGCAGAATGAGCAGAAAGAGGCAAATTAGAGGGCAGGAGCGAGCAGAGAAGAAGCAGAAAAACAAGCAGAGGAGGAACACAACCAAAAGCAGCAGAGGGTAGAGGACTGCAGGCAAGCTGGACAGGAGGATTGTCACAGCGGTAGCTGGTACGAGGACCTGCTGTGCCCCCCTACATTTTCTTTTACTAGGCACACACTCACAGACTCACGCACTCTCTCACAGACCCACTCAGAGACTCATGCATCCACTGACAGACACAATCAGACACTCATGCACCCATTCATAGTTTCATTCAAGCATCCAATCTCCCACTCACAGACCAACTAAGAGACTCACACACAAACACATTTACAGACCCATTCAGAGACGCACACACTCACTCACATACTCATGCACCCACTCATAAACCCGCTCATGCAGTCACTCACAGATCCACACAGGCACCCCTACACCCACTTACACAGCCATGTACACACAGTCACTCACATGCACTCACAGATCCATTTAGCCACTCACGCACCGACAAACCTACTCACACAGCCACTCAGAAACCCATACAGCCACACACACACACACACACACTTTCCTATCTATACAGCCACTCACACCCACTATCAAAGGTTACAGTTAGGAAATGAAATATAAAAAAAGTTGAAATTCACTGAAAGAAACAAAAGGTTACAGGGACATTATAGTTAGGAAATAAAATTTTAAAAAGCGTAAAAATTCACTGAAAAAACCAAAGACTACAGGGATGCTATAGTTAGGAAATAGAATGTTTTTTAAACTTTAGAAATTAACTGAAAAAAAACCAAAGGTTATAGGGACATTATAGTTAGGCACAGATTTCACTCATACAAAACCAGTGAAATTCTGCAGTTATAGTTACTTGAGCTAACTATAACTCACGACCCCACAATGCACTGCTTATGACCTCACATATTACATCATTCATGACATGGTCAGTGGCATCACTCATGACATCATTGATAGATATCCTTATAGAACTGTATTGCATTCATATGACCTTGCAGCACTGTTAGTTGTCGATACCTTCATGCCCCAGTCTTGAGGATCCTGTCAGTGAACGGTATCTGTACCCATTTGATTAAGATCATCCCACCTCAACCGGTTGGCGTTCCACCATTGGTGAATGGACTTCCACAGAGGAGGGAGTACATCAAATAGAAGTCCACTACATTTGGACAAATGTTTACTATAGGGGAGGGGTTGGATTCCACCACAAGAGGTAGGAGTCCAACCTCAAGTGGTTAAAGCTCCACTGCAGTGCATTGTAATTCCACCTATAGGGGTTGGAGTTCCATCTCAAAGGATTACAATTCTATCTCATTTGGGTGCAGTCCCACCTCA
Organism: Calotriton arnoldi; assembly: GCA_963921515.1. Taxonomy (NCBI): domain Eukaryota; kingdom Metazoa; phylum Chordata; class Amphibia; order Caudata; family Salamandridae; genus Calotriton; species Calotriton arnoldi. Next base: position 1,506,581 of record CAWUFW010004004.1, read on the forward strand.
AAGGACTGGAGCTCCATGTCAAGGGGTTAGTGTTTCATGACATGTGGCTAGCGTCCCGCCTCAAGGGTTGGAGGTTGAACACAAGGGGCTGCATTTCCACTACAAGGGGAATGAGTCCCACTGCAAGAGGTTGGAGTTCCGCAGCAGGGAGAAGGAGTTCCACAACGAGGGGTTGGAGTTCCTCCACTGATGCATGGATGCTCACCACATATAGGATGGAGGTTCCACAGACTGCAGACTGAGGGCCACTGCAACTGAACATAGCTGTACCATAGAGGGGGTGTGGGTGGAGGTTCACCGCAATGGCCTGAGGTTTACATCAAATGACGCCACAATGGGATGGGATTCTGCTAAATTGTGGTGCGCATGTCACCATAATGAAATGGGGTATCATACATAGAAGTATTTAACATCTAATATTTGGCTACTATAATGAGTCCAGCTGAGCACTTAATTAAAAATCATTTGCATAGAGTCTGTAATTTTCACTGCTGCAAAGCTACTCCCAGAAAAGCCGTCTAGGACGGAACAAAGTTTAAACAGCAGGCACGTGCAAACGTCCATGTTTACCAATAGATGGGGTTAGAGGGCTGGAGTTGGGGGAGGAAATGTTGTTGTTTAAGTGGTAATTACTTGCTCTTTCTGGGGCTAATGCCTTTTCTCCGTCTCTTACTGTGGGCAGGGTGCTAGAGGATGTAGCTCAGCAGTGACAAGGTAATTCATTTGCATTCTACCATTTGCGGTTTTGCTTATTCACATTATAAATGCAGAACTAAAAAATCCAGGGTGCACGCAAAATACAGGTGGGCTAGCTTGGCGACTAGAAACTGACACAAGACAACATAAGAACTCTTCAAAAGAATAAAGAAAGAATTCGACAAATAGATGGAATGTAGATATGGAAATAGTAGTTTCCCTGAGCGGGAAGGAAGTCTCCTTGGTTTGCTAACAGTCCCAAGATACTATTGTGACCTTAAATCGCCCTGAAATTGATACAATTGCATCATCTCTCCGGGAAAATAAGATTAACATGATCCTCAAACCTCCCGGAAATGGTTAATACCACACCAAATCTCGCTGTAACTGATATACATGAAGAGTTAGTCATATAAACCACTAGCGGCTCGCTTTCAAAACATGAGATAGTAAAGTGTTATGTTAACGGGGGTGTATGATAAGCTGTCAGGGTGCCTGTTTTTAATGCTGCACATTTTACCGTAAGTGTGAAGGGGAAACGTGCGTCTTTCGTCATTGAAATAGTGGGGAGCTTGTCCCTAAAGCCATGAGTCTTGGCAAGAAGGTTATCAGAGAGATCTGGGTAGAGGACTCCCTCCCGCCCCTTCCCATTTTACTCCAGTCGTGCCCTGGTGCATCTACGGCATAACACCTCCTGGGAGCTCACAAGGCTAGTGCAGTGCTGGGATTAAAAGGACGGCACCTTTTATTCAAAATAGTACCACATTATCAGAGTAACACAAGATACAGGAATCATTCTGCAAGGAACTGGATCTCGGCTCAGCAGAGACGTATGGAGACAGTCGATTTAACACTTTCTATACATATACACACACATCTCCTCCTCACCAACTTTCAATTCGCACACCCCTGCAGCAGAAAGTCCTGTTGGTTGAGAGTCCACAGCTGCGCCTCACGGCCCCCGCCCCCCGCCCCCGCCATTACACCACATGGCGCTGCTTTACTGCAGCCCTTCCCGTTTATCATAGCTTCACGCTAAAGTAAGGGGTCTGGGAGGAAGAGGGGACTCTGGGAAAGTCATCAACCCTTCTCTTCTCCACTTAAAGTCTTGTGATGGGAGCGGGGCTTTGCTTTCCCTATCTCACTGCCCCATTACCTTAAACTAATGCATAATAAATGCCAGATGAACTTGCTTTGAGGTTTATGACCAGGGAATTAAAGGCTGCGCATCTCACGCCTGCATGCGTGACACAGCACTAGGTTGTGTTGTCTCAAACTTGCACCAAGCGCACACATCTGCAAGTCTGTTTCTGTTTTGCAAGAATGTTACCCAGAGCTAGCTTAAGGGATCTATGGTACAATCAGACGTCGCATCTTGCAATTTCACCAAGTTCATGAGCAATGACCATCACTCAGCGGCGCAGAGTTTTCAAATGTGCAACTTCACGAAAACAAATCTGCATTTGCCGTCACTGATTTATCAGAATATTCACGTCATGGTCGAAGGGGAGGCTATTCTGCTAATTATATATTCCTGGTAGAGGTTATTCTACAAACTCCGGTTTCAGTGGGTGAAGGGAGCACACATTTTGAAAACTTCACACAACTAAAGCTGCTCCTCGTGATCAGGAGTCTCCCTAGTACAGCACGAGGTCATCACCCCTGTCCTCCAGAAGCCTTCCATTTCATATTCAGGGTGACAAAATGTAGCGTCCACTGCATGGTGAAATTTCGAATGTTGGAGGCATCCTACAGAGTAGGGTACAAAGTGCTTCATCACCTTGGTAGGGGTAATAGGCACTATATAAAACACCCATACTAATACTATAGACCCAGAGTTCTTTGCAAAGTTCTAACAAATCTCCGCTGGGCTGGAAGTGGTCCTAAAATGGTGTTCTCAGCACAGGAGCGACTGCTATGGAAGGGCTGCTCATTGCCAGAGTAAGGATGCACCTGCACACTGAGCCAACGCCGTCTTCACCTTTCTGTGATCTTCACTGTAGATGGTCAGGAGCCCACCACATCCTCCAGTCATCAACAGGCTTTGAAGGTGATGCTCTAAATGTGGTGTCCTTCCTTTAAAAATGCAAATATCAGATGAAAATAGCCATAGACTGGCACCTTACCTTCCTCTTCAACGTCCCCCAGGACCAAACCTGCCCCATATCTTGGCATAAGAATGGCAGGGGCAGTGGCCTCGACAGGTTGAAGAGTCCCTTCTTCTCGTCAATGATGACCACTTCTGTGTGAACACCTCAACGACTGAGGCACGACTTCTGAGCTCGGTGCCTCCAGGATCTCTCCATTCACTTGGTTTTCAGCACTAGGCCAAGTCCATTCTTCCTGAAAGCAGACCCTGGGAGACCTGTGATACAACTCGTTCTATCAGATATTAATAAATGTGGACGTCAAGTCCGCTTCCAACAAATGAAAGCTTGTGTGCGGCACTTCCTTCACCCACAGATTCAAAATAGGATTAAGCAGATCTAAGCCCTGCACATTGCGTAGAGAGTCATGGGGTTCTACTCCTGTTTGGCAAAAAAAAAGCCAGACCCATCTCCCAAGTTTTCAAATCTCTGTATTGGTTCCCAGCACAACACTGCATTGAATGAGAGATTCTTTGTCACACCCACAAAGCCACCCATGAGCACAACTACCAGGCTACTCTTATCCAAATGACCACACACCCACGATTGGCCAGCCAAAACCTGCTAGACACCTGGCAGATGAAATGCAAGCCCTCTTCACCAAGGCTCCTCACTTTGGGAATCCTATCTGCCTCTACTGCATCTTAAACCGCACCATGTGAAAGTCACAGGAGGTTTGAAGGTATACTTGTTCCTACCACACAAAGGCTGGTGAATTACTTTATAGAATCTCCTCCCCGATGTTCATCCCCACCTTCTTAGCTGTTATTTAGACCTCTATTTATTCTATGGACTCTGTGTGACTTCAAAAACATGTGCCCCCATGGCAAATTATTTCCAGTTAGCCCCTAAACGTTGTGAAGCAATGGAGGGTTTGCTTTTTTAGAGGATTTCATGATTTTTTCCCCTTTCTTGCATTTCTTTTTCTAAGTCTGGCTATAATGTCTCTTATTACATTGTATTGGCTTCCAGCGATGGTTCGTTTTTCTGTCAGATATGGTGGTGCCCTTTTACAGATGTATGAGTAAAGCTAGTGGGAGTTATGTTGTTGAACTTGTTTAATAATCCTTCGCTAAGTCGAACGGTAGCATACAGGACACACTTCAGAGGAGTTACTGTGGAACTAGGAACTCAAGCAAGTAAAACCTTGCACCCATTCATGTAACATGCAGCAAAACATTTCCTAGACTTCGTGAAGCCTACCTCATGGGTTCAGAAGGCCTCATTCATTCAACAGGCCATAGACACCTTCTTTACAATGCCACGTTATGTTATAAGCATTCTAACTGCCCTGGTAATGCATCCAAGTGTACAATAAATACTTATTTGTACTAATCGCACTACCCCTGGCACGACATCAACCTACATTTATTCTGATAACCTGTGTTATAATGTACTGGGTCAGTCCTAAGCCTCACATCACCTCCCGTGAGTAAGGTCTGGACTACTTGAACACCGCTACCACTGCGCTACGGAGTATTGTCTAATCACTGCAGTCTCAGCATCCACAATCCTGGATCAGTAAACACATATAAAGCTGCTGGGTGCCCCATACAACCTGTAGGACCTGTAGAAAAATCAGGACAGAGGTAGGAGGAGAATCCTTGTAATGTGGCGTCATCGCCTCCCAGGCGGGATAAGGGAATGTTTATCAGGGTTTATGGCTGAGGTGCAAAGGCAGGATGGAGATCCACCTGGATTGGAAGGAAGGGGTCATCACTGCCGATGATGGTAACGGAGTCATCCAAGACATACAGTTTGGTGGATGCGGGATATCCACCAAGAGGTAGCCGATGTCTCGTCTATCCTATTTAGAGTGTATAGAGCTTATATAGAACAGACAGAACATTTGACACTTTTTGGTAGATGTCCCACATCCGCCAAACTCTAAATCAGGCCCTTAGTTGGTTCATGTCTTTGTGCTGGATTCTTGTCTGGTATTCAAATACTGCGGCCCTGATTATGAGTTGCTCTGAATTTTCTAACCCTGTTTGCATAGATAGGGTTTGGAACTCCAAGGTGCGTGTTGTTTGCTGCATTTGGTAATTACCTGGTGCGTTATATATCCCACCCTTCTTTAAATTTTGGCAGGTGAAACCTGCCGGAATCTAACAGTGGAAAAGTGTATGGTATTTACTGCACCATGGTGATTTTGGTTATTCCCCAAAAACTTATAACAGGTGCTATTTATCAAACCCAATGAACGTACGGGGCAATAAATAGGAGCATCATTCTGACAAACTCTGAATCTGTGTCCATTTGTGCAGGAGAAATTGTTGATTGGTTCTTGGCATTGGATGGCGACTGCATTCTACGTTATTTTTGCGGGGAATGCTAAATGTGTGAGGGGCCAAAAATGTGTCACTCTTTTGAAAAGCCATATTGCGGGCTTAGAAAATTATACAAAATGCAGCATCAAGTCTAGAGCTTTACAATGAGAATATTGAACTGTAGTGCCCAAAATGATATGATAATGATATGATAAAGACATTTAACATGGCGCATGAATGGCTCCCGGAGGAGTATCTAGGCGCTGCACTACGTAGAGAGGGGAGAGCATTCTAAAACAACCAAGTCTTCAGCCCCTTCTTGCCCCTCGTTACTGTGCACTATGGAATTAGAATAGGAGTACTGCACCATAGTGCCATAATTTCCCAATTTTTACATTGGTATACTGCGTCAGTGTGCGAAATATGCAGCATTACAGTAGGACTAGTGCACCAGAGGTGCCAAATCCCCTGCACTAGAGTATCCTCGGAGGAATACTGCATCAGAGGTGCGGAATCCACAGCATTAAACTAGGACTAGTGCACCAGAGGTGCCAAATCCCCTTCACTAGAGTATCCTCGGAGGAATACTGCATCAGAGGGTGCGAAACCACAGCATTACACTAGGACTAGTGCACCAGAGGTGCCAAATCCCCTGCACTAGAGTATCCTCGGAGGAATACTGCATCAGAGGGTGCGGAATCCACAGCATTACAGTAGGACTAGTGCACCAGAGGTGCCAAATTCCCTGCACTAGAGTATCCTCGGAGGAATACTGCATCAAAGGGTGCGAAACCACAGCATTACAGTAGGACTAGTGCACCAGAGGTGCCAAATCCCCTGCACTAGAGTATCCTCAGAGGAATGCTGCATCAGAGGTGCGGAATCCACAGCATTACAGTAGGACTAGTGCACCAGAGGTGCCGAATCCCCTGCACTAGAGTATCCTCAGAGGAATACTGCATCAGAGTGTGCGAAACCACAGCATTACACTAGGACTAGTGCACCAGAGATGCCGAATCCCCTGCACTAGAGTGTCCTCAGAGGAATACTGCATCAGAGGGTGCGAAACCACAGCATTACACTAGGACTAGTGCACCAGAGGTGCCGAATCCCCTGCACTAGAGTATCCTCGGAGGAATACTGCATTAGAGGGTGCGAAACCACAGCATTACAGTAGGACTAGTGCACCAGAGGTGCCGAATCCCCTGCACTAGAGTATCCTCGGAAGAATACTGCATCAGAGGGTGCGAAACCACAGCATTACAGTAGGACTAGTGCACCAGAGGTGCCAAATCCCCTGCACTAGAGTATCCTCAGAGGAATACTGCATCAGAGGGTGCGAAACCACAGCATTACAGTAGGACTAGTGCACCAGAGGTGCCAAATCCCCTGCACTAGAGTATCCTCAGAGGAATACTGCATCAGAGGGTGCGGAATCCACAGCATTACAGTAGGACTAGTGCACCAGAGGTGCCAAATCCCCTGCACTAGAGTATCCTTAGAGGAATACTGCATCAGAGGGTGGAAAACCACAGCATTACAGTAGGACTAGTGCACCAGAGGTGTCAAATCCCCTGCACTAGAGTATCCTCAGAGGAATACTGCATCAGAGGTGCGGAATCCACAGCATTACAGTAGGACTAGTGCACCAGAGGTGCCAAATCCCCTGCACTAGAGTATCCTTAGAGGAATACCTCATCAGAGGGTGCAAAACCACAGCATTACAGTAGGACTAGTGCACCAGAGGTGCCAAATCCCCTGCACTAGAGTATCCTCAGAGGAATACTGCATCAGAGGTGCGGAATCCACAGCATTACATTAGGACTAGTGCACCAGAGGTGCCAAATCCCCTGCACCAGAGTATCCTCGGAGGAATACTGCATCAGAGGGTGCGGAATCCACAGCACTACAGTAGGACTAGTGCACCAGAGGTGCCGAATCTCCTGCACTAGAGTATCCTCAGAGGAATACTGCATCAGAGGGTGTGGAATCCACAGCATTACAGTAGGACTAGTGCACCAGAGGTGCCAAATCCCCTGCACTAGAGTATCCTCAGAGGAATACTGCATCAGAGGTGCGGAATCCACAGCATTACAGTAGGACTAGTGCACCAGAGGTGCCAAATCCCCTGCACTAGAGTATCCTCAGAGGAATACTGCATCAGAGGGTGCGGAATCCACAGCATTACAGTAGGACTAGTGCACCAGAGGTGCCAAATCCCCTGCACTAGAGTATCCTTAGAGGAATACTGCATCAGAGGGTGCAAAACCACAGCATTACAGTAGGACTAGTGCACCAGAGGTGCCAAATCCCCTGCACTAGAGTATCCTCAGAGGAATACTGCATCAGAGGTGCGGAATCCACAGCATTACAGTAGGACTAGTGCACAAGAGGTGCCAAATCCCCTGCACTAGAGTATCCTCAGAGGAATACTGCATCAAAGGGTGCAAAACCACAGCATTACAGTAGGACTAGTGCACCAGAGGTGCCGAATCTCCTGCACTAGAGTATCCTCAGAGGAATACTGCATCAGAGGGTGTGGAATCCACAGCATTACAGTAGGACTAGTGCACCAGAGGTGCAAAATCCACAGTACTACCTGAGAAAACTGCACCTGTGTATCAGATCCACAGTATTACCAGAAGAGTACTGCACCAGATTATGCCAAAACCACAGTATTACCAGAGGAGTACTGTACCAGAGTATGCCAAAACCACAGTATTACCAGAGGAGTACTGTACCAGAGTATGCCAAAACCACAGTATTACCAGAGGAGTACTTCATAGGAGTATGCCAAACCACAGAATTACCAGAGGAGTACTGCACAGGAGTATGACAAACCACAGTATTACCAGAGGAGTGCTGCACCAGAGTATGCCAAAACCACAGTGTTACCAGAGGAGTACTGCACCAGAGTTTGCCAAACCACAGTATTACCAGAGGAGTACTGCACCAGAGTATGCCAAAACCACAGTACTACCAGAGGAGTACTGCACCAGAGTATGCCAAACCAACATATTACCAGAGGAGTACTGCACCAGAGTATACCAAACCACAGTATTACCAGAGGAGTACTGCACCAGAGTATGCCAAAACCACAGTATTACCAGAAGAGTACTGCATCCAGAGTATACCAAACCACAGTATTACCAGAGGAGTATTGCACCAGAGTATGCCAAAACCACAGTATTACCAAAGGAGTACTGCACCAGAGTATGCCAAAACCACAGTATTACCAGAGGAGTACTGCACCAGAGTATGCCAAACCAAAGTATTACCAGAGGAGTACTGCACCAGAGTATGCCAAACCAAAGTATTACCAGAGGAGAACTGCACCAGAGTATGCCAAAACCACAGTATTACCAGAGGAGTACTGCACCAGAGTATGCCAAAACCACAGTATTACCAGAGGAGTACTGCACCAGAGTATGCCAAACCAAAGTATTACCAGAGGAGTACTGCACCAGAGTATGCCAAACCAAAGTATTACCAGAGGAGTACTGCACCAGAGTATGCCAAAACCACAGTATTACCAGAGGAGTACTGCACCAGAGTATGCCAAACCAAAGTATTACCAGAGGAGTACTGCACCAGAGTATGCCAAACCAAAGTATTACCAGAGGAGTACTGCACCAGAGTATGCCAAAACCACAGTATTACCAGAGGAGTACTGCACCAGAGTATGCCAAAACCACAGTATTACCAGAGGAGTACTGCACCAGAGTATGCCAAACCAAAGTATTACCAGAGGAGTACTGCACCAGAGTATGCCAAACCAAAGTATTACCAGAGGAGTACTGCACCAGAGTATGCCAAAACCACAGTATTACCAGAGGAGTACTGCACCAGAGTATGCCAAAACCACAGTATTACCAGAGGAGTACTGCACCAGAGTATGCCAAACCAAAGTATTACCAGAGGAGTACTGCACCAGAGTATGCCAAACCAAAGTATTACCAGAGGAGTACTGCACCAGAGTATGCCAAAACCACAGTATTACCAGAGGAGTACTGCACCAGAGTATGCCAAAACCACAGTATCACCAGTAAAGCACAGTGCCCTAAAGTGTGCCAGATCCACTTTAATACCACAGACAGCCAAATCGCAATACTGCAGTATTATCACAAGAATACTGCACCAGAGGGCGCCAAATTCACATTATTACCAAATGAATACTGACCACGGGGAGGCAAATTCATGGTATCACCCTATCATTAAAAAAAGCACACTGCAGCACAGAGTGCCAAATTCTGAGCATTACTACAGTAATACTGCACTTCTGTTAACAATTTCATTAACAAAGGAATGCTACTTTATAGTTTGCCAAATCCACTAAAGTACTAGAAGAATTACATACAACAATGTTTAAAATAACCAATAATGGATACTGCACCAAAGAGCACAAAACCCAAAGGGCTACCACAAATACGTGCTACTGTACGGTGCCCAATCAGTAACATTACTATAGGTGTGTTGCACTTTATTGAGGCAAATGTAAAAACATTTCCAAATAAGTACGGCTCTGTAATGCGCCAACGTCACATCCTTATTGAAGGAATGCAGCGCTGCACTATGGTTCTGTATGGAATTAGTGCCTCACTTCCCATATCTAGAGCATCACTGCAGGGAACACTACCAGGGCGGGCTAAGCCCAGGGCAGTGTTATGGAAATACTGCAATACAGTTTCAATTGCACCGAGTCAAGAATAATGCAAAGGATTACGAAACGAGTAATGCACTGTGCCATTCCAAATTACAGTAAGAATACTGCATTACAGGATGGTAACTCACAAAATAAAAATATAATTATTGCACTGCATTGTGCCAAATGCACCGCATTATTAGCAGGGGGCTGGTGTCCTAGAGTATTCTAAATAAAACGTCACAACCAGGTCTTTAAGTGGGATGTAAAAAGTGGGTGGGGTCCCTAAAATGGGCATGGCCTATATAATTAAGGGTGTGGCTAAAAAATGGACACTAAAGCTCTGTGCTTCACACAGAGTGCCACTCAACTGGTATTTTGGTGCCTGTCTGAGCTTTCTGTTATTGCATCTTGATATTTAACACAACTGGCATACACCTCAAACAAGCCAGATCTATTGGCTTTGTCAGTGGTTGTTGGCTGTTTAAGATAAATGAGTAACAGCAATGATTTTGTTGGAAAAAAATCAGTATCGAAAAGGTTTCACTTCTAAAATTATGAGATGTAAATTAAACATTACTAAAGTCTATGGAAGGGGTAGTGGCCTTCAGAGTGTCTCAATCACTCCTATTCCTCTCCTCCCACCACTTTTCTCTGGAACCTCTTTGTTAGACACTTTGGGCCACATGTATCAAGCAATTTTGCGTTCGCAAAGAGGCCGATTCACAGAATCGGCCCGTTTGCGACCGCAAAAAATGCTTTTCTCATGTATCAAACCCTATTTTGCGATTCGATAACCTGTTACCAAATCGCAAAATGGGTTTGCGATTTGGTATTTGGAAGGTGCGTGTTTAGGGTGTCCCTTCCAAATACTGAATCGTAACTGTATGTATGAATGTTTTGTGACCGTGAATGCGATCGCAAAACATTCGCATTTTACCACCAACTTCAGTTGGTGGTAACCCAATTCGCCAATGGGAAGGGTCCCCAAGGGACCCCTTCCCCTTTGTGAATGTATGCATAAACTTTTTTAAAGAGCAGGCAGTGGTCCCACGGACCACTGCGTGCTCTTAAACATCTGCAATGCAATAGGTCTCACATTTACACGAGTTTGAGCTATTGGCATTGTAAATGACAATGCCTTTTATTTATGTTTTGGTTTTTAAAACATAAATAAAAGGCATTGTCATTTACAATGCCAATAGCTTAAACTCTCGCAAATGCGAGACCTATTGCATTCCAAATGCTTGAAGGCATTGCTGAGTTGCCCCCTTCTGTCTCCCACTGTTAAGAACAAAACGACAATCATGAACATTCTGCGCCATCTTGTCTGATGAAAGTTCCTACGTGCACATAAACTACAGTCATTCTGATTGACCACAGCCATTTTGTACTCTGTTGGTCACCTTCATTTCACCCTGTCCTCTAGCAGCCTTCTGACTCTCTGACCAAACCTGATATGTGTGCTGGGGGCTATAAACTATTTCCACGACAAACATCAACATCACCTGCTGCCTCAAACTCGTCTTTCCTCTCATCCCTGCACAAACAGGTTACAAATACCAAACAGACTCTTGCAAGCATGGTTTATTGCACTGCACACAGCAAGACTTGTTTTTTGCCAACAATGGGACCTGTTTTTATCAACAGAACGGACTCTTAGATCTGGCCGGTCTCACTTGTGTTTAGACCTGAAGCAAGGTCCAGCTGCAATTAAATTGTCTGTTTTTGACCTGGGCGGGAGGAGAGTTAATGTTGGGCTTGTGTAACCATGTTGATGAAACAATGTTGGGCTTGTGTAACCATGCTGATGAAACAATGTCGGGCTTGTGTGACAACCTGCCCGGGGCGGAGACTCCAAGCTTGTAACCATGATAAATGAAACAAATACATTGTGTAAAACCTGTATAAAAGGAAGAGCCAAAAGCATTGCCAGTAGAACACCTCCCTGAAGACATCCTGGTGTCAGCAGTTGACGTGGTCTCCTCTAAGAGTAATAAACCTTTTTCTTGCCTTCCAGCTTCCAGCGCCTGCCTCGTTATTTTAGATAGCGAATCCAAAGTGGATTAAAGGTGACCTTGCGCCGGGCAGCATTGGGGATCTCAGGAGACTCGCTGCTTTTCACACCACTGCCCATTTGCTATGAGTTAAATAAACAAGCCGGTGGTCACAACTGCACACGAGAGACCCTCCTGCAGTAAGAGAACCTCATTAAAGAAAATAGTGCTTACAGACTAAAGAAGACGTACAGTGTAACAACCAAAGTAAAAGGGCCAGTCCTCATGGGAGGTTACGAATGAAGACAAGGTGGTACTAAGGAGGGACTAACAAGCCTAATAAGGAAACAGAAGCCATCATTTAATAAGGACAAAGACACAAGCCAATGACAAATATGGGTGGAGAGTGGGTGGGGATTCAAGTACATTCTCCAATACAGCATGGCTCGCAGAGCAGCGCATGTGCTGCTAAGGCTCGACCTAAAAATGAAAGGAAAACATTTCATTTTTCTTTTTGTAAAACATCCTGCTTTCTTTTAAGGAAGTCGGGCTGCTTTACTAAAAAAATTGCTTTATTTAAAAGCAATCACAGACATGATGGTCTGCTGACCTCAGCACGCCACCATCCCTGTGATTTTTGCGATTCCTAATGAGTCGCAAATTGCGACCGACCTCATTAATATTCATGAGGTGGGTCATTATCGACCCATTAGGATTCACAGAAAGTGTTCAACACACTTTCATACATGCCGTTTTGCAATTTCCTAGTTGCAAATCGCAAGGATTCACAATTAGAGAATCGCAAAACACTTTCTTAATATATCTGGCCCTTAAGTCCCTTTTCTCTCCATATTTTTTAGAAATTCTCCATTGGCATATCTCACACCTCATCTCCTTCCTCTTCAGCACCCTTTTTTCACTATCTGCAGCCTGTACTTCCTTACATGTCCTTCACTTCACCACCCCAAACACACAACACACCCACTCACCTACAAGCACTGCATTTTCTTTGAATTGTGCCTTGTCAATATTTTGACCACTGTGTACCTCTTTCACACAAATGTGCATAGAATGATAACTGCAACTGGCATATGTGGCCATTGCTCTGTGTGCTTTGCTGAGAGGCCAAGGATTGGATGCCCATGTATTCTGAACATCTTTATGACCCCCTGACAGGCATTGAGAGGAACTGGCACGGCCTTCAGCCGCAACTCCACAGCTCTCACTCGTGCCGTCATAAACATCTGGAGGTTCAACTCAGTTCAGAGTAGCACTGCACAAGAGTAATACTGTGCACGGTAAAACATAATGTAACACAAAATCCTGGAAAAAGCAAACACTCTTAGGGAATGCAAGATTGAGTAAACCGTGCGAAATATGGACAGGAACGACATGGATTACCTTAACGTTTCTTACATTCAGAAATTGATCAGTGTTTGTGCCTGTGAAGTTATGGACATAAATACAGGGACTGAGAGGGACCCATTTCAATGTCCGTTTTTAGTTACTACCGGGTCTGAGACCTGGAGGGACACGAGCTACTCAAAGTCCCGGTCACAACCATAGAATTATTGCACAATGATGGAGAAAAATAGACTGTAGAGCATCTTTTTTTTTATTTGCACTTTTACGTAACGCAAACTTGACCCAAGGGCATTAAAGGTCTTTACATGAGCACCAGATGACATCACATAAGGTCACAGGGGAAAATTTGATGATTTACCTATCCCCCCCCTCTCCCCCCCCGATCATACATTGAAGAGAAAAAACTGCACTAGTCTGGGCCACATCTGCAGTACGGAGTACTGCCGAGATTCTGCACATGTCAAATCCTCCGATTTCGACTGTAAATGCGCCTTCATTCTTTGCTGGATCTAAAATACTATTGGGGAGATGGGAGGGGAAACGGCCACTACAACGCGGCCGTTTCCACGCATAACTTAACCACGCATGCATTACAACGCATGTGTGGTTACCACGAATAGCCTTTACCCCGCATACCTTTACTACGAAATACGTAGTAAAGGCATGTGTGTTAAAGGGTAAAAAAAAAAAAAAAAGGGGGGGCTTGAGGGGGAGTCTCCCCCCCCCAAAAAAAACGTGAAAAAAGGGGGATTGGGGGGGTTTCCCCCCCAAAAAAAGAAACCGCACCTATTTAAGTAGGGATGTGGAGGCAATCGGGAGGCAATCGGCGTCGTTAGAGGAAACGGAAAAACACTTCCGTTTCCTCTATACGACGTGCAACGTAAACACGGAAGAAAAAAGAGAAGAGACGACGTGGAGAGGTAAGGGGAATTTTAAATTTAATTTTTTTAAAAGCAGGGGTCCGATTTTAGGGTTAAGGGCAGGGGAGGGGTATTTGTAAGAAGGGTTTAGGGGTGGGGAATAACCTTTACCAAGAGTATGCCCTTACCATGCATGAATTTACAACGAAAATCGTTGTAAAATTATGCGTGGTAAAGGAATATTCGTGGTAAAGGTTATGCGTGGGAATGGCATTCGCGTTGTAACGCATGCGTGGTAAAGGCATGCGTTGCAACGGAATGCGTTGTAACGTCATACAACCAGATGGGAGTGGTCGTGGGGTTGGGGTGTGGATATTACTGTGCCAAGCAGCACAGCGTCTCCTCAGCCCCCTGCTTCACCCCGCTCCTCTCAATGTCCCTCCCCCGTCAGTCTCTCCCTCTGATTGAGAGATCAGGTTCCCTCACTCACCAGATCCAGAGACATTCCTCGGTCCCACAGTGGAATTCGAGGTCTCCCAGGCTGGAGTGAGCTGCTGCCAGCACCCCCTGCACACGTCTCCATCCTCGCCCACCTCTGGGCAGCCCTTGCTATGAGCCCAAGGCACTGAAAGGACACAGGAAGGTCCTAGGAACCCTCCTCTCCTAGCCACACTGCCCCATAGGACAAGGGTGGGGGCAGGATGAGGCGTACAAGCTGTGTCCAGCTGTGTGCAGCTGCTGCCATGCCATCACTCCTGTCTCCTGCTGTCTTCACTCTGCTACCCCTGTTTCCTACTGCACTTACTCACTCGCTTCATTACCCGCCTCCTACTTCCCTCACTCAGCTATCCATATCTCCTACTGCCCTCACTCCATTTCCTGTCTCCTCCTGCCATCACTACCTTTAACCAGTCTCCTGTTGCGCTCACTCCATTACCCACATCCTACTGCCCTCGCTCACTACCCCAGTCTCCTACTGCCCTCACTCCATTACCCGCCTCCTCCTGCCATCACTCCGTTACCTTGTACTGACCTTACTTCATTACCCACCCCTACTGCCCTTACTCCATTTCCTGTGGCTCCTACCCTATGTCTAATCTCTCATTTCCTTCACTTATTTTTCCTGTCACTACTATTCTCACTCCATTTCTCCTCATTCTACTGGTCTTTCTATTCTCACTCCATCACTTGTCTCCTTCTGCTCACACTCCGTTTCTTGACCTCACCTCCTTTCTTTATTGCTCTGACTTCTTTTCCCC
Source organism: Calotriton arnoldi (assembly GCA_963921515.1). Lineage (NCBI taxonomy): Eukaryota > Metazoa > Chordata > Amphibia > Caudata > Salamandridae > Calotriton > Calotriton arnoldi. Next base: position 1,521,817 of record CAWUFW010004004.1, read on the forward strand.
GTCTCACACTGCTCGCATTCCATTTCTCGACTTCGACTCATTTCTCCTGTCTCTATTGCTCTCACTTCTTTTCCCCGTCTCATACCGCTCGCATTCCATTTCTCGACTTCGACTCATTTCTCCTTTCTCTATTGCTCTCACTTCTTTTCCCGGAGTCATACTGCTTGCACTCTATTTCTCCGGATTCTGCTGCTTAAACCAACATTCCATTTCTGGTGCTCTCCTGCTCACATCTAATTCCTGTTGTAATACTCTTACTCCAGGTCTCATGTGTCTGCTGCTCTCATCTGTCTCATCTCAGTCTCCATCTGATCTCCACTTTTCCTGCTTCTATTGCTCTCGCTCCATTTCTGCTGTCTCTACTTTTCTCACTCCGCTTCCAGTCTCCTACTAGTGTCACTCACTTTTTGCTGCCTCTACTGCTCATGCTCCATTTTTAGGTGTCTGTTTACAAACGGCCTTTTATGGATCATACCAAAAACTTACAGTGCACTTAGAACCCGCCCATTGCTTACCATTGGTTGGCTTTATTGTCTCTCATTTGCTTGCTTCTTATTCAATGGTTTGCCTTCTTCTTCTTGTGTTTGTTCCTCCCCTGGAGCATAGTGTCTTTACCATCCTAATGATTGGCTGAAGTGTATCCTTCCACTACTCACTTTTTTAGGGGAACAATGTTTTTCTTTTTGGTTAAGTACTCCATGAGAGTGCATCTGGTTAACCACACTCTACCTTATGTACTTCCAGCCCTGGCAAATACCCAGCCCTCATATTCTGTGTTGCTCCCTCTCTCATGTGTTTCTCTCCCACCCTTATGTTGCTCTCTCCCTCAGGCACTACTGTTCCCCTCCTTCCCTTACCCAGCTTTATTTTTATTTTATCCACCCACTCCCTCCTGATTGATATATATATATATATATATATATATATATATATATATATATATATATATATATATATATATATATATTATTGGGAGGGTCCGTCAGCAAATTACTCAAATCCCCTCCCTTAAACAAGCGCTTTCACATTAGTTAAATTTCATTTTTTGAAATGTACTGATCCATGTTGGATCAGATAATAAAATAAAAATGGAACCAATGTCATTTCATTGACTCACAAATGCGTGATGCCATATGCGCACATCTACGAAATGACGTGGCCAGATCAATGAGCCTTTTTTTCTTTTTAAGGTTTGTTTTGCCGGATGCTGCATAGCATTGACAAAAAATGATTTTTAACAATTCTTATCCTCTGCACACGCTCAATTTACAAGTTAAGTAACATCAAGTAGAAAAGCATTGCATCAATAAAGAGTAAGAAGTTCTTGTGTTTTTCTTGTTTTTTCTTTAATCCAAAGCACGCCCAGCCAACACGTGTTTCGTCGAACGGGGAGAGCCCCACGACTTCTTCAGGGCTGTATGGCTGTTCAAAATTCTATGTTCTGAATCCTCTCTGCCGGTTTTAATTCCGACCCGGCTGGTCAATGTATTTCACAACGACAGAGTCCGGTGATAGGTCCCACCTTCAATGAGGCTAGGTGAATCCTCCCGAGTGCGGAGGCTATCCCAAAGTACAAGTCCCGTTACCACCATGGGAAAATCATGCCTGAGCGAGTTCGCTCGAGCAGAGTAACACGTCCCGGGTTCGCGTTCTGAACATGATTTTTGCCAATGCTACACATCATTTGCAAACAGCACTGGCAAAGCCAACAGGCCCAAAATGAGAGACCCTTTGGTTTTTCCAATCGTTTTTTTTTTTATTATATCTGTTGCTTCTCTTCTTCTTGCCTTTTTCACCTTCCTTTTCTCTTCTCCATCACTTCTTCCCTTCCTTCTTTTATCTCCTCCATAATGTTCCCTCTCCTCTATCATTTATGTCTTTCCTTTCCCTCATCCCTCATTTGCACCTTCTCTCCCCTCTTTTCATCGCCTCCCATTCTCCCTCGTGCCTCTCTCCCCTTCTCTGATCCTACCCCTGCCCCGCCCTGTGCTCAGCCTGTGCTTCGACGCTGCTCACCGTGGCATGTCATGCATTGCTCATGAGGACTCTTTGGCTGACCACCCCAGGACCTCTGCTGAACGGAACCACATTTCCTTGGCAGGGGCCAGTGCATGCTTGAAGGAAGTGCTCACATCCCTGGACCGCCTCAGACGTTTGTCAAGATCTGTTAATCACACAATGTGCGAATAGGCCAGCAAGGCTGAAGAGGCGTACAGGCGATAAGGTACAGGCAGGGACAGAGGTATTGACAGCACAGAGGTAGATAAGTAGACAGCAGAGCGGTACCAAAGTATAGAAGACAGAGAAGTGCAGGTGAAAGAGAGGTAAAGATAAGACATAGGCAGAGGTAAAGGTGGCAAGGACGTAAAGACAGTTCAGCAGAGGTGCAAAGATGGAATAGAAATTTAGGCGGCAAAGAGTTTATAGACAGTACAAAGGTAACGGTGACAGACGTTCATGGAGGAGAGCGATACAGTCTGTGGAATAGACACAGGTAGCGCTCCGAGCCCAAGAGGTACATTTTCTTCCTCAGAAGCTTTTTGGTGCCAGGTAACTAGTTAACTTTTATTATGGTCCGGGGGAGGAGTCACTTTGATCCCTGACTACACGTCAAGCAGAACTGAATCCGCAGGTGGAATTCTCCTCTGCTCAGTTAGAAGCAAGGGAACTGGAATTATGCGACGTGAGAGGACCAAATTATGCAGCAAGATCGAGTAAATTATGCGGCAGGAAAGGCAAATTATGCAGCAAAATGCGGCCCATTTTGTAATAGTTTTACTTCGTTATTTCATCATTTTTAAACTTGGTAACACTGTTTGGGCATTTGTTGCACCTCATTAGTAACATTTTAATGCCCAAATACAGCAATATGAAACAAAAAGGTGACAAGTCAAGGTTTGCAAAGGGCCTTTCACTGCAAGACAACACATGTTGCTGCATTTTTAGTACCTTTTGAACCATTTGAGCTAGAAACAAAAACATTTTTCTTACAATCTGCAGATTATGATGCAGCAGATGATGGATTATGTGACAAATGCAGCAAATCTATAATTATGCGAAAATCGCCTTGCACAATTGCATATTTTCAGTGGCCCTGGTTACAAGTGGTCTGTGCACCCACACCTCCGTGTTCCGAGTGCGGAAACACCAGAAACGCTTTTACCAGCCGAAAAACCAAACAGATATAATCACCTTTGGCATGGGATGCACTGCAGCCCGACCCTCTATGAGGGCATGGGGGGCATGTGATGCCCCACCCAACCAGGCAACTTCCTCCCCTTCGCTCGACTACGCTTCTTCCCTCTCCATGTGGTGCCTTCCTCGCGGACATTTACCACCTGCTCGAAACACGTGGTTAAAGTCGGCGTTAAACCCCCAGGCAACTGTGAATTCCCAATTCCGAGGGGTTTATCTTTTAATAGATATATCTGCTGAGGTACCAGGCAGTAAAGAAATTCCGGTCACCCAGAAGGTCCAACTTATAACCGCCTAACTTGTAATCAAAGGAAGCCTTTAGAAGTGGGCGAGGCAAAAAATTAACCGAGAGCCGAGCCAATGGTACGGCTCGGCTTTAAGAGCCCGTGCACGAGCCGAGCCATGAAAATGTTTGCTTTGTAAATCATGCAACAAAAGTCATGAAAACCATAATAAAGTAGTTTCAATTTAAAAAAAAAAAAGTATTTCTGTAACATGCGGGAATATTCTTCCTTAGTACATCAGTTTGTGTCACTTTGTATTGAAGGACATTTATTAAAATAAATCGTTTTTAAACATGATTTAAAAAACATTTTCCTTCTTTAAATAGTAGATAAATACTTTGTCTTTCATTCTGGGTGCAGGACGTTGGGACTACAAATCTCAGAATTCAAAGAAAAAACTTGGACTAAAGGATCAAGTCACCCATGGACCTGGGACACTTGGCAGGAATTCACACCGAGCAGAAGCCACGTGAAAGCTCGGCTCATTTAGGGCTCGGGGTCCAAGAGGATCTCCAGCAGAGCCAAGCATCTGGCTCAAGCCTGGCTTGAGCTTTTACTGGCTCGTCCACCTTGTTTAAAATATTCAAGCTCCTTTGCAGCCTGGTCCGTAAATGACTTCTCTGCTGGCTCTGAAGGTGGCTCCTAGCCCAAATGTCTGTTGAGTTGATGGATGCATAGACTAGGAGACATCCTATTGCTAGGCCAGGTATGCCGAGGAATAAAAAAGGAAAAATTACTATGCAGCCCGTTTGCAGTAAGGATACTGTGTATGATACAGGCCTAAGTGTTTCAGGGCCCGCTCTGATTTAAAAACAAGTATTGACAAAGCCAGTAGCACTGACTTATGTATGGTGCATGTACAGAGACACCAGTCTGTTCTAATCATCTCTCATAGAACATCCAGTGCATTTTCCACCCCGCCCCCAACCCCATCTATGCATTCTGTATAGACCTTACCCTTTAATTCTATCCTGGAATGCATATCTTGCGTTCCAAATGCTAATACCTTTCTCCGTCCTAAACACACTCATATCCCGCCCGACTCTCCCTATCCATACCAATACACAAAAAACTCTAAACATCCCTGCTACCCTTCACTGTTTCTAATCCCATGTTTCACATCCATCCATATCTCCTGCTTGTCACCTCCCACTTTCAACCTTACCTCCTCTCTTACCTCCTTCTTTCTTTCCCCATATACGTTACCTCATAACAGCTCCTCTGAATCCACTCTATCTGCATCCTCCGTCTCTCCTCTCTAAAACAATGTATAATCCTTATTGAGCTTCCTTGGGTCATATAATCATTAGAACTTACCTTCCTCTCCTCTTCATTAATCACCCACTACTTGATCCACTTCACACTCCCATCTCCCACTCCAATCTGTTCACTTCATCTCATGTACACTTCTTCATGCTAGACTAATGATCATGCATCATCTGAGCATTTCTGAACATGGTTATCTGATGATCTGTCTCTTATTCCATATTAAAGCATCCCATTGGCTATGAAATACTAAACAAATCATCCATCAAGAAAGGCTGTTGGAGGTCTAGGCATCTTTCAGTTCAGTTCAATAATCTTTATTCAGATATAAAATGTCCATAAAAGCTAGGCATCTTTCACAAAGCCACACTTCAGTCAAATCGGTAGAGGACTATACAGGACCTGAAACTGAATCTCCACTTGTCCAATGCACACTATCGCCAACATATATATGTGAATTTCTCCCGATCTGTAGAAACCCACCGAATATCCCAGCATTTGCGGAATCCTTCCTGGACTTCATTGCAGAGACAATGTTAAAGCATTCAAACCTGTGCATATTTGAAAACTTCAAGGCATGGTTTGACAAATGCAACATTTAGATCAAAATATCTACTATCTAGCCTAGAATCAAATAACTTTTGACAGCTGATCTCTAGGTCCACTAATAAAGCTAGACATATGCTTGATGCAATATTAGCCTCTCATAACATTACCTCATTGACTGAGAAATATCTCATTGATTGACCATCATGGTATTCTATTCTAAAGTGCCATTTCGTTGTCACTGAAAACTAGGAACCCTATAAACCACCCAGGAAGTGTCAAAACACGGAATAAACTAGACATATCCTCAATGTGCTTTCACCTACCTACTTGCTAAATCACCAACCAAACTGGCACAGTTTAATAATTCCAGTGCCTAATTTGTGCTGGTGGTTGCCAGTGAGAGCCACCGGCACTCGTTTTTGCAGACCCGCACTTATTTTTCATCATTGGACGTTTCATGAGAGACAGAAAAACCATGACAAAGGCACAAAACAGGAACGTGCAAGCATGAGATATGAGGGAGGGAGTGCCTGGCAGTGGATTAAAGAGACCTGAGGTGGATTCAGGACAATGCAGCCTTGGAGCTCAGCAGCACTCTTTTTTTGTTCAACTTAAGAACTGAATAATTCTACTTTGGTCTGGCAATCATCTTTCATATATCGCTCAAAATGCCATAGGTGGGATGCTTGCAAAAAAATCTAACCACTGGCAACCATTGTTTTCATCCACTGTGCCGTGCTAGAGAAAAGGCCCCCCCTATGCAAATTGGTACTGACCCTGCTTCTCATGGGAACAGACCTCTCTAGAAGGGAACACAAGCAATCCTAGTCTGGTTTTAGCCTCGTCAGGGAGGTACAGGTTGGATTCTATGGCACAGTGAGCAAGGGACCCATGTATGGGCATTCCCTTGGCCATTTAGGGCATTACACATATCAACAAAACACAAAAAGGGCCAGAGGAGATTTAAAGACCAGCAGGGGTTATCTCCCCAGTTACCAAAAACACAAAAGAAACCCTGGGTCTAGAAATTGGAAGAATGCTAATGTTGCATTCCCTTTAAAGGACAGTTTCCCTCACTCACCCGAAGGTGGCATGCTTCATCATAGGGTAACCTCCTCGCACTATGAACCTAGTCATAGGGCGGGCTACAACCCCCTCTCTCAGAGGAAGGAGCTCAGGGATGTTTTAGTTTGTCTGACAGAGGTATACTAATTACCTTAAGTGAAATAGGTGTGGCGAGGGACTCAAAACAAAAATGAATGTGAGTTAAAACTAGCTCAGGGGTACGCAATAAGTTTTATTCAGGCGTCCCCAGCCCAGGATTAAAAACAACTTAAATCCTGTTTTTAATCCTGGTCTGGGGACGCCTGTTTCATTGCATATATCACACAAAAGGTGATGGGAGGAATGATTGCAAAAAGTCTAACCACTAGCAATCGCTCCGAGTAGCATTCCAACTCATCGTTTTTCACCTACTGTGCCACTATAGACAAAGGCTTGCCTTATGCAAATTATCACTGACCCTGCTCCTCATGGGAACAGCTCATTCTGCACTGCTGATTTTAAGGTTGATTTGCAGATAGCTGGATCTAATCGGGGGTGGCATGGTGGGCAAAACAGCGATGGGGTGGAATACTATCCTGAGTGAATGCCACGGGTAAGACAAACTGTAAGCATTCCTCCCATCACCATTTGCGTGTTTAAACGTCTTTGATAACCTGATTCCATCGCAGCAAATAAACTCCATAGGAGATTCATCCACCTGACTCCTAAAGTAAAATCAGTCAAATCAAATTGAAGGATCCTGGAAGGACTCTGGAAGAAATGTTAAAGCAATAATAACAAACTTGCTCTCCAGCGTCATTAAAAAATCTACATACACACCGTCAAAACCCCAAAAAGATTCCAGCACTTGTGCCCCAGAAACTACTAGCCAATCAAGGCACTTAAAATTATTAATAAATTTCGAAATCCTGAATGCATCGATATAAAGTAATTGTCTACCTAATAACTATCTGTTCGTGTCTCTCAGGCTGACCACTTCTTTACAAAAACCAAATCTCTAAAAAAAATATCTTGAGAAAAAATGAAAATAGCACCCTCTCCAACCAAACCAGTAACTCACTCAATAAATTAAGCTGCAAAGTTACGTTGCATTAATCCCTAACCATTGAATACTTCACCAATACCACAAAAGCCTGCAGTTCCGAGCCATGTCTGTCTCCTATATTCAAGGACATTGTACTTGCTCTCATCCCATCCACACCCATCATCAATCACCCCTTAGTGACAGGAACCTTCCCAAGTGAAATCAAAACTGCTTATGTAAAACTCACTGTCAGAAAGAAGGCTTTGATGCTACAGGTTCAGCAAATACCAACCAATATCTAATGGCACCATTTTTTTAGACAAACTCTCCAAAAGACCTGGTTCCTAACAAATGTCTGCATTCATGGAAGAAAAGGACCTTCTTTTGGACTATTAAACTGAATTGTGTCTCGAATGTGGTGCTGAAGCAGCAAGGATAGCCAAAACGGAATAGTGGTACTCCTACTTCACCTTTAAGTAGGCTTTACCATGATTCATCATCCTATGCGCTCATACAGACTTGACAACAAAGGGGTTATACTTGTGCTAAAATGGATTGCCTCTTCCCTCACTGGCAGATCCCTCATCATCGCACTTCCGCCCTTCTCTTCTGCCCATCCAACTCGTCAGGTGACGTGCCCCAAGCATTGACCATTTCTCCTTTCTTTTTCAAGGTTTACCTCTGCCCTACTCCTGAGCGTATCACATAATTTAACGTTTCACAACAAAGCAACAACGGGCAGGAAACCCCATTAAATTGTGACTCCTGTGCAATCAGACAATGCCTACAAGCAACTGACCACTGAATATTACAGTACCACTTCAACCTAAGTACCTCAAAACCTATGACACTAGTATGTGGTAAATGGACCAAATCTCACCCTTCAACATATGTCCACACGAACTTTATCCATCACCAACCCACTGAACCAAATTGAGGAATTTAGAGGCGATTATGTACACCAATCTCTTGCTTACACCTCAAGTTAATCAAGTCTCCAAACAAAGCTTTGACTTGATGAGACGTGACAAGAAGTCAGTCTTGATTTTTCCCATAGCTGTCTTCCCTCAAATGGGACAAGTCACCATTTCCTTAGTACTTTCCCATCTTGATTAAACCAATGTACTATATACTCTGGACCCCCTCTGTTAATATTTGAAAAAGTACAGATAATTCAGAATGCGGCTGCGAGACAGCTTCTCTACCTACTGGACCCACATCACACAGGTGTCAGGATTCAACAAAGAAGGTCCGAAGTCTGGAAGAAAGTTCGCACAATGGAAGACGTGCACTGCACCATGTTTAAAGCCGGTCACTGAAGCTCACGCACCTTACACAAATCCTGCAATATGGGACATACTATGTCCTGCTTCCAAGAAAGTGCACCTAGGATCTTGATGCACATTGGATGTGGGATCGTCATGGGTATAAAGCGCTATACAAATTTTACAATACAATTCCTTCAGGCTTTCACATAGGTCATACATACAAAGCAAGAAAACTACAGTCACATGCACACGCAAACAAGTAAAGCTATAGCTACCTACAAACACACACCACCAGACCAGTGTGCACTAATGCTCAGAGCACGAGACGTATAGCCGCACAGACTAACTGACATACAAGTACCCATGCATCTACACTAAAACAACCTCTCACATACACATACAGACCCACATACAGTCCTACTCAACATCCAGGCAGCACACATCTTCAGAGAGGGGTCAGACAGACAGAGGGATGAATCCACAGATTAATAAACCTAGAGATGCCTAGTCGGTGCTGGGGAGATTGGGCACCTTATTAGTTAGAACTCTATTCATGAAAAAACTGAAAAGTACAGGCAGAGATGTAGGCTTCCAGCTGAAAGGGCTTCTACGTTTTTTTCTATTCACAAACATTTCTGAATGATTGCCCGGACAGCTGCACCACACACAGGTTTGCAGGCATGCTTCTTGGAATTTCATGCGACTTTCTCAAAACTCCTGTTGGTCCTGTGTGGAGTGCACCACAGCAGAGAACTCTGCACTGGAAGAATAGCAGCCACTTGTGCAAATGAACTTTTTCCTACTCTGGAACCAAGAATCGGCCCCATGCAGAAAGCCTGTTCTCCTACACCCCCAGCATCTACTCAAATACATATGGGCTGTATTACATCTTGCCTAGTTCACTACATTTCTTTCGACCAGAGCCACCACTGAAAACTTTAGATGCAAACTGAACAAGCTAAACGCCACCCTGAAGCAGAACTCGTGCAATGCTTTCTCCTTCCACCAATTGCTAAGCCTGGAATTCCAGAGTCCCTTAATCATAGGATACCTCTAAACCTAACAAGTCCCAGGTCTTTGCAGCGAAGACCTGGCACTTCCGTTCACAGCCTCTTAAAGATAAAGAGAAGCTTCAGCGTTTGAGTGACGAGTTCCTGTGTGCCGTGCTTTACGTGCTTTTTATTTGTATGTCTTCCTTTAGTTTTCTGCCTCTCCAAAAGGATTCTGGAATAACAGACAGCAAACGATTTTCATTACTCGCCACAACTACATGGATTCATTTGGCGGACACCAGGGAGCCACGGTGGCGGCGCTGCAGATGCTCCTATGGGAAGGGAATGGGAATGCTGAGGAGCTCCGGAGGTAGAACCCAGTCAGCTCATAGAGAAAGTGTATTCGCTTGTGGTCTTTATCAGCTGACTGGGGTCTACCATTGCAGTGTCTCCCAGGGTCCAGAGTCAGTGATGCAGGTCTGTGGTGAGTGGTTCCTCTGCAGTGCCGCCACTGTCGCTCCCAGGATCCACCGTCAGTGATTCAGGTCTGTGGTGAGTGGTTCCTCTGCAGTGCCGCCACTGTCGCTCCCAGGATCCACCGTCAGTGATTCAGGTTTGTGGTGAGTGGTTCCTCTGCAGTGCCGCCACTGTCGCTCCCAGGACCCACCGTCAGTGATTCAGGTCTGTGGTGAGTGGTTCCTCTGCAGTGCCGCCACTGTCGCTCCCAGGATCCACCGTCAGTGATTCAGGTCTGTGGTGAGTGGTTCCTCTGCAGTGCTGCCACTGTGGCTCCCAGGATCCACCGTCAGTGATTCAGGTCTGTGGTGAGTGGTTCCTCTGCAGTGCTGCCACTGTGGCTCCCAGGATCCACCATCAATTATGCAGTTTTGTGGTGAGTGGTTCCTCTGCAGTGCCGCCACTGTCGCTCCCAGGATCCACCGTCAGTGATTCAGGTCTGTGGTGAGTGGTTCCTCTGCAGTGCCGCAACTGTCGCTCCCAGGATCCACCGTCAGTGATTCAGGTCTGTGGTGAGTGGTTCCTCTGGCAGTGCTGCCACTGTGGCTCCCAGGATCCACCGTCAATTATGCAGTTTTGTGGTGAGTGGTTCCTCTGCAGTGCTACCACTGTGGCTCCCAGGATCCACCGTCAATTATGCAGTTTTGTGGTGAGTGGTTCCTCTGCAGTGCTGCCACTGTCGCTCCTAGGATCCACCGTCAGTGATTCAGGTCTGTGGTGAGTGGTTCCTCTGGCAGTGCTGCCACTGTGGCTCCCAGGATCCACCGTCAATTATGCAGTTTTGTGGGGAGTGGTTCCTCTGCAGTGCCGCCACTGTCGCTACCAGGATCCACCGTCAGTAATTCAGGTCTGTGGTGAGTGGTTCCTCTGCAGTGCTACCACTGTGGCTCCCAGGATCCACCGTCAATTATGCAGTTTTGTGGTGAGTGGTTCCTCTGCAGTGCTGCTACTGTCGCTCCCAGGATCCACCGTCAGTGATTCAGGTCTGTGGTGAGTGGTTCCTCTGCAGTGCTGCCACTGTGGCTCCCAGGATCCACCGTCAATTATGCAGTTTTGTGGGGAGTGGTTCCTCTGCAGTGCCGCCACTGTTGCTCCCAGGATCCACCGTCAGTGATTCAGGTCTGTGGTGAGTGGTTCCTCTGCAGTGCCGCCACTGTCGCTCCCAGGATCCACCGTCAGTGATTCAGGTCTGTGGTGAGTGGTTCCTCTGCAGTGCTGCCACTGTGGCTCCCAGGATCCACCGTCAATTATGCAGTTTTGTGGGGAGTGGTTCCTCTGCAGTGCCGCCACTGTCGCTCCCAGGATCCACCGTCAGTGATTCAGGTCTGTGGTGAGTGGTTCCTCTGCAGTGCCGCCACTGTCGCTCCCAGGATCCACCGTCAGTGATTCAGGTCTGTGGTGAGTGGTTCCTCTGCAGTGCCGCCACTGTGGCTCCCAGGATCCACCGTCAATTATGCAGTTTTGTGGTGAGTGGTTCCTATGCAGTGCCGCCACTGTCGCTCCCAGGATCCACCGTCAGTGATTCAGGTCTGTGGTGAGTGGTTCCTCTGCAGTGCCCGCCACTGTCGCTCCCAGGATCCACCGTCAGTGATTCAGGTTTGTGGTGAGTGGTTCCTCTGCAGTGCTGCCACTTTGGCTCCCAGGGTCCACCATCAGTGATGCAAGTTTGTGGTGAGTGGTTCCTCTGCAGCGCCGCCACTGTCGCTCGCAGGATCCACCGTCAGTGATTCAGGTTTGTGGTGAGTGGTTCCTCTGCAGTGCCGCCACTGTGGCTCCCAGGATCCACCGTCAGTGATTCAGGTTTGTGGTGAGTGGTTCCTCTGCAGCACCACCACTGACTCCCAGGATCCACCGTCAGTGATTCAGGTTTGTGGTGAGTAGTTCCTCTGCAGTGCCGCCACTGTGGCTCCCAGGATCCACCGTCAGTGATTCAGGTTTGTGGTGAGTAGTTCCTCTGCAGCGCCACCACTGACTCCCAGGGTCCACCATCAGTGATGCAAGTCTGTGGTGAGTGGTCCCTTTGCAGCGCCGCCACTGTGGCTCCCAGGATCCACCGTCTGTGATGCAGGTTTGTGGTGAGTGGTTCCTCTGCAGCGCCGCCACTGTTGTTCCCCGTGTGCACCGTCAGTGATGCAGGTTTGTGGCGAGTGGTTCCTCTGCAGTGTCGCCACTGACTCCCAGGGTCCACCATCAGTGATGCAAGTCTGTGGTGAGTGGTCCCTTTGCAGCGCCGCCACTGTGGCTCCCAGGATCCACCGTCTGTGATGCAGGTTTGTGGTGAGTGGTTCCTCTGCAGCGCCGCCACTTTGGCTCCCAGGGTCCACCATCAGTGAGGCAAGTTTGTGGTGAGTAGTTCCTCTGCAGCGCCGCCACTGTTGTTCCCCGTGTGCACCGTCAGTGATGCAGGTTTGTGGCGAGTGGTTCCTCTGCAGTGTCGCCACTGTGTCTCCCGGTGTCTACAGTCAGGGATGCAGGTTTTGTGGTGAGTGGTTCCTCTGCAGTGTCACTATTGTGTCTCCCGGTGTATACCGTCAGTGATGCAAGTTTGTGGTGAGTGGTTCCTCTACAGCGCCGCCACTTTGGCTCCAAGGATCCACCGTCAGTGATGCAAGTTTGTGGAGAGTGGTTTCTTCTCAGTGCCACCACTGTATCTCCCGGTGTCCACTGTCAGTGATGCAGGTCTGTGGTGAGTGGTTCCTCTGCAGCGCCACCACTGACTCCCAGGGTCCACCATCAGTGATGGAAGTCTGTGGTGAGTGGTTCCTCTGCAGTGCCGCCACTGTCGCTCCCAGGATCCACCGTCAGTGATTCAGGTTTGTGGTGAGTAGTTCCTCTGCAGTGCCGCCACTGTGGCTCCCAGGATCCACCGTCAGTGATTCAGGTTTGTGGTGAGTAGTTCCTCTGCAGCGCCACCACTGACTCCCAGGGTCCACCATCAGTGATGCAAGTCTGTGGTGAGTGGTCCCTTTGCAGCGCCGCCACTGTGGCTCCCAGGATCCACCGTCTGTGATGCAGGTTTGTGGTGAGTGGTTCCTCTCCAGCGCCGCCACTTTGGCTCCCAGGGTCCACCATCAGTGAGGCAAGTTTGTGGTGAGTAGTTCCTCTGCAGCGCCGCCACTGTTGTTCCCCGTGTGCACCGTCAGTGATGCAGGTTTGTGGCGAGTGGTTCCTCTGCAGTGTCGCCACTGTGTCTCCCGGTGTCTACAGTCAGGGATGCAGGTTTTGTGGTGAGTGGTTCCTCTGCAGTGTCACTACTGTGTCTCCGGTGTATACCGTCAGTGATGCAAGTTTGTGGTGAGTGGTTCCTCTACAGCGCCGCCACTTTGGCTCCAAGGATCCACCGTCAGTGATGCAAGTTTGTGGTGAGTGGTTTCTTCTCAGTGCCACCACTGTATCTCCCGGTGTCCACTGTCAGTGATGCAGGTCTGTGGTGAGTGGTTCCTCTGCAGTGTCACTACTGTCACCTAGAATCTGCATTGCTCCATATCCATGTCTTTGGTGGTCTCTGCCTCCCACTCACTCCTTTCACCCAAACCATATCATATTTTTCTCTCTCTCTCTCTCTCTGTTCCCTCCCAAGACTTCTGCTTTATTTGCCCCCCCCCCCGCCTACCTGTGCCTTCATCCCATCCCCACCCACGTGCATCACTCTACCTTCACTTACCTGTTTCCCAATCTGTCCCCATCCCACAGACATTCAGTTTAATTCCCTCTATCTGCCCCTCCACCTCGCCAGCCCTGTAAGGTCTGTATGAGGAGGCAATCCCTGTCTGTTACATGGCAAGCCTCGGATACTTCTTTCTCCCTGAAATATTTTCTGTTCCTATTTCGACCCACAGGCATATATACATATCTCTCCCTCCCTCCTCCCCCCCACCCCCTCGGTTTCTGTTCCCAACCCAAAAAATCTTTCCCTGCCGTCCCTGAACGCGTCTCTGTATCGCAGTCTCTCTTCCCATCCAGGCATAGGTCTCTGCCCCCCACACTCGTGTCTCTGTGCCCCCGTCCTCTTCTCCAAGACATGTCTCTTTCATTTCCCGTTCCAACTCTCTAGCTCTGTTCTCATCCAACAGACATGTGCCCTGCCTTACGGCTATCCAGCTCTCGGCTCCCTTACAGCAGACACCTCTTCCCCCACTACCCATCTCCGTTCCCTTTCAGCAGACACCTCTTCCCCCACTACCCATCTCCGTTCCCTTACAGCAGACACCTCTTACAGCAGACACCTCTTCCCCCACTACCCATCCCTGTTCCTTTACAGCAGACACCTCTTCCCCCACTACCCATCCCTGTCCCTTTACAACAGACACATCTTCCCCCACTACCCATCCCTGTTCCTTTAAGGCAGACACCTCTTCCCCACTACCCATCTTTTTTCCATTACAGCAGACACCTCTTCCCCCACTACCCTTCTCTGTTACCTTATAGCAGACACCTATTCCTCCCCACCACCCACCTCCATTCCCTTATAGCAGACACCTCTTCCTCCCCACCTCCATTCCCTTTTAGCAGACACCTCTTCCTCCCCACCTCCATTCCCTTTTAGCAGACACCTCTTCCTCCCCACCTCCATTCCCTTATAGCAGACATCTCTTCCTCCCCACCTCCATTCCCTTTTAGCAGACACCTCTTCCTCCACACCTCCATTCCCTTATAGCAGACACCTCTTCCCCCACTACCCATCCCTGTCCCTTTACAACAGACACCTCTTCCCCCACTACCCATCCCTGTTCCTTTAAAGCAGACACCTCTTCCCCCAGTACCCATCTTTTTTCCATTACAGCAGACACCTCTTCCCCCACTACCCTTCTCTGTTACCTTATAGCAGACACCTATTCCTCCCCACTACCCACCTCCATTCCCTTATAGCAGACACCTCTTCCTCCCCACCTCCATTCCCTTTTAGCAGACACCTCTTCCTCCCCACCTCCATTCCCTTTTAGCAGACACCTCTTCCTCCCCACCTCCATTCCCTTATAGCAGACACCTCTTCCTCCCCACCTCCATTCCCTTATAGCAGACACCTCTTCCCCCACTACCCATCTTTTTTCCATTACAGCAGACACCTCTTCCCCCACTACCCTTCTCTGTTACCTTATAGCAGACACCTATTCCTCCCCACTACCCACCTCCATTCCCTTATAGCAGACACCTCTTCCTCCCCACCTCCATTCCCTTTTAGCAGACACCTCTTCCTCCCCACCTCCATTCCCTTATAGCAGACACCTTTTCCCCCACTACCCATCTCCGTTCCCTTACAGCAGACACCTCTTCCTTCCCACTACCCATCTCTGCTGCCTTACAGCAGGATACCTCTTCTTAGGGCCGGCTCTAGGGCGGTGCGATTGGTGCCACTGCACCAGGCACGGACTTTGGGGGGCGCTGTTTTTTCAAGTACAATATGGTAATAAAAGCACCTGCAGCTGCGTTCCTGGCCTCCAGCAATTTTCAGACAACCATAAAAATGTCAAGATAACTCTGGTGATTAATGGACCTGCTGCAGAGAGCTTGGAGTTTTGTCTAGTGAAACTTTTTGACTCATCATAAAGGTGTGCAGGAGGGTGAAATGCCTTTAACGTGCAAATAATGTAAATAGGTCAGTGCATTACTGCTTCCATCAGAGAAACCCTTTTCTTACTTGCAGTTTAAAAGTTTAAATCTTAATATAGAAATATGTGATCTATTAACTATCATCAAAGAGCCGCATATAGATTACAGCGTTATGATTTTTCCCCCAGTTTTTTTTTTATCCTAATGTAGCAAAAAAAAGTTCACTTGGGTAGAAATCAATTCTTATTTGTAAAGCCAACCCCCAAACATCGTGTTATGTTTTAAATTTTGAGTCTGTGCTCATCCAGACCAAGCACTCTTAAACTATACTGCCTACCAGTATGGATGACATGTGACTCCTACACCTTGTAGTCCTCTGTCTTATGTAACATTTCCTATACACTGATTTACACACTTATGATTTATTGTCTCTGTAATGTGTACGACTGGTGCTATAAAAAAAAATCATGAGAGAAAGAGTGGTTATGGCGACTTGAGGGGCACTGTTAAAGGGTGGTAGTGAGGGAATCCATGGAGAAGGTCATTGGGGTCGCCAACAAACGCGTCACCGAGCATCACCTGCGCTAAAGCCGGCCCTGCTTAGTACCCATCTCTGACATCTCAGACAGACGTCTGTGCCCTCCCTTCGTTACCTGCGTCTCTACCTCTGCACCCACTCCAGACATCACCTCTAATGCGCTCTCTGTGCCCTGCCTTATCACCTCCCTCGGAGGTCTCTCCCTCTCACCCCCCCTTATAATGCAGGCATCCTATTCCCACTCACCGCCCGTCCTCACGTGTACCAGAAAGTTGGTCATCTGTAAAATCTCATTTCGACTGGCACTGTAGGAGTGGAAAGTTGGTGAAGGTGAAAGGTCGACAATTATCAACCCCCGGATAGTGGCCGCAAAGGGTCAACCCGCTTGGTTCTCCCAGTAAACAAAGATTTACAGCGGGACGGAGCATAAAAGACAACTGTTCTTAGACCCCGCCGCCCCCGTATGGTGAATATTCACTAGCCACTCCTGACGTCCCATTCAGCTGTACATTCCAGACAACACCCAGCAAAGGCATCACAGGCGCAGGGATTGGTGCCCACGCCTGTGGTGGGTGCCATAGCTCGCGTGCCCTAGGAAAGCCCAACGAGGCCGTTTACGTACACGAATGACCCCTCTCTGACACGGGTGGAGGGACCTCAGGAAACAAAAGGGCCTCTGAACTCACTATGCCTCGCTTCACAAAATGGCCTGCCTAACTGATTGCCAACATGGCCTACTGAGAGAAATCATGACAATTCCTAAAGTGCCAGGACCTGAAGACAAAGCCAATCACATATCAAGTTGCGTGTGACGTGACTGAGTCCGGGGCCCAACGCCATTTCGATGGCAACAGCCTTTTGTTAAATGTACCAAGTTTTTCACTAGAGTAATTCGCCTTTGGATGCTTCCAACTGGCTATGCCCACCATGGCATGGCCAAGAAAGAGCACAAAGAAAGTAGAGGCATGGTTTTTATGGCGGGGCCCTCTCAGTGCAGAGGCTTAGTCTGCTGAACAAAATGTCGGCTGGGGAACTCAAAAAACTTTATTTCTAATCCTTGCTTCTCTATTCACCAAACTGTGGGATCACTGTGTCTCCTCTTGCCTCAATCCCCTCACCTGCAAACAGTGAGAGTGCTTGAAACAGGCCAGTCACTACTATGGAACCCTGCATATAAAATAGCCTTTTCTGGACCAGCAAGAGCAATAGCCAGCAAGGGGAATTTGTTGATAGTGTTTAATTGGGGCATAGTTTTGACTCGGTGCTGTGGGCAGGACAGAGGCTGTAAAACGTTATTGCTGGACACCACTGGGCGTTGTATATAAAATTAGATGCAAATTAAAAGAAAGCTTTGAGTGCAGCATGCAGTGTTGCACCAAGACGCCATCACAGTCGTAGTGTGTGTCTTTCAAGCAGGGGCGGCTCCTCCATTAGGGCGGAGGAGCGTTGCACTACTGCTTTCTCGCAGTGCGAGAAGCAGAAACATAAAATGGTATTTTAAATACCATTTTATGTTTCTGCTTCTCACACTGCGAGAAAGCAGAAGGGTATACCTGGTTGGGGGCGGGGTCGGGGAGGAGTGGCTTGCCTAATGCTGTGGGCCCTGACTGTTTGGTCGGCCCTCTGGGGCCGACCAAACCAGTCATGCACACTCTGACTTTCCCCACAAATCACAACGCTGCCATTGCAGCGTTGTGATTGGCTTAGGGGAGGGGAGGTAGGCCGCTTGTGGCTGCTTCCTGTTGGGAAAACGCGAGACCCGGCCAGGAGCTGAGGCGGCGCAGGACCCGGTAAGGTAAGTTTAAAAAAAATTTAATTACACCCCCCCGCGCGAACCCACGCGACCCCCCAACCCGCCCACGAGTCATGCCGGCCGAGACTGCTTCCAAGTAACCAGCATGGTTTGTAGTCATTATAAACATCCATTTATTTTATTTAAACTTTGAGCATCAATCCACTGTGGTATCTTATCTACATATAGCTTTTAAGACAATTTTCAGAAATCCTGGATTAAATAAGGGTTGCAATTTTACTGCAGTCCCATGCTTAGGGAGAGTAGGCCTGGGTGGTGAATTTGCTCTGTTCGCTGAGTTTTTCCCACTCCGTGGAGCGTGCGGAGTTCCGAAAAACAACACAGGCGGTCACTGATGGTTGCTACATCTCGCATTGAGGAAGCTGCAGCTCGAGTAGAACTTTTACTCGAGTGGCAGACAGAAGCAGCGCCCTCTTGTGCTGCGTATGGTGCAGTTCGTGCTGATTTTACAGCGCGGGACAAACACCCGGCGCTAAAAATCAGCGCGAATGGTGCAACCTAACGCACCCTGCCGCTTGTGAAAGTCTGCGTAGCGCAGCAGAGTTTTTTGGTCACTTCGCGGAGTTCCGCTAACTCCGAACAGGCCTAAGGGAGAGTCTAGAGTCCAAGCTGGAATTGTATGGGCAGGCCAACTCTATATTCAACCAGTTCAATCGATAGGTGAACCCCATTCCCTAATCAACCAAAGATTTCCATGGATACACCCCTGCTACCAACGCAATCCACTCATGCAGTGCAGTTCAGAAATACATTCTACGCCGTACTCAAGTAGTACAGGTCATAGGTACACCTGCTCAATGCATGCAACTCATAGGGTCTATTCCTTGTAAATCAACAAATCCAGGGCACCCCATTCCGTACCCAACCAATGGAATCCACAGGGACATATATTTCCATAGATGCACCCACTCCTAGCCTAAACAATCCATAGGTACACCCTTTCTGCCCTCAATCAATTCATAAGTGCACCCCATTCCACACTTAACGGATGCAGCCCATAGGTGCAGCACATGGCCTAATCAGCCAAAACAATTAAAAGGTGCCCCCATCGTGATCCACCAAAGCTTGCCATAGGGCACCCATTCTCTGCTCAAGCAATGCAGTCCACAGGGGCACCCACTTCTCAGTCTACCACCCCACTCATAATCCAGCCGTGCGATGCAAGCCGTAGTTTTATCACAATCCTGTCAACCAAAACAGTGCATCACACTTGTGACAATCAGTACAATGGGTGTACCACCTCCCTACTCAATCATGTCAAGTCAAGGCAAGGATTTGAAAGGCACTATAAACTCCGGGTAGCAAGGAATGGAAAATGGCAGTGTTAAAACCAATGTTCAAACAAGCATTGGCAAAGCCAATAGGTCTCGCCTATGCAAGAACTATTGGCTCTCTAATGCGTTTTAGTCAAGTTGTACAGCAGCGTGGCTGCTTTTCAGCATGGCTAAACGTTAGTGGCGCAGAGTGGAGTGTTGCAGAGTGGAATGGTGAGGAGTAGAGTGTTGTGGTGTGGCAGAGAGTGTTGTGTATTGGAGTGGCGTAGTGTGGAGTTGTGTAGAGTTGCAGACACTGGAGTGACACAGTAGAGTGGACTAGTGTAGAGTGCATTGGCATAGAGTGCTGCAGAGTATAGAGGTGTAGAGGGCAGTGGCATTTAATTCAGCGGTGTACAATGCAACATCGTAGAATGCAGTGGTGTAGATTAGAGTGGTGCATAGTGGAGTACAGTGGCGCAGAGTGCAGTGGCACAGAGTACAGTGGCGCAGAGTACAGTGGCGCAGAGTACAGTGGCGCAGAGTAGAGTGGCGAAGAGTGCATTGGCATAGAGTAGAGTGGTACAGGGTAAAGGAGAGAGGTGTAGAATGCAGTGGCATAGAGTGGAGTGGTGCAGAGTGGAGTCGAGTGGTGTAAAGCGGAGTGGGGTAGAGTAGAATGCAATGGTGTGGAGTGGTGTAGATTGGAGTGGCGTAGAGTGGAGTATTCATGGTGTGGTAGCACATGGCCATTACAGACAACACATTTTCAATTGAAATGACCATTACGTTTGCACAGACATATAGTGTTATTAGTAAAACTATACAGCGCACAGACAAAAATGTGTGGAAATTGCATCACCTGTGTAATGATTTGTTTTGAACATATTAAAGGATTTGTTTCCAACACACTTCAGAAATAACAAAAAACGTGCTTCATATTTTTTCCTAACTCTGATATATTCTGAAATACTTACAGTTCATTTAAATGTTGTCATGTGCTGGAAAAAAACACTTTCCAACCCCCAGTATCCAGCAAGATTGTCACATAAATCCTCTCACTTTGAAGTCAGAGAAAGAAAAGTAAGCAAGAGCAAGCCCCTCAGAAGACAGCGAGGACATTTGACCTCGCGAGATAAGTACAAGATTTACAGGTCTGTTTACAGAAAGAGAGCACTCCGAAGGATACTGGCAATATCAAGGGAAGTTATGAACTCAAGCTGGACAGCCTAAGACAAATAAAGCCAGCAAATGGAAAGCAAGAAACCTTGAGTTACAAACCACAAAGCCAACGGTAATCAACGGGAGGAATGCATTCCTAGGTCAGCTTTCTGAATGTCCCCAAGATGTCTTTAGCAAACCAGACAGCTGCGCTGTCTGGTAGCCTTCGACCGAAAAACAGCTCTGAAAACATATGATACGAGTACCTTCCGCTCCATTCCCGCATTGCCTTATATGGGGAAAGTACTGGGGGAAAAACGGATTTAGTCAGTTTTAGTAATTTTCTAAAGGGAAAAGACTCATCTAATGCGTTTCAAATTTGCACCCTACTTAACCATCCCAGTTTAATAGGGGCACATGACTCCCTACTCCACCAGTGCACTTCCTAGGTGCGCCACATCTCAACTCAACCAGTTATTCAAGGATGCCCCAGTTAACCAGCATACTGGTCTGTACACTGTCCTTAAGCGCAAGACACCACTACTAACAAGAACAACAAAACAGAGAGTGGTGATCCACCCAACAAAAGATATGGCGAGTTACAAACGTTCTGCCCACCAACGCCAGTTTCTCACTCTACCCGCCTATGCTAACTTCTCACAAGGTCTGCCAATGGCAGCTCCTCATGCTACTCACTGTTCTAACTTCTCACACTGCAGAATTGTCGCAAATTGGCCCATTTAGGCCAAATTAAGACAATATGTAAAGTGTCTAGTGCAGAGAGCGCATCACATGTGCAAATGGGAAGGTCTGATGGCTTATGCAACCTGCTAGTAATTGGGGGAACATGTTCAAACAAAAGTATGTTAAAAATCTTCGATGCGTAACCGGCATATCCAATGTTAAGTAAAATTCCATTTTATCTATAGATTTCACTATGACACAATGTGTGTAGCAATGTTTAATCTGTGAGTCTAGAATTCAAGCTTTTTGAGCATACACCTTAAATGCTCTCTCAACCCATACAATATCTGATTTAGAGATTAGCTCTGGTGAATTAAAAAGATCTGGTTTGCCCAAATTTGTCAGGGTCGTTTTTATATAACTCAACCAGGGTATGCGCAAGCTATAGTCCATATTCAGACAATCTCTCAATATCAATGTGTTGAATTCTAAGTCATTTTTGGACCATATCGAACACCATAAAAGTATAGGGCGCAAATGTATATAGTCAGCAATAAAGCCTGCCCCTATCTCATTGTGTACTATTTCTGCAGGGACATTCTCCTGAATTCATAACAGTTTTCTTAGAAATGTATTTTCTGTCGTTTGTAAAGAAGTGGAAGATTTATAACCCCAAATCTCTGCTTCAAAGTCTATGGTTGGAACACAGTTAGCATTATAGAGGTGTAATACAGACTTTATATAACTGTAGCCTAAACGCCTGGAAAAGGCACAATGCTAAAGGCGACCCAATGAAAGGATTGAATATGTGATTTCAATAAAGGGTCCTGTCAGTTTCATTTTCCAACTCTGCCCAGAAGAGACAGATTTTCAAACTGATCACTAGTGCCAGTTGCTCACACTACCCACTGTACAATCTTCTCACAAAGCCGCTTGTGACAACATCTCACTCTCTACCAGTGCCAGCTTCTCACTACCAACTAATGACAGCTCCTCACACCAATCACCAGTGTTAGCTTGTCACATTGTTCACTAATGACAGCTGCTTGCACTGTACACCAGGGACAGCGTTTCATTCTACCAACCAATGCAGGCGCGCTATAAAACTCACAACTGTTAGTTCCCACATGCCTATCAGTGTTGGTTCCTCACACTACTCACTTGTTCTAGATTCTCACACCGCACACCAGCCCCAGACACTCACTGTCCACAGGTACCTTCTCCTCAAACTATCCGTCAGAGACCGCTTCTCACACAGAGCCAATGCTGGTCCTGGACGCCACCCACCATGTCAGCTTCTCACACTGCCCACCAGTGCTACCCTCTCACTGTCCACCAGTTACTTCTCCTCAAACTGTCAATGGCAGCTTCTCACACTGCTCACCAGTGCCACTCTCTCACTGCCCAACGGTGACTTCTCCTCAAACTGTCAGAAGCAGCTTCTCACACTGCCCACTGGTGACTTTTCACACTCTCGAACAGTAGCAGCTTCTCACACTGTGCACCATGGGGCCCCTCATGCAAACCCAGTGTCAGTTTTTCACACTGCGCACCAATACCCACCCCTCATGCAAACCACCAGTGTCAGCTTTTCACACTGTGCACCAATATTGGCCCCTCATACACCAGTGTCAGCTTCTCGCACTGTGCACCAATACTGACCCCTCATACACCATTCTCAGCGTCTCACACTGTGCAACAATACTGGCCCCTCATACACCAGTATCAGCTTCTCACACTGTGCACTGATACCGGCCTCTCATGCAAACCACCAGTGTCAGCTTCTCATACTGTGCACCAATATTGGTTCCTCATACACCAGTGTCAGCTTCTCACACTGTGCACCAATACCGGCCCCTCGTGCAAACCCAGTGTCAGCTTCTCACATTGTGCACCAATATTGGTCCCTCATACACCAGTGCCAGCTTCTCGCACTGTGCACCAATATAGGCCCCTCATACACCAGTATCGGTCCCTCATACACCAGTGTCAGCTTCTCGCACTGTGTACCAATACTGGCCCCTCATACACCAGTCTCAGCTTCTCACACTGTGCACCAATACTGGCCTCATGCAAAATTAAGTATTTTTTACAGATTTGTCTGAAACAAAACCCAACATTAACAATTCCATTGATGACTAGGGTGGTGAAAGTATGGGTAAGGAGCGCGTACATCAGAAGGTAAGCAATGCAGCAATCAAACACATGGCCACAGTGTGTGCGGTGGGAGTGGTGAGGTAATAAAGTAAGAGGGAGAATCGAGTGTGTACGTCTTGGTTGAGGTCTGAAGTGCGTTTATAGATTTGTGTGTTCTTTAGTAACATTGTTACGGTTTTAATTAACCAAACAATTAACTTTGATTAATTGAATACAATTAAAAAGGAGAAAAAAAAACAAAGGTGACACCTTTGCCAAAGAGAACATTTTGACCTCGAATGATCCCTTCCAGTCATGCGCAGACATTCAATCCCAAAACGGCGCCCCCGCCTTAAAAACACAGCGATACCAAAGGGGATGATGGACGGAGCGTTAGAGCAAATCAAACACTCACCCCCAGTCAACTGATCTGGGTTTAATCCATCATCATTCTTTAGCTCACTCCACCACCCCAGTTCAGACATGGCCATATGCAAATCAGTCTGACCCTGTGCCTCATGGGAACAGTCCAGCCCGAACTGCCAAGCCATGTCTTCCTTGGACCGGAAACAAGCATCCTGAGACCGGTTTCGGGTTCAAAACCCTCATCAGCCAGGCTATCTTGAATCCAGTGGCAAAGTGAGCAAGGGACCCACGTCTGGGCATACCCTGCCAACTTAGGGCGAACAAAGCGATACCAAAGGGGATGATGGACGGAGCGTTAGAGCAAATCAAACACTCATCCCCAGTCAACTGATCTGGGTTTAATCCATCATCATTCTTTAGCTCACTCCACCACCCCAGTTCAGACATGGCCATATGCAAATCAGTCTGACCCTGTGCCTCATGGGAACAGTCCAGCCCGAACTGCCAAGCCATGTCTTCCTTGGACCGGAAACAAGCATCCTGAGACCGGTTTCGGGTTCAAAACCCTCATCAGCCAGGCTATCTTGAATCCAGTGGCAAAGTGAGCAAGGGACCCACGTCTGGGCATACCCTGCCAACTTAGGGCTGAACAAGCTGATACCAAAGGGGATGATGGACGGAGCGTTAGAGCAAATCAAACACTCACCCCAGTCAACTGATCTGGGTTTAATCCATCATCATTCTTTAGCTCACTCCACCACCCCAGTTCAGACATGGCCATATGCAAATCAGTCTGACCCTGTGCCTCATGGGAACAGTCCAGCCCGAACTGCCAAGCCATGTCTTCCTTGGACCAGAAACAAGCATCCTGAGACCGGTCTCGGGTTCAAAACCCTCATCAGCCAGGCTATCTTGAATCCAGTGGCAAAGTGAGCAAGGGACCCACGTCTGGGCATACCCTGCCAACTTAGGGCGTAACAAAGCGATACTAAAGGGATGATGGACGGAGCGTTAGAGCAAATCAAACACTCACTCCCAGTCAACTGATCTGGGTTTAATCCATCATCATTCTTTAGCTCACTCCACCACCCCAGTTCAGACATGGCCATATGCAAATCAGTCTGACCCTGTGCCTCATGGGAATAGTCCAGCCCGAACTGCCAAGCCATGTCTTCTTGGACCGGAAACAAGCATCCTGAGACCGGTCTCGGGTTCAAAACCCTCATCAGCCAGGCTATCTTGAATCCAGTGGCAAAGTGAGCAAGGACTCACGTCTAGGCATACCCTGCCAACTTAGGGTCGAACAAAGCGATACCAAAGGGGATGATGGACGGAGCGTTAGAGCAAATCAAACACTCACTCCCAGTCAACTGATCTGGGTTTAATCCATCATCATTATTTAGCTCACTCCACCACCCCAGTTCAGACATGGCCATATGCAAATCAGTCTGACCCTGTGCCTCATGGGAACAGTCCAGCCCGAACTGCCAAGCCATGTCTTCCTTGGACCGGAAACAAGCATGTCTGAACTGGGGTGGTGGAGTGAGCTAAAGAATGATGATGATGGATTAAACCCAGATCAGTTGACTGGGGGTGAGTGTTTGATTTGCTCAGGCGCTCCGTCCATCATCCCCTTTGGTATCGCTTTGTTCGCCCTAAGTTGGCAGGGTATGCCCAGACGTGGTCCCTTGCTCACTTTGCCACTGGATTCAAGCTAGCCTGGCTGATGACGGCTGAATGGCCAGAAACCGGTCCCAGGATGCTTGTTTCCGGTCCAGGGAAGACATGGCTTGGCAGTTCGGGCTGGACTGTTCCCATGAGGCACAGGGTCAGACTGATTTGCATATGGCCATGTCTGAACTGGGGTGGTGGAGTGAGCTAAAGAATGATGATGGATTAAACCCAGATCAGTTGACTGGGGGTGAGTGTTTGATTTGCTCAGGCGCTCCGTCCATCATCCCCTTTGGTATCGCTTTGTTCGCCCTAAGTTGGCAGGGTATGCCCAGACGTGGGTCCCTTGCTCACTTTGCCACTGGATTCAAGCTAGCCTGGCTGATGACGGCTGAATGGCCAGAAACCGGTCCCAGGATGCTTGTTTCCGGTCCAGGGAAGACATGGCTTGGCAGTTCGGGCTGGACTGTTCCCATGAGGCACAATTGTCAGACTGATTTGCATATGGCCATGTCTGAACTGGGGTGGTGGAGTGAGCTAAAGAATGATGATGGATTAAACCCAGATCAGTTGACTGGGGTGAGTGTTTGATTTGCTCAGGCGCTCCGTCCATCATCCCCTTGGTATCGCTTTGTTCGCCCTAAGTTGGCAGGGTATGCCCAGACGTGGGTCCCTTGCTCACTTTGCCACTGGATTCAAGCTAGCCTGGCTGATGACGGCTGAATGGCCAGAAACCGGTCCCAGGATGCTTGTTTCCGGTCCAGGGAAGACATGGCTTGGCAGTTCGGGCTGGACTGTTCCCATGAGGCACAGGGTCAGACTGATTTGCATATGGCCATGTCTGAACTGGGATGGTGGAGTGAGCTAAAGAATGATGATGGATTAAACCCAGATCAGTTGACTGGGGGTGAGTGTTTGATTTGCTCAGGCGCTCCGTCCATCATCCCCTTTGGTATCGCTTTAAAAACACAGAGCATCGTGGAGTGAGGCTGTAAGACATGTAGCCGGAGTGTTGGCTGTGCGGTCGCTGTAATCTGTGCACATGAGAGATAGCGCTGCTGTTTAGAGAGCGCACGCGGTGCACCAACACACCTCTCCCATTGTGCCACCAAGACCCGTGTCGTCAGGTGGCGCGCCTTACTCGGCTGTTAGAAGTGTGAGCGCATAAGATACGTACTGTAAGGGGTAGCTCTGCTGTCTGACATGCGAGATGTGCATTACCTACCTAGAGATAGCTCCGCGAGGCATCTGATAACTATGTACTCTTCAATGTAGCTCTTTTTTGAGGTTTGAGCCTTTGTGATGGTCAAGCGAAGGATATCTCTCCGAGTATAGAGACCCTAAAAGTATGTCAGTCTGAAAGATAGCTCTGCTGTGAAGACTGCGTGATATGTGCCAGTGGGATGTCCGAGCTGTCTGATTTGTGAAAGGCATGCTATGGTGACAGCTCTGCTGCCTGCACCTCACACTGTGTGACGTGTCAGTCAGAGGGATAGCTCTGCTGTGAATAAGAATGTGTGCCTCCCTGGGGGATATCTTTGCTGCCTGAGGCGTGAGACTATAAAATGTGTTAAACCTATCATGATAGCTCTGCTCTTCTAGACCTCCGACTGGAGGATGGGGATAGCGCCGACTGCGTGATGTGTGCCTTCTGGTGGGATATCTGTGTGGATGTGCGAGTCGAGACTGTAAGATTTGTGAAAGGTAACACGACAACACTGCTGGCCCGGACCTCGCACTGTTGTCAGAGGGCTAGCTCTGCTGTGTGCAAGTGGAAAGTGTGTCTGCCTGAAGCACAGCTCTCCAGTCGGAGGGATGTGACAATGCAATGTCCAAGGCGGGGACGAGGGTGTGTGAGTTCAGGATACCTCCCGGCCATGTGCCCTGCCGGGGCAGGTTGGGGGCCGGAAGAGGAGAAAGGCCTCCCGTGCAGCCCTGCATGCAGTCCCCGCCCTCTGCTCTTCCCCAGGGCTCCCTCACACACAGAGCCCGGCTTTGAATATGCACCAAACGGCCCAGGTGTGAGAGTTTTGAACAGGCAAATGTGGAGAGGAGGCGGGGCCTCCCAGCAGGACGCACACTCCCGAGGAACCATGCGTACCCCTCCGTCTCACAGCTTCCCAAGACCCCCACAACTGCGTCACCGAGGGCACGCCATTCTAGTGTTAAAATACCAAAAGTTACCCCTAAACAGCTCGATTCTCGCAGTCCAGGGCCCTGCGGTCCCGCCTCCGGCCCCTCCCCCAGGTGTCCAGACGTTAACTGCTGCAGGAGTCAGAAACTTCGGAGCATGTGTTTCAGTGCAGGTCGCTTACCTTGTGTGACTTGGAAAGCTCTCTGGTCTCCTTGCTCAGTCAGAGCCCGTCCATCGAACCCTCCTCTTCCAGGGGTGTTATGTCCTCCGCCTGCGGGGGGTGGGGGGGGATCCTGTCCTTCCCTGGGCTCTGCTGTCTCTCCTGTCAGGCTCTTTGTCTCGCGGGCTCCTTGGCCGCTCTCACGCGCTCCTTATCTCGGGTGCTCTCCCGGCCTCCTCTTCCTGCCTCTGTTTTCCTCACACGTCCAGCTCCTCTTCACAAATCTCAGCCCTGCCTCCCGCGTCCCCCGCTGTCTGCTTTTCTCACCCTGTCCCACCTCGCCCCCTCCTTCCTATCTGTCTCTGCCCCTCCTTTATTTTCGGTGTCCTTACCCCTCTCTCCACTTTCTGTCTTGCCCGCTTCCCTTTCTCGCTCTGCTCCCCTCTCCTTCCCAGTTCCTGCTTCCCAGTACTTCCCCTCACCCTGCTCTCGGTTTTCTCTCTCCCCCAGTTCCTAACTCGTTTCTACTTGTCAGTCCCTCTCACGCTCCTTCCCCTTCACTTCCTATCTGTTGCTTTCTCCCTTTGGTGCAATTACCACCTTCATTCTTTTCTACTTTCGCCCTTCCTGTTTCCTCCTTGTCACTCGCTGTCACTTTTATTCCTTGTTACCCAGTCTCTTTCCAATTTCTTATCTTCACATCTGCTCCTGGCTCCCACCAGACACCTGTGTTTCCCTCTGTTTACCTGCCTCTCTGTCTCGTCCTCCTACTCCCCCCCCCCCCCTATCATCTCACTACCTTGCACTCTCCCTCCTCTACCTCTTTCTCCCTCTGACTCGTTCTCTGCCTCCTGTCTCTTCCGCCTTTCTTCCCACTTCTTTGTCTCTCTGCTCTTCTTGTCTCCAGCCTCTTCTCTCTTCCTCACTTCATACCTCTTCCTCCCTCTGTAACTCCTTCTTCCTCTGTCTCGTCCCTCGTTTCCTCTGCCTCTCTCTCCCCGCCCTGTTTCGGAGTCTCACTTACACCCTCTCCCTGTGTGTGTGTCTGACTGAGCCCTGCCTTCCAGCGCAGCCCAGGCTGAAAATACAAGGATTGGGTTTCTCCTCTCCGCTGCCCACTCCCCCCTGTCCACCCCAGGCGTGTCTGAGAGGGAGAGCGCAGCCCGAGCCAAGGGAAGGGAGGGGGGCGGAATGCGCTGCGTGTGAGAGTGATTCACCTCGCGGAGGTGGGGCCCTGAGAACAATGCAAGCCTCCTGGCGCGGGCAGCCGCGGATCATCCGGGAGCTCAGGGCACCGCGCCTCCTGCCACGACCCCCCATTGTGCAGGCACTTACTGAGCGGGAAAACAATGAGCAGGAGTAGCAGGCATTGTGAGGGTGAGACGGAGGGGAGGGGGGCTGCACACAACACAATCCGACCAGCTGAACGGGACAAACAACAGCAGCGCCAGAGTGAATTATTCAGAAGTGGCCCATGTGATTACACTAGAATCTATGCGCCTCGGGCTCAGCTCAATGCGCTACCTATTGCTACATAGAGAAGGGGTGGTGCTGCATAGATAACCGGGCTCGTGTTGTTTCAGCTGGCCGATCAGTGCTTGGGATGAAGCCACTGGGTCTGTAGGCTCGCAAGCCCTCTGTGTGTTCTGGGGCCCAGAAAGTGAAACGTAATATAGGGGAACGCCTGGGTAGTCGGAGACAGGCCGCGGTGGCTGGGGCAGTGTCAGGCACCCTGGGATGCATGTTGCAGGACCCAGCAGGCCAGTCTGTCGTGGCCGCTTGCCTGTTGCATGTTCAGGCACTCGCCTTAAAGTCCAGACCCTCCTTTGCCCCGTCCCACACTACGAGACCTCGGTGTGCTGCTCCGGGGTAATATTGTTGCATTTAGTTACCGATCGTTACACCACTGCTGCAGGAAGGTGGTGCCCTGTCTTTACCGCCCTTTATGTGAAGTTTGTCCGGATCCTAGAGCAATTCGAACCCCATGACTTCCTGCCATTGGTGCAGCAGGTGCAGTAGCACCAAAACCCGGAGGGGCCCACTGAACTCTGATAATTGCTGTATATTACGATGCAAGCATCATTCCAATGCACCATTGTCCTTGCTCGCACCAGGGACCCTGGAATCCGAGCTTAGCTACTGCTTATAGACACACCCCCACCGGGATATACGCACCTTCCATGGCGGCCTCTAGACTGCTGATGGGTTTAAAGGTCTCATTGAATCTCGCAGTTTCATTTTCTGTCCCGGGACATAGCATCCGTTTTATTCCAGGCATGGCTGACCTCTGCTTCAAACAAAATCGGTAGTTTGAACCCCGCCCGTGTGAAAGTGACACTCCTTTTCCACAAGAATTGCATACCGCAGCCTAGACATTTAGTAGCACTTTTAAGATGGTACACTGGATTAAGGCACCTGCTGCAGAGATCTGTGTATGTCCAGAAACTCCCAGGGTGTAGTAAAGACAGAGGCGCTATATTTTAGCAACACTTGGGCACCACAGATTGTAGGGACCGCATTGTTTGTACTGCCTTAAACCCTGCCTGCTGGCTGATACGAGCAGACGTAGCGAGCTTTCTCTGGAGCCCTGAGAGGGCTGTCTTCCGCTCTGTTTGCTATGTTAAGTGCCTCTAAGTGACTCACCCACTTAAGGTTCCCTGGCAGCTCTAACCCAGATTCACGAGCAGCGGGCCTTAAAAACCACAGAGGTCATTGATTGGGGATATTCCTTAACTTTGCTGTCGGCCTCTAATGCTGCCACTGTGTTTGCCAAGCAGTGCCAACTGTCTCTGCAGGTGTTAGATGATGTCAGCAGCAATGAGCGTGTGATGCACACCCGTTGCCGTCCCTCAATCCCCGCACTGAGGCGCCTATGATCACATAAGTGTTTAAAGCGGGTGTGAGCCCAGCTTGTGTTGCACCCCTACGTCATACTGTTAAATTAATAGCTTTCCCATGCCAGCAGTGTTTTTGCCATTGAATCGATATTGATAATGTAAAGTGTGGCTTTTGTTCAGTAGGAAGGTTTTATTACTTGGCAGGGAGGAATTCCTGCATTGAAAGCAAATCTTCTTCAGCCACTTAACAGCAGAATACTTTTGCTTTAAAATTCACCATTTGCCAAACTTTTTCCAATTTTCTCTTGGGAGGAGGACCCAACCTGTACCCACTTTTGTTAGCTTCGCTTGCTCGCTTTGCTTGCGGCTTAAAAGTCATGCCCAACTTTTACGCCCTACTGCTTTCAAATGTCACCAGCCGCCACTGGTAGTGCTGACAGGCTAGCTTACATGTTTAGGGCACATAATGCAGAGATCAGCGTGTAATGTGCTAGTCAAAGCGCCGAATCATTACAAAACATCTTAGGGAGTTAATGTGCTTGGTGCAGAGCACTGTGTGTGACATGCAGGTCACATGTTCACTTATTAGCAAGACAGCACAGTGGGTTTCAGCGCGTGTTGCAAAACTACTTGGATACCCTACAGGTTGCAAAGTTCGAGCCTCAGGGAAAGTTTAGTGGAGTATTTGCTGGATGCAAACATCTTTAAGTAGCCAGAAAGGGACAAGACTGACTCCATGCAGGGCTAACTCAAACGTTCTTTTTTCTGATGTCAAAAAAATTAGACCATTGATTTGGGTGGTAACATAAGCCTATTATTAAGTTCCAATATAATTCCATTTTTGTGTGTGCTGTTTAAATGGTCATTATTAGTATAATTATGCACACATATTGCATGAGAATTCTTATAATGTGCATTAAGTAGGCATGGCATTTCTTTGCCTATGTTGAAG
The DNA here is from genome assembly GCA_963921515.1 of Calotriton arnoldi. Taxonomy (NCBI): domain Eukaryota; kingdom Metazoa; phylum Chordata; class Amphibia; order Caudata; family Salamandridae; genus Calotriton; species Calotriton arnoldi. The sequence goes on from CAWUFW010004004.1 coordinate 1,553,231, forward strand.
ATAGGATATAACATTTAGAATCAAGTGCTTGCTGCTGTCTGTCCTTGTTCTTCTGATGTCATCGTACACACTTTATTCACTTTTTCTTTAGAAAGCCTTTGTTTGCTAGGGTTTGGCTGTGCTGAATTTTGAGGCCCACTCAAGCACAACTGTAGGAAAGTAGGATCTGTTTTCATGGTCACCCCTGCTTTTTTTCTGGTGTCATTCTGTTTTCTGACTAGTCTGACTGGGATCCTGCAAATCGGAACCCCATTCACTATGCTCTCTCCCTAAATTGGACTATGGTAAGTACTTTGGTACCTTCCTAATTGGCTACTGGTGTACCCTTCTAAGTCCCTAGTATATGGTACTGAGGTACCCTGGGCATAGGTACACCAGGGGTCTCCCATGGGCTGCAGCATGTATTATGCCACTCATGAGAGACCACTCAAACTGTGACTACAGGCCTGCCATTGCAGCCTGTGTGAGCTGGTGCTAGCACCACTCACAACAGACATGTTCCCTTCTATCTGAGGTCACTGCACTTAAAACCTATAAGTCACCCCTAAGGTAGGCCTTTCAATCTTGATGCTTGCTTGGTTATAAATGTGAGGGTGCCATGCATGAGCAGGACACCCCCTACAAACCCAGGAGTCGATTCTCCAGGCTTTGTAAGTGTGGTCAGCCATTTTATACATATAGTGGACATCAAGTCAATTACAAGATGTCTAACTATACATTGGCTGCACCGAAACCGGTCATGTTTGGTATCAAACATGTTGGAATCCTACCCCAACACCGATTCTAGTGTTGGATGTAGGATCCCATGTACTGGGGGGCCCCCCCTAGGAAGCCCCCCTGTATTCCCGGTACCAGTCTTTTAGGGTCTAACAGCAAGCTAGTGGTGCTGCCGACCACAGACACGATTCTGCCCTCCTGCTGCTGAGCCAAGCTTGAGCAGTGGAAGGTAGAACACTAGGTTTCCTGTTACAGGGAGGTGTGACCACCTTCCAGACAGGACTTAGTGTATTGGGCTGTGGTGGGGGAGCTTGCCAGTGCCACCAGACTGCTTTGAAGGGCACATTTGGTGCCCCCTTGCATACTCCAGTTTGAACCAGTTCAGGGAGCCGTTGGCTCCTGCTCTGGCGTGAAACTGGACAAAGGACATGGGAGTATCCTCCCCTCTGTCCAGTCCCTCCTCTGGGAGTGACCCCTAAATCGTCCCAACCTTTTCCTTTGGGTACTTAAGGGCTTACTTGTGGGTGGCTCTTCAGATTCATTGTGGGACAAGATTCGGATCCGAAACCACTTCATCTTCAACCGTCTGGGCACTTTGGACTTCGCTTGGGAACCGAGAATGCATCTGGAAGACTCCTGCTGCTGCTGGTCTTATCGTCCTGCCAGTCTTCTGCATTGTCTGTGCCTGTGCTCCATCCAGGTTCTTCTCCAGGCCTGTGGGCATCAAAGACACCCGAAGAAATCTCGCTTGGAGTGAAGAAGTCAATCCCCTGCATCTGCAGGCACTGCAACGAAGCTGACCGGTCTACTGCTCCTGAGATCCCATGGACTCTGAAAAGTTCTGCAACTCCCTTGAGGCCTGCACTGTCTTCACAGCAAGTTTGAAGCCAGTATTCCTCATCGGAACTGCTGGAGCAGAAACCCTGTGCACCGCGTCGAAGTGCTGTTGCCAAGGCTTGTTGACTCTTCTCCAGAGATTTTTGGGCTCCAAGAAGCTCCAGCAACTCTTGCTACCAAGATCTTCATCCTCAACGCATCCTCTGCACCATGGGCCTGAATCCTTGGTGAGCTGCTAGAGGTCCTCTTGTGACTCATGTGCCTGTGGGTCCTCTTGAGGGGCTTCTTTGACTCCAGTGGGCTCCCCTGCTTGCTTGGGGCCTGGTCTGACTCTCCTTCAATTGTTGAGTCCTTGGACCTTGCTGGACCCAACACTGCACCTTCTTCGCTTTCCTCGTGTGTTGTTGCTGCCAAGGCTTGTAAGTGCTCCCGCCGGACACTGACCTCCTGGTCTCGACTTCCGATGTGGGTCAGCTCGTGAACGGCTCCTGGTCTTCCACAGCATCACCTGGTCCTCACAGCTGCAGCTACAAGGTCACAGTCAACTCTCCTGCATCTTCTGTCATCAGTGGTCATTGGTCTACCATGTCTCCTTGTCAATCCCGAGTGGTATAGACTCTGTCCCCTCTGCTTACTGGCACTCCTCTTCAAGAATCCACCCTTGGATTCCACCGGACTCTTTCACCTTTTTCGCCAGCAGCATCTTTACTGAAGTCCTCCATTGTGGTCTACGGCGGTTTCCGACGTCCCTTCGCACCTATGCACCTGGCTTCCCTGGTGTAGGTATACTATTTTCTGGGGTATCCACGAGTGGGGTGACTCTCCACCCTTCCATCTTCCACAGAGTTTCTTCAGGGTCCTCTGGGAAGGGTCCTTCTTCAAAACTTCAATTGCGACCTCCCCATTGACTTGCATTGAGTACACAGCTGTGTTTCCACTCTGCACACGGCCTCCATGGGGTTCCTGGGTACGAATATATGACGTTACAATGCAAACCAATACAACGCATGCTTTTACAACGCGGTTGTGGTGTTCTCAACCTTCTTGTCAGCCACAGTCTCCAGGTTCTGGAATGTGGTGAAGGTTGCCTAGCACTGTTTGAACTGTTCAGTTCAGTTACCCTTGGCTTGCAGCTGGATGGGGTCTCTATGTCTCTACTCACTTGAATAAAGTCTCCTTTCTTCAACCAACTACGGCTGGACTCGTTCTTGCGGGAGACCTACTTCTACATTTTGACGACGATCTACCTACGCAACATATGAGACCCCAACAGCCACTTTTACAACAAGAAGGCGTTACACCGGTTTTTCACTTCTTCAAAGATAACCTCACCTTTCTGCCGGTGGGCCTCTGTTGTGGTGGTCCTGCCAACTCCATCTACGAGAGCGGAGGCTCCTTGAGTGTCCTGCCAACTACCGGCTTCACCTCGTTCCAGTGATCTGGCTTAGAAGCACCCTGCAAGCTGCCCGCACTCACAGACGGTGGGAACTCTGACTCTGAAGCTGTTTTTGGCATCCGTCGAGTGCGCTGCTGGCTCCATGGTCTTCCGTCCTTCCTGACAAGGTACGTGCGCTGCTGCTCGTCCATAGGGCCTTCCTAGGCATCTCCCACTACTGCCTGGCCCTGCCTGACTTGCTGCGCGGCCATTTCCTTGTGTGCCTGGCCCCACGTCATCATGTATAGATGCAGCGGCCATTTTCTGAGCCTGACCCTTGCCTGACTTTCAGCGCGGCCTTTTACTTGTGTGCCTGGCTCCTACATCATCACACGCAGACGCGGCGGCCATTTTCAGCTGTTTTCAGTGGATTTACAGCAATTCATCGTACCTTGCCTGTCTATGCCGGACCGCCTGTCATCCTACGCTTAGGATTTCAGTCACACGCTGATGCGCACAGCTTGTCTTCTTCTCACTATGCGCTGACGCACACAGCTGTACCGCATTTGTTGCCTCCTGTCATCCTTGATTGAGCATTTCTATTCTCCGCTAATGCACACAGCTGTTCTTGGTTTGATTTCAGATTATGCGCTTACGTGCACAGCTGTGCCTCACTTTGTCGCATTTGCCTTGTATTTTTTTTTCTTCAACAGGTGTGTCTCTCACACTGATACGCACAGCTTAGTGCATTGCGTCACTCATTTTCTACATCACTTCTGCAGTACAGCATTCCTAAGACTTGTTTCTTGTTTTCAGTGTCTTCTTTTTGCACGTTTTTCAAGCATAATGCAGAATGTTACTACACCCCCGTTTTTTCTCACTTGCCCAAGTGATCCCCTGGCAAAAGTGGAAGAAGGTATTTACTCATTATGCTCGCGTTTGTGGTACCTCTTTAAGCGCAGAAAGGAAAACTTCTCTTCTCATGCATTGCTTAGGTTCCGAGGGTCAAGAAGTATTCGAGCACCTTCCTGAACTTACTGATAGTGAATCTGCCTCGCTCAATGAGTACGAAATTTGTATTAAAAAGCTAGATTTACAATATCTTCCAAAAATAAGTACTGTGCTTGAGCGGTATCATTTTGGCAGAAGGATGCAGAGGCAGGAAGAGTCGGTTCAGCAGTACATAACGATCTTGCGCAAATTAGCCTCTACCTGTAACTTTGGTACCACATTGGAGGAACGCTTGAGGGATCAATTTATGTTGGGATGCGTGCAAGACAAGACTAGGGATGCTCTTTGGCAAAAAGACAATCCTTCTCTTCAAGAGGTCATAACCATCGCCAAGAGCCATGAGCATTCAAAGGCTTGTGTCGACATCATAAAGAAGGACTCTTCTGGCGATAAGAAAGAACATTCTGAGGTGAAGATTGTTCTTGATAAGTCTGTTAAACCTAAAACTGCCTTAGCTCAAAGGCCTTCTAATCAAAAGGGCTTTCTAGGCAGATGCTACAGGTGTGGTGACTCTGGTCACATGGCCAATTTTAAGAACTGTCCAGGTTGGAAAGTCATTTGCAAAATATGTGGTAAGAAAGGTCATGTTTCCAAATGCTGTAGATCTGGTAAGGATCACAAGACAGTCAAGGAGGTTGATTTCTTTGATGACGATGCAGAGGAAGTCATCATTTGTCAAGTTTCAGGAGATAGTTCTGATGGTCCTTATGAGCATGTACTGGTTAATGATGCTCCTGTCAAAATGCTGTTTGACTCTGGGGCAAAGATTACACTAGTTCCCAAAGTTTTCTATGAGAGCAATTTACTGGATAAAGTTGCCCTTTTGAAACCTGACATCAGACCTAAAGGATATGGTGGGGTCACCATTGATCTGCTCGGTTACTTTTGGGGGACAATTTTAAGGGGAGGGTCATCCCTGGAAGGATCTATGTCTCAATGAAAGGTGACTCACTTATAAGTTGGCTTCATCAAAGGGATCTGCATGTGTTTCTTGACCCCAACGAGGATCCTCAAGTCTTCCTGAAGGAGTTGCCACCTGTTAGGGTGGTTGACAATTCAATTCATGAGTTGATCAAGGTTTTTCCTGCTCTTTTCGCGAGTGGCCTAGGCTGTTTTAAAAATTATGTACACCGCATAAGACTTAAGCAAAATGTTATCCCAAAGGTTGTGAAGGTTAGGAATGTTCCTCTCTTGGTAAGAGAGAGCATGAAGTGTGAGTTAGACAAGCTTCTGGCCAGATGTATCATCCAAGAAGTCGAGGCAACAGAGTGGGTCTCTCCGGTTGTGATGGCTCGCAAGGCCAACGGCGAGGCCCGGCTCTGTGTGGACTTGAGGGAACTCAATAGAGCAGTGGTCGTTGACCTCTACCCTCTGCCCAATATTACAGAAATGTTGTGCTCCCTTGAAGGGGCGAAGCATTTTTCCTCCTTGGATTTAACCTCTGCTTACCACCAGGTTAGGCTACATCTTTCCTCTCAAGATCTCACAGCCTTCGTGACACCCTTTGGCACCTTTAGGTTTCTGAGAATGCCCTTTGGACTAATTTCGTCTGCCTCCGTTTTCCAGAGGGTGATGGAGGGCATTATTGGAGGTCTAAAGGGCGTAAAGGTGTATCAGGACGACGTGCTCATTTTTGGGGTTGATTTGGAGCAACATGACACGAGGCTGAGGTTTGTATTAACAAAGTTACACTCTTCGGGCTGATAAGTGCAAATTTAATGTCAAGGAAATAGAGTATCTTGGGCTTTTGTATCAGCGGAAGGCATTAAACCTAAGGCGGCACTTGTCAATTCTATTCTCAATTTACGCTCACCGTCTAGCAAGGACGAGCTTGTCAAATTTTTGGGTATGGCTGAGTTTTACCATAAATTTATTCGAATTTTGCAGGAAAGACTTTGTCCCTAAGGTCGTTATTGAAGAAAGGGAGTGAATTTGTGTGGTCAAAGGATTGTGAAGAGGAATTTATTGGAATCAAGAAGTACCTCAACGATGCACCATGCCTGAGTAGCTTTGACCCTGCAAAGATGTCTTATCTCATGACTGATGCCAGCTCCACCGGTCTAGGGGCTGTCTTATTGCAAAAAATTGATGGTGACGAAAAAACGGTTTTGTTCATCTCCAGGCCTTTGAGAGGTGCCGAATGTAATTATTCAGTTGTGGAAAAAGAGGCGCTGGGGGTGTTCTGGGCTGTGCGCAAGTTAAAAAAAATTCTGTGGGGAAAAAGATTTAAGATTCTATCTGACCACAAACCTCTCAAAGAGGTCTTCTCCAAGAAAGGCATAGATTTTGTCTCTCACCGCATACGCAAGTGGGTGGTGGCCCTGCAAGAGTTTGATTTTGATTTAACGTACTTACCTGGTTCTAACAATGTTCTTGCAGACTGTCTTTCTAGGCTTGGGTGTGCAACTGATGACACTGCTGATGATGTTGAGTGGTTTGGAGGAGAGGACTTGGAAGAGGAAGTGAATGTGTGTTTGATCAGTGAAGGTGTTATTTCGGAAAGTGAATGGAAGGAACATCTTGTCGGTGATCTAACTCTGCAAAAGGTCATCGCCATGGTGAAAGGTGTTTGGTGCGAAAAGAAAGACTGTGATGATGTGCTCAAGGGTTTTTGGCATGTCAAGGAGGATTTGGCAGTGGTAGAAGAGCTACTCTTGCGTGGTAGTAGGCTTATTCCGCCACTTGCTTTAAGGGAGAAGTTGGTTAGGAATGCTCATGCCTCGCACATGGGCATTGCCAAGACCAAGGAGAGAATCAGAGAGGCGTACTGGTGGCCTGCCATGGATGTTTTTGTGGAAAGACTTGTTCGGTAGTGTGCTGAGTGTGCAAATTGTGACAAGTCTCTCAAGTGTAGGACACAACCCATGGTCGTTAGGGACCAGGCTGCTGCTTCCTGGTCTGAAATTTCCATAGACATTTTGGGGCCAGTGAAATTGAGATCGCAAGATCGTTATGTCATTGTGTGCATGGACTTGTTCTCACGGTGGCCGGAGATAAAGGTTGTGAATTCTGTGGAGTCTGCTGTTGTGGTTGAGTTCTTAGACGAACTCTTTGAACGTGAAGGCTTCCCACAAACCATCTTGTCTGATAATGGTGTTCAATTCACTTCTCGTTTCATGGAGGATTTTCTGGCTTCAAGGGGGATTAGGCACAAGAGGTCTGCCCTGTATCACCCACAAAGTAATGGTGTTGTGGAAAGATTCATCAAGGTTCTTAAGGAGGCTATGCAACAGGCCAGGTCCTGTGGTGATTGCTGGGAGGTTGCTGTGAGAAGGAAGGTTAGAGAGTATCGCTTCACTCCCCATTCTTCAACAGGTGTAGCCCCTTTTCGGCTGTTTAAAGGTAGGATGGCGAACGTTGAAGTGATTCCCTCTTGGGTATCTGCAAAGAGAGCGTTGGTTGATGACAAGGTGGGTAGCATGGATGGTTGGAAAGAAAGAGAGAGATGTAAGATGGATGAAAGGAAAGTCTGGTACGATGAAAGAAAGGCTGTGAAGAGCACGGTAATCAATGTTGGCGACTGGGTCTAGCTCAAGTCGCCAAGGAAAACCAGTGGAGTTTCCAAATTCAGTCTTCCACTTCAGGTCATCAAAGTGTTTAAGAATGCCATAAAGACGAGTGATCACAGAATTTGGAATCTGGGTAGAGTGGCAAAGTGCCGCTCTTCACCTTTGTGTCCCACCAGTGGTTCATCCTCGCACTTGGAGGAACAAGAACCTGAGGCTCCTGGGAGGGGTTCAAGACCGCTTCGCTTAAAGCGTGTTCCCCTTCGTTTACAAGATTGTGTTTCTTAATTTACTTCGATGTATTTTACTTTATGTATCTTATGTTTGTTTTTTTATCAGACCTTCTTTGCCTCTTTGGTTTGGCCTTCTTTATAAGGTTTGACCTGCTGTTTGTTTGTGAAGGGGGAGGTGATGTGGTGTTCTCAACCTTCTTGTCAGCCACAGTCTCCAGGTTCTGGAATGTGGTGAAGTTTGCCTAGCACTGTTTGAACTGTTCAGTTCAGTTACCCTTGGCTTGCAGCTGGATGGGGTCTCTATGTCTCTACTCACTTGAATAAAGTCTCCTTTCTTCAACCAACTACGGCTGGACTCGTTCTTGCGGGAGACCTACTTCTACAGCGGTTTTTACATTGCAAATGCCATTACAACGCATGCTTTTACTACGAATACCATAACATCGCATGTGTATAGAAATACACTAAACGTGCCATTACAACGCAAACAATTACAATGCATGCTAATACCACGCATACTATTACTACGCATTTTTATAAATTATTTTTTTAAATTATTATTATCATTCTTTAAAAAGTAACCTAACCCCTGGAACGGGATGCAAGGAAAATAGGGGTTTTGGGTGGGGGGTGTTTTAAAATACGGGTATTAAAATTAATACTCGGGTACTAAAATTAATACCCATGTATTAAAATTAATGCTAGAGTACTTTCAAAAATACAAATCAATTCTAATACCCGATTAAAAATATGAAATGGAACGCATATATAAAGACAACATAGAAAAAAATGCATTAAACAGAAAAACAAGTGAAGAGGATATATATATCACCCACCATTTTAACACATGAAAAAAAGAGTCCTTCAACTATTTTTATGAATGTACCTCATCCATCAACATGACAAAATGGCTGACATTCCATGAATAAATGAAATAAACTATATTTTAATACATAACAAATTAATTATACGTTCTGTCAGAATCTAAATCGCACAAAAATACAGTTTACGAAACATATTTTCATTAAAAAAAACGTTTACCCAACAAAAACATATAAAAGCAGTTGTCCACCATTTTGAGCGCAGTAGTAAACTGACTGTCACAGTGACCACACGCTTTTGGAAAGGGAGAGCGACAACGACCCGTTCGAAAAGATAACAGTGCCATCTACAGTCAAAAGTAAGTGCGGCTAACAGGAATATAACAAAGCATATGTGAGAAATGAGTACAAACAATTCATATTAATTAACAATTTCCAATAATTATTTTACAGCCTTTACTGTTTTTTCAACTGAAAGACAATAATTAAAATAAGGAGTAGCCGGATCATAAAACGACTAATAAGTAAGTTAAACAAAATATATATGTTTAAGAGTAATAAATAAAATACAATTAATTTTAGAATGGTCTTCAAAAAACAACATTGAGTAAATTTAAAAAATTTAAAAATTAGGATACATGTCCCATGAAAGTAGACAATGACTAAAAATGCTATTGCAACTTCAACAGATGTTTGCCTCATGATAAAAAATTGAAAGTGAAAGGGCATAAATTAATTATTTCAAATCCACCTAGTGTAACCCTCAGGGAAAGAGCAGTGTGTTGGTGGGTGCCATAAGTAGATTTCGAAATGCAACCGGTAAATTTCCTCAGGGAAAGTAAGGGATGGTGGTGGCTTCAAAAGTAGGAAATCCAACAGCAATGGGTGTATGCCGCAGGGAATGTGCTTAATGGTAGAAGGTGAGGTGTTTGCCTCAGGGAAAGTGCAGGATGGTGGTGGGGGGAAAAATTACTATTCCAACTCCGACCGGTGTTTGCCTCGGGGAAAGTGCTGGATGGTGGTGGGGGTAAAAATTACAAATCCAACTCCGACCGGTGTTTGCCTCAGGGAAAATGCTGGATGGTGGTGGTGGTAAAAATTACTAATCCAACTCCGACCGGTGTTTGCCTCAGGGAAAGTGCTGGATGGTAGTGGTGGTAAAAATTACTATTCTAACTCCGACCGGTGTTTGCCTCGGGGAAAGTGCTGGATGGTGGTGGGGGTAAAAAGTACTAATCCAACTCCGACCAGTGTTTGCCTCAGGGAAAGTGCTGGATGGCGGTGGGGGTAAAAATTACTAATCCAACTCCGACCGGTGTTTGCCTCAGGGAAAGTGCTGGATGGTGGTGGTGGTAAAAATTTCTAATCCAACTCCGACCGGTGTTTGCCTCAGGGAAAGTGCTGGATGGTGGTGGGGGTGAAAATTACTATACCAACTCCGACCGGTGTTTGCCTCAGGGAAAGTGCTGGATGGTGGTGGGGGTAAAAATTACTATTCCAACTCCAACAGGTGTTTACCTCAGGGAAAGTGCTGGATGGTGGTGGGTGGCAAATTTACAATTCCAACTCCGACAGGTGTTTGCCTCAGGGAAAGTGCTGGATGGGGGTAAAAATTACTATTCCAACTCCGACCGGTGTTTGCCTCAGGTAAAGTGCTGGATGGTGGTGGTGGTAAAAATTACTAATCCAACTCCGACCGATGTTTGCCTCAGGGAAAGTGCTGGGTGGTGGTGGTAAAAATTACTATTCCACCTCCAACAGGTGTTTACCTCAGGGAAAGTGCTGGATGGTGGTGGGGGGCAAATTTAGTATTTCTACTCCAGCAGGTGTTTGCCTCAGGGAAAGTGCTGGATGGTGGTGGGGGTAAAAGTTACTATTCCAACTATGACCGGTGTTTGCCTCAGGGAAAGTGCTGGATGGTGGTGGGGGTAAAAATTACTATTCCAACTCCAACAGGTGTTTGCCTCAGGGAAAGTGCTGGATGGTGGTGGGGGTAAAAATTACTATTCCAACTCTGACCGGTGTTTGCCTCAGGAAAAGTGCTGGCTGGTGGTGGTGGTAAAAATTACTATTCCAACTCCAACAGGTGTTTGCCTCAGGGAAAGTGCTGGATGGTGGTGGGGGTAAAAATTACTATTCCAACTACGACCGGTGTTTGCCTCAGGGAAAGTGCTGGATGGTGGTGGGGGGCAAATTTACTATTCCAACTCCGACAGGTGTTTGCCTCAGGGAAAGTGCTGGATGGTGGTAGGGGTAAAAGTTACTAATCCAACTCCGACCGGAGTTTGCCTCAGGGAAAGTGCTGGATGGTGGTGGTAGTAAAAATTACTACTCCAACTAGTGTTTGCCTCAGGGAAAGTGCTGGATGGTGGTGGGGGTAAAAATTACTATTCCAACTCCAACAGGTGTTTACCTCAGGGAAAGTGCTGGATGGTGGTGGGGGTAAAAATTACTAATCTAACTCCGACCGGTGTTTGCCTCGGGGAAAGTGCTGGATGGTGGTGGTGGTAAAAATTACTAATCCAACTCCGACCGGTGTTTGCCTCAGGGAAAGTGCTGGATGGTAGTGGTGGTAAAAATTACTATTCTAACTCCGACCGGTGTTTGCCTCGGGGAAAGTGCTGGATGGTGGTGGGGGTAAAAATTACTAATCCAACTCCGACCGGTGTTTGCCTCAGGGAAAGTGCTGGATGGTGGTGGTGGTAAAAATTTCTAATCCAACTCCGACCGGTGTTTGCCTCAGGGAAAGTGCTGGATGGTGGTGGGGGTAAAAATGACTATACCAACTCCGACCGGTGTTTGCCTCAGGGAAAGTGCTGGATGGTGGTGGGGGTAAAAATTACTATTCCAACTCCAACAGGTGTTTACATCAGGGAAAGTGCTGGATGGTGGTGGGTGGCAAATTTACAATTCCAACTCCGACCGGTGTTTGCCTCAGGGAAAGTGCTGGATGGGGGTGGGGGTAAAAATTACTATTCCAACTCCGACCGGTGTTTGCCTCAGGTAAAGTGCTGGATGGTGGTGGTGGTAAAAATTACTAATCCAACTCCGACCGATGTTTGCCTCAGGGAAAGTGCTGGGTGGTGGTGGTGGTAAAAATTACTATTCCACCTCCAACAGGTGTTTACCTCAGGGAAAGTGCTGGATGGTTGTGGGGGGCAAATTTAGTATTTCTACTCCAGCAGGTGTTTGCCTCAGGGAAAGTGCTGGATGGTGGTGGGGTAAAAATTACTATTCCAACTACGACCGGTGTTTGCCTCAAGGAAAGTGCTGGATGGTGGTGGGGGTAAAAATTACTATTCCAACTCCAACAGGTGTTTGCCTCAGGGAAAGTGCTGGATGGTGGTGGGGGTAAAAATTACTATTCCAACTCTGACCGGTGTTTGCCTCAGGAAAAGTGCTGGCTGGTGGTGGTGGTAAAAATTACTATTCCAACTCCAACCGGTGTTTGCCTCAGGGAAAGTGCTGGATGGTGGTGGGGGTAAAAATTACTATTCCAACTACGACCGGTGTTTGCCTCAGGGAAAGTGCTGGATGGTGGTGGGGGGCAAATTTACTATTCCAACTCTGACAGGTGTTTGCCTCAGGGAAAGTGCTGGATGGTGGTAGGGGTAAAAGTTACTAATCCAACTCCGACCGGTGTTTGCCTCAGGGAAAGTGCTGGATGGTGGTGGTAGTAAAAATTACTACTCCAACCGGTGTTTGCCTCAGGGAAAGTGCTGGATGGTGGTGGGGGTAAAAATTACTATTCCAGCTCCAACAGGTGTTTACCTCAGGGAAAGTGCTGGATGGTGGTGGGGGGTAAAAATTACTAATCTAACTCCGACAGGTGTTTGCCTCAGGGAAAGTGCTGGCTGGAGTTGGAGTGGAAATTTGTAACCTAAAACATTAAGGTGATGTAAATCTTAAGTTAAATACATTAGCACAAATAATAAAAAAATGATTCATCTCCACAGAACACCTAAAAAGGAGGGCACACTAATTCCAGATCATCAAAACCTGACCAAAGAATTTCCAAACAATACCCCTCAAAAGACAAGGTAAACTTAATCGTACTATTTGTAAAACATTTGCAAAATCAATGTGCACAACCCTATTTAACGCATGTAAAACATTTGAAGCAAACAATAAAACATTTTTTATAATATGAATCTTCTATACAGGTTTTTAGCAAAACTCCTTCACAAGAAGAGGACACACAACAAATCAAATTTCAAGAAGACCAAACAAGAATCAAGGTAAATAAAATCACTTATTTTAGTTTGCACCATTTTTAGGATGGAAATGCAGAAGAAATTAAAGAGCATGTAAAAGTAAATTTACATCTGCTGCATCAAAAAAAGTATGTAGTGCACAAGCAGACTTTTACAAAATAAGAAACAAAAATCGCACAGCAAAATTAATCAGAAATGTAACATGTTTAACGCGCACAAGCATTTGAATGCAAAATAGTAATTAATTAATATTCCTATAAATAAAACCTATAAAATATTCTCATTTTGCAGAACAAATTCAACAAGAAAGATCTCAATTTACAAAACCAAGCAAACGGAAAAACAAAAAAACACAAACAAGAATTAATCTTCATCAAATAAGCAAAGACAATCCTCTGAAAGGTAAGCATAACAATTAACAGTAATCAAATAAAACTTAACCTAGCTTCAATTTCAGGCAAAAGAAAGCTGTAAATAACAACCAAATGCATTAAACTTATGCTTGTTTTTTAGAAAAATGTTGTTCTGCAAACTGTTGTGCATTAACCTTTTACTTATAGGTTCTACATTTTTTTTTTTTTTTTAAAAAGAAACAAATCATTTACTGGCACATGCATCAAGGTAGGCTTTTGCGATTCCTTAATTGCGATTATTAAGGAATCGCAATTAAGGAATCGCAAAAGCCTATGCATGTAGGAATCGCTATAAAAATAGCGATTCCTAAACATTCCTTAATTGCGACTCGCAAATTGCGAGTCGCAATTAAGGAATGCCGTCCCATTCATTCCTAGGGGCCTACAGGCCCCTAGGAATGAATTGAGATTGCATGCGCAATTTGCGAGTTCCAGTAGGTACTCGTAAATTGCTCATGCAATTTCAAGGATGCAAGGGTGTCAAAATGACACCCTGTTGCACCCTGAAATTGTGATGTGCACCCATGTTGCGCATACACATGCCCCAAGGGCATGTGTGTGTGTAACCTAAAACTTTAAAAAATGCATTTTAGTGCATTTTTCAAAGTTTTTGCAAATTACAGACAAGTTTGATTTGTCTGTAATTTGCGGTCCCAAATAGCTGAAATCGCTATTTGAAAGTGCTTCTAGCATTGCATTTAAGGAATCGCAAATTGCGATTCCTTAAATGCAATCGCAATTTAGGAATTCGCAAATAATTGCAAATTCTTAAATTGCGCATAGGAAACACTTTCATGCATCTCCAAAGGCCAATTTGCGATCGCAAACGGACGATTTTTGCGAATCGCACCGTTTGCGATCGCAAAAACCTTTGATGCATGTGCCCCTTAGTACATTTTTATCTCTTTTAAAAAAAAATTCAGAGTATGGCTGCGTGAAATCAGGCAAAATACATCAAATCCAGCAGAGGCAACTGACTTTTGCAGCACAGTGGCTACATTTATTGTAAGGAGAGACTAACTGAGCCCAGGTGTCATTGGAGGTGTGTTCAATATTACTCATCCCATTGCACAGGCAGAGCGGTTACTCTTGGTGACACTGTAGAAAGAACCACAGACCATAACCACTCTGCCTCTGCAATGGAGATAGAGGTAAGAGAAAATATTAACGAAATGAAAGCACTTGCATCCACCTCCAATGAACCCTGTGGCTCAGTTTTGAGGGAGGTTTCACAACACATTCCTGCACATGTAGCAAGTTGTATGCCCTCAATCCCAAATCTACGCAGAATTATACAGCGTAAAAAACAGGCAAGTAACCCCCAACGTGTAACCCCCCAAACTTTCTCGGACATAAACATTCCACCTGAGCTTTCTGTAACTGTAACTAACGAAACCTTTCTTTTGCATGACAACCAAAACCCTCTTAAACAAATTTTTATCTTTAGCACTCCCCGTAATCTTGTTAAGTTAGAGAGTAGTGATATTTGGATGATGGATGGGTCGTTTAAATCCACGCCCCATCCATTCACCCAAATATACACTATTCATGCCTACATTAATAATACAGTAGTCCCCTTAGTGTACAGTTTACTGCCTGATAAACAAACCTCAACATACACTGAATTTTTGTCAGTGATTAAAGCAAAAACAATTAACAAAAGTCCTAGAAAAGTGTTAATTGACTTTGAATTACCTATGATTAATACTATTACCAAAATGTACACGGATACCCAAATTCAAGGATGTTTTTTCCACTTTTCGCAGGCATATTGGCGTAAAATACAAAAAACATCCTTAGTTGAGGACTATATATCAGACAGTAAACTTCAATTTGAACTAAAAAAAAAACTAACTGCTCTTTGTTTTGTTCCTCCTGACAGTGTAGATGAGTACTACACATCTATTACTGATTCAGAAGTTTTTACAGAAAATGAAGACAAATTTGCACTCCCTTCTAAATTATTTTGAAGACACATGGATTGGCCATCTAAGCAGGTCAGGTCGCAGGAGGAAGCCACGTTACCATGTGAAGTGGTGGAACTGCTACTCGACCTGCTTAGAGGGAGGAGCAAAAACAAATAATGCCATTGAGGGATGGCACAACTCCTTCAATAAATCGATTGGAAAACCACATCCTAACTTTCATAATTTTTGGGAAATTTTGAGGAAGGAGCAAAGTTTCCAAGAAATGAGAATTTCTCAATCATTAACAGGTAGTCTGAACCCACGAGTATCTAAAAGAACTAAGGAACTGTCTGAGAGACTATTGGATGCAATTCAACAATTTTCGTTGATGGTGGCTTCAGACTACCTAGATAATATTGCACACATCCTCCATTTCTAACCTACACTTACCCCACTAACAAGTTACTTGCCTGTTTTGACAAACAATCCCACTAATTAAATTGGCTTTTTTTAAAAGGTTTTTTTAATTAAAGTTAATGTCGGGTTTCTTACCTTTAGATGTCTTCTTTTTTCAACTCTTGGACTTTCTTAAAATCCCCGTTTTCACCAAGAGTCTCCTGTATTCCCACAATCCATTGAAATAAATCCAGTAACCATCCAGTAATCCATGACCCGAAATTTTTTGACCAAAAATGGACACAGTTTGGCAAAGTCTTTATTAACCAGCCAAAAAAATTGGTGGCAAAAAAGAACAGTTCACAACTACCAAAAAATCGCAACCCAGAAAAAAAATCCAGAAAAAAAAAGAATTGGCAAAAGCAACAAGAAATCCAGCGTTGCAATCCTCTCTCGTTCGAAATCAAATCCAGTGCCATTCCAAATTCGTTGCAAATACTCCGATTACCCGTAAAAAAAAGCACCCAAAGCGTGTATTTCCTAATAAACCTATGCAAAATAGTTGCTTAAAAAAACTGTGTCCATGTAAACACTTAAATTTCAAAAACGTCGACAAAGTCACTTCTTTAGTAAATCATATCGCCCCCAAAAAAACATCGAAAAATATTGTTTTCATAACACATATGATTTATATTTTTTAATAAAAAGTGTTTCGAAACCAATAAACCCGAAGTGGGCCTGCAACTTGCGACCTGTGTTGGAATAAGTTTTCTGGTTAAAACATACAAACATTTAAAAAAACATCTATACTACTTCTATAAACCTCCCTCCTCTCTCATTACAATAAACTATACCACCACTAACTCTTTTTTTAAAGTATAAAATCTGCTTACCTGGATGCAACTCTTCCATGCTTCTGATCCGGAGTGTGACGATCCACGGAATGACATTCGATACGTTCAAGCGGCAACGTCCTCTATTTCCGTCAAAAGAGAAAAAGGACAATTTGTATAATAGACTCCAATGTAAAACCGTGGGAAAACATTTAGAAAATTCAATTAAAAAATGTTAAACATTTACACATTTTAGATTTATATTTTTACAAATCGTACTATTTTTCTTCTATTTTATAATAAAATTTTCATTCCTATTTCTACTGTTAAATAAATTTTGTTATAACAATAAAAATATTTTGTTCTTACAAAATGTGCCTACAATTTTTTTTTAATGCTATTATTTTTTAAATACTATTAACTATTTTAAAAAGGTATTTATTATTTTATAAATCTACCATTTGTTATATTTAATGTCTATTTTACTTTAATAATTTTTCAAATGTATTTTTTTATAATTTTTAAATTAATAATATAATATCTCTGGTATGTAAATAAATAGGGTATTAATAAACTACATCAACACAATCCCCTATATCCCATACAGCCTACCCATGTTTTAAATTAATGAATTCTATCATTTAAATAATTCAATACTTTAAAAAAAAAAAAAATTTACAGTAAAACTAACATTCAACTTATTAAAATTATACCCTAGTATTAATAAATTACTCCACCCATATCTCCTGCAAAAAATTAAATCAAACTTCATTTTTCATTAATACCTCTTTTTTAATGCCCTTTTACACCCCCTAATTTTTCTGAATTTCTAAATATTATGCACATTAAATCAAAAAGTGTAATTTTATAAATACACTCGGGTTTGTAGAATAATACCAGAGTATTAATTTACAAACAAGGTATTAAATCCTGTTAATTAATAAGCATTAATATACAAGAGTATTATTTTACTAAGAATTAATACCTGTTAATTAATAAGTATTAAAATAAAGCAATCAAATTCAATGCTTTTTAACATTACTTAACATTACAATACAAAAGCAGCAAAAACAATAACTTACCTTAATATCATGCGATGTAATGGCTTGCGTTGTAATGGTACCTGCGTTGTAATATCATTGCGTAGTAATGCCTGCGTTGTAATGGCTGCTTTCCCTGGGTACTTACCATGGGTGGTTCCTTGGCGCCCCGGCTCCTCTAAGTCTTCTGGGTTAGTCTCGACTTCGGTCGCAGTTCACTTTCCACTTTATTAGTATGTGGTTTGGTCTCCCCCTGGAGACCACTGTGTATTTGTGCTACTTACCTGTTCTCCTTTTGAAATATTGTGTGTATTGTGTTTATATCTCCGAGTAGGAGATATACCAATGTGTTAGTGAGTGTTTATAATTAATAACTATTTTTATAACTACACTGTATGGTTCTTTTTCATTTAACCTACACTATATGATTAGTACTTGTAAAATAAACTGATTTACACTCCTTCTGGACTAAGCCTGAAGGCTGCTCTCCACAGCTACCACTTAGAGAACTTTCTAAGGTTGTCTAACACCAATAAAATCACCATAAGGGTTGTCTGGATTAGTGCAGGGTGCTTCACTTAAATAAGTGTGCACCATATACTAAGCCAGCCTCCTACAACAACTCTTACAAAAGGCATGACTGAGTGAACCTTTAAGTGATGCTGCCACAGCATGCCTGAAGGTCCTAATTTCAATACTCATAGAACTTGATACAGTGTATTTTCCACTTCTCTTCCCCTTTTTCAAAGATTCCACTTCTTGTGCCCCCCTTGCCTAATTAAAAACCACACTTAAGAGGTAAAATCCAGTTGACTGCAACGCAAATATTGTCTGTCTGGTCAACATTTAGATGGATGACAACATTACTGATGTAAATTGATGTGAGTGACTCTGTAGTAGGCATAGTGTCCTTTGAGATACGAACCTGTTCAGATACATCCCTACACTCTTCCCACTCTACAAGAAATGCACAGTGTGATGATGCCTTATAGAAGCTGTCCGGACACAGCAGAAACTTGTTCTTTGATTTCCATAAAGAAGTCCTCTCTTCAGTGCCTACCCCTTTGCAATTACCTCAGGGGTTCTGGCCTCACTCCCTAGTTAATATTTGTGCGAACTCTCTGTAAGGGCTGAAAGTATTGGGTTTGTAGATCAGCACATAGGAAAATGATTCCCAGCTATGGTCTAAAACCACAGAAGGCCACAGAGCCTCTCAGTGAAGTTTAACAACAACCTAACCACAACCTAGCCTTCAAGAAATCTTGATGAATTATTAATGGAATGCGTTGATGCATCAAGAAGACCAAGACTATTGTCATAAGGTTCCAAAAGACGTCATGTGTCTCCAGAACTTCCGCACCTCCACTTTGTCGTATCCACAATGGTGGGTCCCCGTCCCAGAAAAAGTACCCAGAGGCTTCTCTTCTTTATTCGTAGTCACAGGTATCTGCAGGGAGGGTGCTTCCGTGTCCTGTCTCTTCGATAGTGTGTCTGACCCTCTATGTTCTGCTCCACCCCTTGCTGACCGGAAGCATTGTCGGGTGTCCAGTGCAGTGACCAGTGTCCGAGATCCTAGTGCCCTGCCGCAATCCGTCACTGCGACCCACTTCACGGTGCTTTCTCTTCATCCTGAACCTAAAAAGAGGAGTTCTTGCCTCACAGTCTTGATTGAACTCTCGGACACCTTTGATCACTTCACCCATGAAGCTCTAATCCACATCCTTACATTGCGCAATAGATTTTACTCCACAATATTATGATGTTCTTCTGTTTCCCCAAATGACACCCCCATGCCCAGTGGGGCACCCACAGATCACAGCCATCACAAGATAACCCTGGATCTATTTGTTACCCTCTGGCCTGCAAGCTATTCATATAACCAATTAAAGTCATCTTGGCCAAATACACTATTAAAAATACCATCTATTCCTATGGCAGATAACTACATGACCAGATGCATCACCTACAGTAATGGTCTTTAAACTTTTTAGTGTTCAGACACTCTTTGTAAAAAATAATTTCACCAAAGTCCCCCAAAATGACAAACACGTCTCACATTTGTTCTATAAAATCTTCAGTACTGCAAGGAAGTTAAAGAATGTAATGCGGAATGAGCACACTCTTTCTAACAAGTGGATTTGTGGTAGTGATTCAAACTCACGCACTAGATATATGGAGGGCAAAACAAAGCAAGGCAAACATTTCACACAAGAACATTCCAGGCGCCATCTTCTTTTTTTCATAGGCTAAATTCTATGTGTGAAATTTAGAAAATATTGTAAACAATGGATCCAAAACGTGGAAGGGATTTCAGACAATATCAAATAAATTTCGACAACTGTGATGTTCATTCTGTCACATTATTATACCTTGTAGGTAATTTGTCCCAAGTTTACACGTGATGCATCTGTACAGTCCTGGCTTTTTAAGTGAAAAACACTGTGCAAGCTGGGATCTTTGAGCCCATCCTTACAACAGTAAATACGAATCTGCAAGTTTCAAAATAAAATGAACTGTAGGATAAAAGGACTTGCCACAGATATTTCACTACAAATGGGGCCGCAATGCATCTCTGACATATTTAGCAATTCAAGCATTGTGTTATACCTGCTGCTCAGCCAGTTTGAGTTTGGTGTGGAATGTTGGTGTGGATGATGCTGCGGAATGTTGGATGAGTGAGGCTGTCAGTTGGAGAATGGGCTGATTGTTTTTTTTTCATCATTGATTTGCCTCATGTTGTAATTTATGCTATTTATCACTTTTTACTATGCATTTCTGCATTTTCGATGTTGACCTGTAAGCCCATTGTACTGTATTTTTCCCTTGTTTTTAACTTTTCAGGTTTGCCCTCAACCATCTTCAGGTGTTTGCAATAGTACCCTTCCAGATTCATGTGCTTGTTATTTTCATCATTGTGTGCTTTTCCCGTGGATCATTGCATTGTGTTTTTGTTTACTCTGAGGAAGGGAGAAGTGTTGTACCTGCTGCTCAGCCAGTGTGAGTGTGGTGTGGAATGTTGGTGTGGATGATGCTGCGGAATGTTGGATGAGTGAGGCTGTCAGTTGGAGAATGGGCTGAGCAGCAGGAAGGCTGCTCCTGGTGGGGCTCTCTGTACCTTTTATCTGGAACCTACTATCTGAATAAAATACCATCCTAAGTTACCCTGGAACTGGTTCCTCGTTTCATTACAACACATTGTTTTGATGTTCAGTTATCCCTATTTAACGTGGTTGAAACATGTTTGTCAAAATGCTATTGGCAGGCTTGTTACACTAAAAGTGTCAACATTGTGACCCTTTATCAGAAATGAGGTGGTGGCGTTATTTGGAGCCCACTCCCTTTGACACCTGCCCTCAGCCTGATTATGGCTGACAAGAGTTACTGATTGCCCACTACAGACTGGCTCCCCTCCACTCTTTCTTTTAATAAAGTCAATCTGCTGTTTTTGGCATGCTTGCCTCTGCTCCCCAGGTGCATATTAAAAAACTTACTTGGCCACAACCTGGCACCCCCCCTACATCAATTCAGGGGCCCCCACTGGAACCCACCCTGCAGTTTGAAGACCTATGATCTTGATGCCAGTATATCATGCAAAGCCAAGATCTGCTAGAGTAGAAATCAACAAAATGGAGACGACTAGAAGACATACCGTCTCAATTCACACACCCATCTGGAACAATAACTACTGCAGCACAAACTCACGCATCTGCTTCAGAAACGAGCTAAAAGTTAATCTTTTCAAGGAGCACATCTTCTGTACCTATAATGAAACACACCAGCTCCTTAGCCCTTCAGCACTGAGGTATGCACAGTCGCACTTCCTACCAGCGACGGTTCCTTCGTGAGGGCGGGGAGCATCGCCCCCCCGCCCTCTGCAGGTTGTGCTAAGGGTTAAAAATAAAATGGCAATGAAATGATTTCTTAGCCATTTTATTTTGAACACTTAGGGCCAGATGTATGAAGAGAAAGTTTTGCGATTCCCTAATTGCGAATCCTTGCGATTCGCAATTAGGAAATTGAAAAACGGCATGTATGAAAGTGTTTTGAACACTTTCTGTGATTCCCAGTGGGTCGCAAATGACCTACCTCATGAATATTAATGAGGTAGGTCGCAATTTGCAAATGCGAATCGCAAAATTAGGAATTGCAAAAATCACAGGGATGGAGGCCTGCTGAGGTCAGCAGACCACCATGTCTGTGATTGCTTTTAAGTAAAGCAATTTTTTTTTGTAAAGCAGCCATTTTTTAATAAAGGAAAACGGGATGCTTTACAAAAAGAAAAATGAAAAGTTTTCTTTTCATTTTATAAGAGTAAGCAGTGGTCCATGGGACCTCTGCCTACAAAGAAAAAAATGTTTTTACAAACATTCACAAAGGGGAAGGGGTCCCTTGGGGACCTCTTCCCATTTGCGAATGGGTCGCCACCTACTTGAAGTAGATGGTAAAAATGTGAATGTTCTGCGACCACATTTCGGTCGCAAAACATTCATACATAACAATGCGATTCGATTTTAGGAAAGGACGTCCTAAACACGCCCCTTTCTAATACCGAATCACAAACCTAAATTGCGATTCAGTAACCGGTTACCAAATCACAATTTGGGTTTGTTACATTTGAAAAGCCTTTTTTGCATTCGCAAACAGGCCGATTCTGGGAATCGGCCCGTTTGCCACCTCAAAAAGCCTGCATACAAGTGGCCCTTAGAGCGGCTCGCAGCAGCTGCCAATCTGCCCCCGAGTCAGGAGAAATAGTGGCGTATCCTCTACTGCCAATTGGCAGCACGGAGGACTGGTCTGACATTCAAAGTAAGCATGTCTGTTTGGCTGGATGTCTTACACCGGCCAAAAGTGACATGCACACTTTGCAGCTCTCCCCTCATCTGTCTTAGACAGCTGGGTGGAGAGCAAGCACAGGCCTCCAGGGCCTAAAGGAGCGTTGGTGCAACCAACTCCATCCAATCAAATCAAATCAAATATATCTTTATTCGATCTTAGACATTAAGATCATAAAGGTGCAAAGAAAATACATTGATTATCTATTAAAATTCTGATACATTGATCATCTATTAAAATTTTGATACATCACCAGTAGATTTTGTTAAAAGAACACAAAGTAAAACAGATAGGAACCGTCATTGTTTAAGACATGTAAAATTCACTCAGTGTCTCCAAAAGTGCTTAGTGCAATACTTGCAATGGCTCATTTACAATCAATGGTCACCAAACAACATGCCATATTAAAGTGCTAAACAGTGCCACGTTAATTTAAAGTGCATTCTGTCACCGGTAAATTTTGTTAAGGAACACATGATAAGAAGCAAATTAGAACCCTATAAAAGCGATTTCCAAGGTATTGGTTATGTATGTAAAATTCATTCAATATCTTATAAAGTGCTTAGTGCTTAGTAGAATACTAAAAATTAACTTATTTACAAACAATGATCACCCAAAAATATGCCATACAAAGTGCTAAATAGTGCCACCGTCGCATAAAATATAATCTGTTATCCCATTAGTCTCCTTTTCGATAAAGCCATACATAAGTAAGATGCCACACAGAAGTTTACATAAGGATTTGGGAGCATTTGGAGGAAGAACAAGGCTGGGCGACACTGTACAAATTTATATTTTAAAAACAATGGACGAATATATTTTTTCCGTAGACAAGAGTAAAATTTACAAAAGAATATAAAATGTAAATTCGATTGAATAGATGTGCCATCACAGGGGCAAACTGAGAGTTCATTGACTGAGTACATCCCTGCTGGGAAGGCCAGCATGCACGGAATAAAATGTAATCTGAATCACAGGAGTACAAATCTATGTCACGCATTTGTCACAGATGTCAAATATGAATTTGATTCCCCCGAAATAGGCGGAAGTGCCAGATATAATGCCACCATGGTTTTATTACAGTTTGTAGCATATCTTTCTTTTTCCCTATATTCTTTAGCACGTGTTTTAATTTCCACCTTTGACGTACCCATACATGTAAGTGGGTCTGTGTATAGGGTTGCTAAATCCAGCTTCAACAATGTATCCTTTACATGACGCAACCATGGGACCTGAGGCGCCTTATCAAGAGATAAACAATCTTGAATAATATTTTGAGTGAGTCCCACTGTATCTCTGGTCCAAATTGAATGCCAAAGTAGGACCGGGGCTATAAAATCAGATCAGATATAAATGGGACATTCAACTCTAGGTGCATAATTTAATTTGAGAAGCTTTTCGGGAGTGAGAGTAGCTTTTTAAAGAAGCTGTCTTCTTTCTGTTGTAATAGATCAGTTTTAGCTATTCCCCAAATCCCTGCTCCATATGTGACTGAAGCGATAGCTTTGGCGCCATAAATTTTTTTAATTGGTTCCAGTGGTTTTGTACCCAATTTTTTTGTAAATGAACGGATAGCTATGGTATTCTTTTCTAATGCAACACATCTGTTTTCAACCATATTTGTCCAAGTCCCTTCACTATTAAAAAGTACCCCAAGTATAAAAATGATTGAGTTATTTCGATTTTCCGTTTACCAATAAAAAAAGCTGGTAATTTTTTTGGCTGCTTCCCTACTATTAAGACAAACGTTTTTATTTCATTTACTTGTAAGTCTAAAGCCACCATAAATGACACATAATTATTTATTAATTTTTGCAGAGCTATACCTGTCCTAGCAACCAATACGGCGTCATCAGCGTATAGCAGTATGGGTAGCTTTTTCTTATTTACCTTGGGTACATCAGGCACCTCAAAACTCACTGCTGATTCCACACCGTTGGTATACAATGAAAATAAAAGAGGGGCTAAGACACAGCCTTGTCTAACCCCCGGAGGATTGGGAAAGACCTTGTGCATTCACCCTGGGTGCCATACCTAACACATGCCGTGGACTGGGAGTATAACTGTCTAATAAAAAGTATAATATTTTCCTCCACTCCCATCTCTTTCAAAAGCTCCATAATTTATTATGCGAGACAGAATCAAACGCAGTGGAAAGATCCATGAATGCCATAAAAACGGTTCCATCTTTAGCTTGGGTATACTTTGCTGTGATTAGATTTAAATTTAGGCACTGGTCTAATGTCCCCATTCCTTTTTTAAAACCATATTGGACAGAAGTTAAAATATTTTTATCAGCAGCCCATTCCTCAAGTCTATTTAACACCCCATTAATTTACACGTTCCATCTATAAGAGAGATAGGCCTATAATTCTTAGGCAACGCCTTATCCCCTTTTTTAAATATTGGGACAATTACTGTTGTTTTCCATGAGGCCGGTGGGCCACCTTTAGCTATAGCGTTAAAAACATTAGTCAGGAATGGAATCCAGAGACCTGAGTGATCAAAGAAAAAATCAATAGGGACACCGTCAGGGCCTGGAGCCTTTGCACTACTACATTGTTTGAGGCCATTTTCTACTTCCTTCATTGGGAAAATAATGGGGGTACCTATGTCACAATTTGGGTGGTAATCATTCAGGTTTACCCTATCCGCGGCTAAACCGAATATACCGGTATAATGGTCCACCCAAGCAGCTTCCCCCACATTTATACTCAGCGAAGGATCTGTGTCTTGCTCAGAAAAGGTGAATTAACTACCTCCCAAAATTCTTTGGAGCTTTTTAGTAGTGAGGCAAATTGTAATTTTTCCCAAGCCTCCTCTTTTAAGGCCATGAGTCTCTCCCGCCTGCATTTTTGTATTGGGCTCGAAGAAGGCTAACCAAGGCGGTGTTCCTTGGCTTTTCTTTTAGTGCTTTATGTAGGCTATTAAGGGTTTTTGTACAGGCCGTATCAAACCAGCGTGGAGTCTTTACTAAACATCCTTTAGTTTTAGATTTTAAATTTCTTTCCACCACACCCAGCAATGAGACAATAGCCCGGAATATACTTTGTGGGTCATTATACAAATCAAGACACGTTACAGTTTCTTTCTGAGTACTCCCAATTACAGTAGGGAGTAAAATATCTTTGTTTATTTTTGCCCACTTTAACACTATGCCATTTCTTCTTGCTATTCTTGGTGCTGGAACTTTTGTATCTTTGCTATTAAAACATCCCTTCCATCGGATTATAAAAGTCAATGCAACATGATCACTAAAAATTGACACAAGTGTTCCTATCTGATTAAAAAACCTCTTAAAAGGGGTCGCCACCAATAAATAATCTAACGTTGATCCATGTGTTGAGTCCCCGAAGGTTTTTACCAGAGTGCCAGTCAACTCATCTACAGGGTTGAGAATTTCCAGATTTCTCGTGACCAAGAGTCCATTCAATGCATCCCCATATGGGTTGTGTGTAAAAATGGTAGGGTATAATCCCTTCTTCATCTATCAATCCACATATCGGTGTTGTGATTTTTGGGCAGCTATGAGCATTGAAATCACCCACCCACACTATATGTGATGGTTTATGATAGGTGCTTATTATCTTTTCTATTTCGTTTTCAAGTAAGTGGATGACCTCTGCCATATTGCCTTCAAAATAGTTGTTATAATAATTGATTAAGAGCATATCCTCTACACCAGAACCACTACATACTATTAGATGATAATAAGAGGACTGCACTTCCACCTCATTTATCCTTACGCACAGGGTGTTTCTTATCAGCGTTAGTAAGCCTCCTCTAGCTCTTCCTGATCGGGACGGAACTGCGGGTGTATGAATTGCACAATACCCATCGAAATGCACTGCGCCCACTTCCCATGTTTCTTGAAGGCATACTAGGTCATACCGATTGATAATCAGAGACCAATCTTCATTTTCCATCTTGGACCTTAGCCCTGCTATATTCCAGACTAAAACTTTCATTGTATCAGTTCCCTGGTCTTGAGGCTGCTTAACAATTGTAGAAACTACCTCCTGATGGTTCTGCGGGTACTGGGTCTCATCGCTATCCTTATGTCAATCGCATGCTTCTAAATCCTCCAGGGGAGCAAATTTGTTTGCTAGAGGTATACCTATAACAGCATTCTCTCCAGTAGGGAAGGCTACAGAAGCATGTGGATGCGGGAGGGGGACAAAAGGACCAGAGGTAGTATTCATCCTCCTGGCCAGAGGATTTATGCCCAATGGTCTATAGAAGAACCCCAATGGTACGGCATAGATTTGCGTAGATGCCACAGGAGAATTGGGGGTCAAATCCAGAAGATGTTTCACAAGATGTTGGTTCTTAAAATTAATTACTACACAATCCCCCCAATTATTTTTGGAGTGTTACCCACCTAGGGAACTCTTCTTGCCATGATAATATGGCTAGCAACAATAGGACGTTCATGATTTGGAACAAATTTAGTCAGCCAATGAGATGCTTTATTTATCAATTGTTGAGTGGTTTCCGACTGACTATAGTGCAAAGGTGGAGTATTTACTAAAATCATCACGAAGGGACATGCAGCTGGGGGGAGGTGAAGGTTAAACTTTTGATGGGTTTGATATGATCCCTCACGTCCCTGAACTGCCACATGGGCAACCTGTGTGTTTCTAACAGAATCTGTACTGTTATGTGGATATATTCTTTGCTGTTTCTGGAGAGGTGCTTCACAATGAGTAGTGGACTGACCAGGATTTGCAAGGAGGTGGGAATCACCAGTCGGTGGGTGATTTTCACTAGGTCGATAGTTATTTAAACGACTTATTGCTAGTAAATCGGCCATACCAGCAGTATTATCGACACTATGTACCTTCCCCACATTAGCCGGGCTTTCTCTAATGGCTAAGGTAGTTGAAATATCCGGCCGACTCTCAGGGATAACCACAGGCTGAAAGTTAATGTGTGAGGGCCTGTTACATTTACACTGACATGCATGATTTACACTTAATACGAGTTCTGCTGTCCTGCTTTTGCATGCGCAGGCACAGAAGCTTCCCCCCCTCTCGCTAATTTTTGCTATTTCAGCCTCAATACGGTCTAGTCTCTTTAGAACGGGTTGTAGTAAACGTGCCAGGATAGTTTCCAATTCTTGTGTAGACTGCACGGACTTCCCAGGGCCACATGTGGTCTTCGTAGGTGAACCCTTTCTCCCACTCGTACCAGCAGTTGTTTTATTCAGTTTCTGCAGCCTACCCCCTCTCTTTTTTTTCACAGGTGGTTCCATAGGGGAGTCTGGAGTGTTTTGGCCGACCATATCCTTGGCCTAGGGGTCAGGAATCAATATTGGGGGCTGGGTTTGTGTAAGTGAGATACTACCAGCATCTATTGGTTCATCCACATTAGTGTTAGGATTATGAAGGGGTAATGAGGGTACAAAATCCACCTCGCCTCCTGACAATCTTCCCTCCGCTCTCTCGATTTCTTTCGACAGCACGTCTGCCGCTTTAAGGAGGAAAGAGTCCAAAGTATTTAAGACGTCCACACCTTGATCATGCAGAGTGGCCTTTCTTTTCCCCATGAGTTTTAAAACTAGGACGTTAGAGGGGGGGCCCAGCCTCCTCTGGGCTCCGACGGGCGTGGACGGGCCGGCCCTTGGCCCGGGCTTAGCCCGGGCACGTCCCCGCGTGCATCCTGCGCCGCGGGCCGGCGTCGGCGTTTTCAAGCGCCTCCAGGCCCTTGGAAAGATGGGAGTTGTAGTCTCCCTCGAGGACTCACTGCCCCAGCTGATCTCCGCTCTCCCCGGGCACAGGCACAGCATTTCGCGAGCTACTCCATCCAATCTTTGTGCTCCTCCCATGCTAGTTAACTGCATGAGAGCAGCGTTTGGATTGATATGGGGTACTCTTCCTGCCACAGACTGCAGGAGAACAAAGAGGAGAACGCATTATAGCCCGTGAGTAAGTACAATTTACTTTTTAGATATTAAGGGGCCGATTCCGATCTCGGCCGGTAGTGCTCCGAATCGGATTCGGATTCACCGGATCCGATTCGGAGCCCTGTTTCCCGACCGAATCGTACGCGGGTCCGGCCGAGCGAGTACGATGCAAGCACCCGCGAAATCGCCGACCGACTCGAACGCGGCTTCAACACGCTCCGACCGACTCGCATTGACACGACTCGCACCGCTCTATGGAGACGTTTCCCGGCCGGGTAAGTACGATGCGCGCCGCGAGCAGTCCGACCGACTCGCGCCATCCGGCTCCAAAAAGCTGTCGGAGACGGACTTTGGGGGTCCGCGTCGGACCCCCCTGTACGCGTAGGCGCGCGAGTCGCACACAGGGGGGAACCATGGGTCCCCCCTACCTGTGCATGTACGCCGCGATGCGCATGGATGCGTACCCGCTGTAGGGGGCGCCCTTGTTCGCCTCGCACCCATTGAGTCAATGGGAGCCCGCGTACGCGTTGTACGACCGGCTCCCATTGACTTCAATGGGAGTCCGACCGACTCGAGTCCGATAGCATGCGAATGCATCGTACTCGTCCGGTCGGAATGCTAGGGTCCGATTCGGTCGGAATTCTCTCCGGGTCCGGCTCGGTCGGAGAGATTTCCGGCCGGAATCGGAATCGGCCCCTAAATGTGTAATGCATGTATTTTAGTTTATGTTTAATTTGGGGGTCTTGGAGGGAAGGGTTGTTTTGATTTGAAATTTGGAGGGAGGGGTTGTATAATTTTGTTTTTTGAAAAGGGGTGGGGCACTTTGCTCACCCCTCCACTTTCAAAGGGTACCAGCCGCCCTTGCTTCCTACCCTCCACCCAACCCAC
Organism: Calotriton arnoldi; assembly: GCA_963921515.1. Taxonomy (NCBI): domain Eukaryota; kingdom Metazoa; phylum Chordata; class Amphibia; order Caudata; family Salamandridae; genus Calotriton; species Calotriton arnoldi. Next base: position 1,582,160 of record CAWUFW010004004.1, read on the forward strand.
TTTTGGTACATGATCTTGAATCATTGTCTACCCTCTGTAATATGTACCATGCTGCTTCCTTGCTAGGTTTACATAATGCACATTCCAATACAAAAACAAATGTGATTGAAACCTTACTTCTAAAGAATTCAATAACGGGGCAAAAGCTTCTCTGCAACTATTGACCTCTATCCATCCTTCCTCACTTAACAAGATCTTGGAAGTGGAGGTTGCAAAACATCTTCAACTGTTTGTAGGAGATCAGCTATTATTGTTTAATAGACAATCAGGTTTCAGACACTTTGGAGGCAGGAGGTGAACCTGACTGATACTAGTGGGGACCTTCTACTTCTTAAGATAAACGCACTCAAGCAGTCTTGGTGTTACCCGAACTACCCATGGCTCCGTTACACACAATGCCTTTCTGGGTGGCTGGAAATAGGGTACAGGATGCCACACACAACCAAAGGCTCTGCTTTATCACTCGACCGTCTCAGTGCCCTCGGTTTTTAAGTGGCCCTTGATGAGGTTATCTTTCAACACAAAATTTAGTTTCGTGTTTAAATTGATCACAAACACATCTTCACTGGTTGGAGAAAAATGCAGAAGCATCACTGAGTGTCTGAGAAATATTGTCTTTGGGCTGAGGAGTATTCCCTCTGTCACTGGGTCATAATTAAGACTGGATTGGGAAGATTTTGCCAAACTTCCAATCCCATTCAACTAGTCTATAGCCCGGGGATAGCCTTCATTTGCCCTACAGTCAATGTTGCAGCCAAGAATACAAATTGACAATTGATGGTACTCGTGGGAGTACAACCACTTACCTAAATAAACCAGGGACCTGGTGTTATCCTGCCTAGCCTAGTGAACAGTAGATTAGAAATCTATAATAGAATATTCAAAGCCAAAACTCTAGGCTTTGCCTGAATATTCGGAAAGCAAACACATCACTAGCACTCTGAAATCTCTGCACTTATTTCAGGATCAAATGTGAAATGCTGTTCTCAGCTTAACAAGACGTAGGGCGAAAGTATTACTTTAGATACTAGCGGTTTCCTTCATCTCCTTGCTAGTTACACCCAGCTGCTTCACAACTGTTCATCGAGCCAAATTCAACCTAAATGATGAAGGGAAAATCCATCATGCGTAAGCCATTGTTGTGTGGAATTCAGTGGACCCACAACTAATAGTGTTGTCCAAATTGGCTCCCTTCAAGAGGAATTTGAAGAGGGCTCTGTTTAGTGAAGCCTTCCCAAATAAATTCTGGTCAACAGTTTCTACTTAAGAGTGTAGAAAAACAAACAAAAAGACAGGCATTCTCTCGCAACAAACCAGGAATTTCTGCTAGATTACCTGCCTTCGCCTATCATGTCGGCCAATATCGTTTTTAAAAATATCGAAGTTGTTAATATCGTTTTAAAGAATATCGAAGTTATTAATATCATTTGCAAAAATATAGTTGTTAAAAATATCGTTGTTTTAGTTAGTGTTATGTATTTTAGTGTGTATTTTAAATGTATGTGCTATATTTTTTTGTCTAAGTATTGCATTTATTTTTTATGTATGTGTAACATTTTTAGAAGTTAATAATATTTTTTATTTACATTTTGAGTTTTAGTTCCGTAGCGGATTGTGGGTTTATAGGGGAATAGGGTGGAAGTAATTTAAATATAATTAATAGATTTTTAATTTTATTTGAATTATATTTTGCGTTTTAGTTCCTTAGTGGGTTGTGGGTTTATAGGGGAATAGGGTGGGAGGGAATTTAAAAATAATTAATTGAATAATAATTTTTCTTTATTAGTATTTATTTACATTTTATTTTATAGTGCTAATTATGGTAATTAATTAATTATTAATTAATTATTAGTTGGCTGTTAATTTTTATTGATTAATTAATTGGTAAATATGTTAATTGTGTAATTTGTTTAGGAGCGGGTTGTGGGTTTATAAGGGAATAGGGTGGGAAGTAATTTAAATATAATTAATTGAATATTAATTTTATTTGAATTACATTTTGCGTTTTAGTTCCGTAGCGGGTTGTGGGTTTATAGGGGAATAGGGTGGGAAGTAATTTAAAAATAATTAATTGAATAATAATTTTTATTTATTAGTATTTATTTTCATTTTATTTTATAGTGTTAATTATAGTAATTAATTAATAAATAATTTGTTGTTAATTTTTATTGATTAATTAATTGGTAAATATGTTAATTGCGTAATTTTTTTAGGAGAGATTTGTGGGTTTATAGGGGAATAGGGTGGGAAGAAATTTAATTATAATTAAATTATTAATATTTTTCATAATTCATTTTTAATTAATTATTATTTAATAGTGTTAATTGTGGGAAATAACTTATAATTAAATATTTAGTAATTTATTACTCATTATTAATTGATTGGTAAATATGTTGTGTCCTTTTTTTAGGAGTGGGTTGTGGGTTGATAGGGGAATAGGGCGGGAAGTAATTTAATTTTAATATATTTATTAATATTTAATATGTAATCTTTTTATTTATGATTTTATGGTGTTAATTGCTTGAATTAATTTATTAATATATAATTATATTTTCATTGTTAATTGTTATTAATTAATTAATTAATTGATAATTAATTATGTTAATTGTGCAATTTTTTACCCCTCCGCTATCCAACACTTTCCCTACTGCTGCACTCTCTGGAGTGGGAATAGTAAATTATTACCCCTGCGCTATCCAACACTTTCCCTACTGTTGCACTTGCTGGAGTGGGAATAGTAAATTATTCCCCTCCGCTATCCAACACTTTCTCTACTGTTGCACTCCCTGGAGTGGGAATAGTAAATTATTCACCTCTGCGATATCCAACACTTTCCCTACTGTTGCACTTGCTGGAGTGGGAATAGTAAATTATTCCCCTACGCTATCCAACACTTTCCCTACTGTTGCACTCCCTGGAGTGGGAATAGTAAATTATTAACCCTCCGCTATCCAACACTTTCCCTACTGTTGCACTTGCTGGAGTGGGAATAGTAAATTATTCCCCTCCGCTATCCAACACTTTCCCTACTGTTGCACTCTCTGGAGTGGGAATAGTAATTTATTACCCCTGCGCTATCCAACACTTTCCCTACTGTTGCACTTGCTGGAGTGGGAATAGTAAATTATTCTCCTCCGCTATCCAACACTTTCTCTACTGTTGCACTCCCTGGAGTGGGAATAGTAAATTATTACCCCTGCGATATCCAACACTTTCCCTACTGTTGCACTCCCTGGAGTGGGAATAGTAAATTATTTACCCCTACGATATCCAACACTTTCCCTACTGTTGCACTCCCTGGAGTGGGAATAGTAAATTATTACCCCTCCGCTATCCAACACTTTCCCTACTGTTGCACTTGCTGGAGTGGGAATAGTAAATTATTCCCCTACGCTATCCAACACTTTCTCTACTGTTGCACTCCCTGGAGTGGGAATAGTAAATTATTACCCCTGCGCTATCCAACACTTTCCCTACTGTTGCTACTTGCTGGAGTGGGAATAGTAAATTATTCCCCTCCGCTATCCAACACTTTCCCTACTGTTGCACTCTGCTGGAGTGGGAATAGTAAATTATTACCCCTGCGCTATCCAACACTTTCCCTACAGTTGCTACCTGCTGGAGTGGGAATAGTAAATTATTCACCTCCGCTATCCAACACTTTCCCTACTGTTGCACTCTCTGGAGTGGGAATAGTAAATTATTCCCCTCCGATATCCAACACTTTCTCTACTGTTGCACTCGCTGGAGTGGGAATAGTAAATTATTCCTCTCCGCTATCCAACACTTTCCCTACAGTTGCTACCTGCTGGAGTGGGAATAGTAAATTATTCACCTCCGCTATCCAACACTTTCCCTACAGTTGCTACCTGCTGGAGTGGGAATAGTAAATTATTCCTCTCCGCTATCCAACACTTTCCCTACAGTTGCTACTCTGCTGGAGTGGGAATAGTAAATTATTCCCCTGCGCTATCCAACACTTTCCCTACTGTTGCACTTGCTGGAGTGGGAATAGTAAATTATTCCCTCCGCTATCCAACACTTTCCCTACAGTTGCTACTTGCTGGAGTGGGAGTAGTAAATTATTCCCCTTCGCTATCCAACACTTTCCCTACTGTTGCACTTCCTGGAGTGGGAATAGTAAATTATTCCCCTCCGATATCCAACACTTTCTCTACTGTTGCACTCCCTGGAGTGGGAATAGTAAATTATTCCCCTCCGATATCCAACACTTTCACAACTGTTGCACTCGCTGGAGCGGGAATAGTAAATTATTCACCTTCCGATATCCAACACTTTCTCTACTGTTGCACTCCCTGGAGTGGGAATAGTAAATTATTCCCCTCCGATATCCAACACTTTCTCTACTGTTGCACTCCCTGGAGTGGGAATAGTAAATTATTCACCTCCGCTATCCAACACTTTCCCTACTGTTGCACTCGCTGGAGTGGGAATAGTGAATTATTCCCCTCCGCTATCCAACACTTTCTCTACTGTTGCACTCCCTGGAGTGGGAATAGTAAATTATTACCCCTCCGCTATCCAACACTTTCCCTACTGTTGCTACTCTGCTGGAGTGGGAATAGTAAATTATTCCCCTCCGCTATCCAACACTTTCTCTACTGTTGCACTCCCTGGAGTGGGAATAGTAAATTATTCCCCTCCGCTATCCAACACTTTCTCTACTGTTGCACTCACTGGAGTGGGAATAGTAAATTATTCCCCTCCGCTATCCAACACTTTCCCTACTGTTGCTACCTGCTGGAGTGGGAATAGTAAATTATTCCCCTCCGATATCCAACACTTTCCCTACTGTTGCACTCGCTGGAGTGGGAATAGTGAATTATTCCCCTCCGATATCCAACACTTTCTCTACTGTTGCACTCCCTGGAGTGGGAATAGTAAATTATTCCCCTCCGATATCCAACACTTTCCCTACAGTTCTACCTGCTGGAGTGGGAATAGTAAATTATTCCCCTCCGCTATCCAACACTTTCCCTACAGTTCTACCTGCTGGAGTGGGAATAGTAAATTATTCCCCTCCGATATCCAACACTTTCTCTACTGTTGCACTCCCTGGAGTGGGAATAGTAAATTATTCCCCTCCGCTATCCAACGCTTTCTCTACTGTTGCACTCCCTGGAGTGGGAATAGTAAATTATTCCCCTCCGATATCCAACACTTTCTCTACTGTTGCACTCCCTGGAGTGGGAATAGTAAATTATTCCCCTCCGCTATCCAACGCTTTCCCTACTGTTGCACTCCCTGGAGTGGGAATAGTAAATTATTCCCCTCCGCTATCCAACGCTTTCTCTACTGTTGCACTCCCTGGAGTGGGAATAGTAAATTATTCCCCTCCGATATCCAACACTTTCCCTACAGTTCTACCTGCTGGAGTGGGAATAGTAAATTATTCACCTCCGCTATCCAACACTTTCCCTACAGTTCTACCTGCTGGAGTGGGAATAGTAAATTATTCCCCTTTGTTATCCAACACTTTCTCTACTGTTGCACTCCCTGGAGTGGGAATAGTAAATTATTCCCCTCCGATATCCAACACTTTCCCTACAGTTCTACCTGCTGGAGTGGGAATAGTAAATTATTCCCCTCCGATATCCAACACTTTCTCTACTGTTGCACTCGCTGGAGTGGGAATAGTAAATTATTCCCCTCCGCTATCCAACACTTTCCCTACAGTTCTACCTGCTGGAGTGGGAATAGTAAATTATTCCCCTCCGCTATCCAACACTTTCCCTACAGTTGCTACCTGCTGGAGTGGGAATAGTAAATTATTCCCCTCCGCTATCCAACACTTTCCCTACAGTTGCTACCTGCTGGAGTGGGAATAGTAAATTATTCACCTCCGCTATCCAACACTTTCCCTACAGTTGCACTCCGCCGGAGTGGGAATAGTAAATTATTCCCCTCCGATATCCAACACTTTCCCTACTGTTGCACTCGCTGGAGTGGGAATAGTAAATTATTCCCCTCCGCTATCCAACACTTTCCCTACAGTTGCTACTCTGCTGGAGTGGGAATAGTAAATTATTCCCCTTCGCTATCCAACACTTTCCCTACAGTTCTACCTGCTGGAGTGGGAATAGTAAATTATTCACCTCCGCTATCCAACACTTTCCCTACAGTTGCACTCGCCGGAGTGGGAATAGTAAATTATTCCCCTCCGATATCCAACACTTTCTCTACTGTTGCACTCGCTGGAGTGGGAATAGTAAATTATTCCTCTCCGCTATCCAACACTTTCCCTACAGTTGCTACCTGCTGGAGTGGGAATAGTAAATTATTCACCTCCGCTATCCAACACTTTCCCTACAGTTGCTACCTGCTGGAGTGGGAATAGTAAATTATTCCCCTCCGCTATCCAACACTTTCTCTACTGTTGCACTCCCTGGAGTGGGAATAGTAAATTATTCCCCTCCGCTATCCAACACTTTCTCTACTGTTGACTCACTGGAGTGGGAATAGTAAATTATTCCCCTCCGATATCCAACACTTTCTCTACTGTTGCACTCCCTGGAGTGGGAATAGTAAATTATTCCCCTCCGATATCCAACACTTTCTCTACTGTTGCACTCGCTGGAGTGGGAATAGTAAATTATTCCCCTCCGCTATCCAACACTTTCTCTACTGTTGCACTCGCTGGAGTGGGAATAGTAAATTATTCCCCTCCGATATCCAACACTTTCCCTACTGTTGCACTCCCTGGAGTGGGAATAGTAAATTATTCCCCTCCGCTATCCAACACTTTCCCTACAGTTCTACCTGCTGGAGTGGGAATAGTAAATTATTCACCTCCGCTATCCAACACTTTCTCTACTGTTGCACTCTTTGGAGTGGGAATAGTAAATTATTCCACTCCGCTAGCCAACACTTTCCCAACTGTTGCACTTGCTGGAGTGGGAATAGTAATTTTTACCCACCCGCTATCCAACACTTTCCCTACTGTTGACTCACTGGAGTGGGAATAGTAAATTATTCCCCTCCGCTATCCAACACTTTCTCTACTGTTGACTCACTGGAGTGGGAATAGTAAATTATTCCCCTCCGCTATCCAACACTTTCCCTACAGTTGCACTCGCTGGAGTGGGAATAGTGAATTATTCCCCTCCGATATCCAACACTTTCTCTACTGTTGCACTCCCTGGAGTGGGAATAGTAAATTATTCACCTCCGCTATCCAACACTTTCCCTACAGTTCTACCTGCTGGAGTGGGAATAGTAAATTATTCACCTCCGCTATCCAACACTTTCCCTACAGTTCTACCTGCTGGAGTGGGAATAGTAAATTATTCCCCTCCGATATCCAACACTTTCTCTACTGTTGCACTCCCTGGAGTGGGAATAGTAAATTATTCCCCTCCGATATCCAACACTTTCTCTACTGTTGCACTCCCTGGAGTGGGAATAGTAAATTATTCCCCTCCGATATCCAACACTTTCTCTACTGTTGCACTCCCTGGAGTGGGAATAGTAAATTATTCACCTCCGCTATCCAACACTTTCCCTACAGTTCTACTTGCTGGAGTGGGAGTAGTAAATTATTCCCCTTTGTTATCCAACACTTTCCCTACTGTTGCACTTGTTGGAGTGGGAATAGTAAATATAAACCCTCTGCTATCCAAGACTTTTCTTTCTGTTGCACTCCCTGGAGTGGGAATAGTAAATTATTCCCCTCCGATATCCAACACTTTCTCTACTGTTGCACTCCCTGGAGTGGGAATAGTAAATTATTCCCCTCCGCTATCCAACACTTTCTCTACTGTTGACTCACTGGAGTGGGAATAGTAAATTATTCCCCTCCGATATCCAACACTTTCTCTACTGTTGACTCACTGGAGTGGGAATAGTAAATTATTCCCCTCCGATATCCAACACTTTCTCTACTGTTGCACTCCCTGGAGTGGGAATAGTAAATTATTCACCTCCGCTATCCAACACTTTCTCTACTGTTGCACTCCCTGGAGTGGGAATAGTAAATTATTCACCTCCGCTATCCAACACTTTCTCTACTGTTGCACTCCCTGGAGCGGGAATAGTAAATTATTCCTCTCCGCTATCCAACACTTTCTCTACTGTTGACTCACTGGAGTGGGAATAGTAAATTATTCCCCTCCGATATCCAACACTTTCTCTACTGTTGCACTCCCTGGAGTGGGAATAGTAAATTATTCACCTCCGCTATCCAACACTTTCTCTACTGTTGCACTCCCTGGAGTGGGAATAGTAAATTATTCACCTCCGATATCCAACACTTTCTCTACTGTTGCACTCCCTGGAGTGGGAATAGTAAATTATTCACCTCCGCTATCCAACACTTTCCCTACAGTTCTACTTGCTGGAGTGGGAGTAGTAAATTATTACCCCTGTGTTATCCAACACTTTCCCTACTGTTGCACTTGTTGGAGTGGGAATAGTAAATATAAACCCTACTGCTATCCAAGACTTTTCTTTCTGTTGCACTCCCTGGAGTGGGAATAGTAAATTATTCACCTCCGCTATCCAACACTTTCCCTACTGTTGCACTCCCTGGAGTGGGAATAGTAAATTATTCACCTCCGCTATCCAACACTTTCCTTACTGTTGCACTCACTGGAGTGGGAATAGTAAATTATTCACCTCCGCTATCCAACACTTTCCCTACTGTTGCTACCTGCTGGAGTGGGAATAGTGAATTATTCACCTCCGCTATCCAACACTTTCCCTACTGTTGCACTCGCTGGAGTGGGAATAGTAAATTATTCACCTCCGCTATCCAACGCTTTCCTACTGTTGCACTCCCTGGAGTGGGAATAGTAAATTATTCCCCTCCGCTATCCAACGCTTTCCCTACTGTTGCATTTTCTGGAGTGGGAATAGTGAATTATTCCCCTCCGCTATCCAACACTTTCTCTACTGTTGCACTCGCTGGAGTGGGAATAGTAAATTATTCCCCTCCGATATCCAACACTTTCTCTACTGTTGCACTCCCTGGAGTGGGAATAGTAAATTATTACCCTCCGATATCCAACACTTTCTCTACTGTTGCACTCCCTGGAGTGGGAATAGTAAATTATTCCCCTCCGATATCCAACACTTTCCCTACTGTTGCACTCGCTGGAGTGTGAATAGTAAATTATTCCCTCCGATATCCAACACTTTCTCTACTGTTGCACTCGCTGGAGTGGGAATAGTAAATTATTCCCCTCCGATATCCAACACTTTCTCTACTGTTGCACTCCCTGGAGTGGGAATAGTAAATTATTCCCCTCCGATATCCAACACTTTCTCTACTGTTGCACTCGCTGGAGTGGGAATAGTAAATTATTCACCTCCGCTATCCAACACTTTCCCTACAGTTGCTACCTGCTGGAGTGGGAATAGTAAATTATTCCTCTCCGATATCCAACACTTTCTCTACTGTTGCACTCCCTGGAGTGGGAATAGTAAATTATTCCCCTCCGATATCCAACACTTTCTCTACTGTTGCACTCCCTGGAGTGGGAATAGTAAATGATTCACCTCCGCTATCCAACACTTTCCCTACTGTTGCACTCGCTGGAGTGGGAATAGTAAATTATTCCCCTCCGATATCCAACACTTTCTCTACTGTTGCACTCCCTGGAGTGGGAATAGTAAATTATTCCCCTCCGATATCCAACACTTTCTCTACTGTTGCACTCCCTGGAGTGGGAATAGTAAATGATTCCCCTCCGCTATCCAACACTTTCCCTACTGTTGCACTCTGCTGGAGTGGGAATAGTAAATTATTCCCTCCGATATCCAACACTTTCTCTACTGTTGCACTCCCTGGAGTGTGAATAGTAAATTATTCACCTCCGCTATCCAACACTTTCCCTACTGTTGCACTCGCTGGAGTGGGAATAGTAAATTATTCCCCTCCGATATCCAACACTTTCTCTACTGTTGCACTCCCTGGAGTGGGAATAGTAAATTATTCACCTCCGCTATCCAACACTTTCCCTACAGTTCTACCTGCTGGAGTGGGAATAGTAAATTATTCCCCTCCGCTATCCAACACTTTCCCTACTGTTGGACTTGCTGGAGTGGGAATAGTAAATTATTCCCCTCCGATATCCAACACTTTCTCTACTGTTGCACTCCCTGGAGTGGGAATAGTAAATGATTCCCCTCCGCTATCCAACACTTTCCCTACTGTTGCACTCCCTGGAGTGGGAATAGTAAATTATTCACCTCCGCTATCCAACACTTTCCCTACTGTTGGACTTGCTGGAGTGGGAATAGTAAATTATTCCCCTCCGATATCCAACACTTTCCCTACTGTTGGACTTGCTGGAGTGGGAATAGTAAATTATTCCCCTCCGATATCCAACACTTTCCCTACTGTTGCACTCCCTGGAGTGGGAATAGTAAATTATTACCCTCCGATATCCAACACTTTCCCTACTGTTGCACTCGCTGGAGTGGGAATAGTAAATTATTCCCCTCCGATATCCAACACTTTCCCTACTGTTGCACTCGCTGGAGTGGGAATAGTAAATTATTCCCCTCCGCTATCCAACACTTTCCCTACTGTTGCTACCTGCTGGAGTGGGAATAGTAAATTATTCCCTCCGCTATCCAACACTTTCCCTACAGTTGCTACCTGCTGGAGTGGGAATAGTAAATTATTCCCCTCCGATATCCAACACTTTCCCTACTGTTGCACTCCCTGGAGTGGGAATAGTAAATTATTCCCCTCCGATATCCAACACTTTCCCTACTGTTGCACTCCCTGGAGTGGGAATAGTAAATTATTCCCCTCCGCTATCCAACACTTTCCCTACAGTTCTACCTGCTGGAGTGGGAATAGTAAATTATTCACCTCCGCTATCCAACACTTTCCCTACAGTTCTACCTGCTGGAGTGGGAATAGTAAATTATTCCCCTTCGCTATCCAACACTTTCTCTACTGTTGCACTCCCTGGAGTGGGAATAGTAAATTATTCCCCTCCGCTATCCAACACTTTCCCTACTGTTGCACTCGCTGGAGTGTGAATAGTAAATTATTCACCTCCGATATCCAACACTTTCTCTACTGTTGCACTCGCTGGAGTGGGAATAGTAAATTATTCCCCTCCGCTATCCAACACTTTCCCTACTGTTGCAGTCCGTGGAGTGGGAATAGTAAATTATTCCACTCCGCTAGCCAACACTTTCTCTACTGTTGCACTCTTTGGAGTGGGAATAGTAAATTATTCCACTCCGCTAGCCAACACTTTCCCAACTGTTGCACTTGCTGGAGTGGGAATAGTAATTTATTACCCACCCGCTATCCAACACTTTCCCTACTGTTGCACTCACTGGAGTGGGAATAGTAAATTATTCCCCTCCGCTATCCAACACTTTCTCTACTGTTGCACTCACTGGAGTGGGAATAGTAAATTATTCCCTCCGCTATCCAACACTTTCCCTACAGTTGCACTCCGCTGGAGTGGGAATAGTGAATTATTCCCCTCCGATATCCAACACTTTCTCTACTGTTGCACTCCCTGGAGTGGGAATAGTAAATTATTCACCTCCGCTATCCAACACTTTCCCTACAGTTCTACCTGCTGGAGTGGGAATAGTAAATTATTCCCCTCCGATATCCAACACTTTCTCTACTGTTGCACTCCCTGGAGTGGGAATAGTAAATTATTCCCCTCCGATATCCAACACTTTCTCTACTGTTGCACTCCCTGGAGTGGGAATAGTAAATTATTCACCTCCGCTATCCAACACTTTCCCTACAGTTGCTACTTGCTGGAGTGGGAGTAGTAAATTATTCCCCTTTGTTATCCAACACTTTCCCTACTGTTGCACTTGTTGGAGTGGGAATAGTAAATATAAACCCTCTGCTATCCAAGACTTTTCTTTCTGTTGCACTCCCTGGAGTGGGAATAGTAAATTATTCACCTCCGCTATCCAACACTTTCCCTACTGTTGCACTCCCTGGAGTGGGAATAGTAAATTATTCACCTCCGCTATCCAACACTTTCCTTACTGTTGCACTCACTGGAGTGGGAATAGTAAATTATTCACCTCCGCTATCCAACACTTTCCCTACAGTTCTACCTGCTGGAGTGGGAATAGTGAATTATTCACCTCCGCTATCCAACACTTTCCCTACTGTTGCACTCGCTGGAGTGGGAATAGTAAATTATTCACCTCCGCTATCCAACGCTTTCTCTACTGTTGCACTCCCTGGAGTGGGAATAGTAAATTATTCCCCTCCGCTATCCAACGCTTTCCCTACTGTTGCATTTTCTGGAGTGGGAATAGTGAATTATTCCCCTCCGCTATCCAACACTTTCTCTACTGTTGCACTCGCTGGAGTGGGAATAGTAAATTATTCCCCTCCGATATCCAACACTTTCTCTACTGTTGCACTCCCTGGAGTGGGAATAGTAAATTATTCCCCTCCGATATCCAACACTTTCTCTACTGTTGCACTCCCTGGAGTGGGAATAGTAAATTATTCCCCTCCGATATCCAACACTTTCCCTACTGTTGCACTCGCTGGAGTGTGAATAGTAAATTATTCCCCTCCGATATCCAACACTTTCTCTACTGTTGCACTCGCTGGAGTGGGAATAGTAAATTATTCCCCTCCGATATCCAACACTTTCTCTACTGTTGCACTCCCTGGAGTGGGAATAGTAAATTATTCCCCTCCGATATCCAACACTTTCTCTACTGTTGCACTCGCTGGAGTGGGAATAGTAAATTATTCACCTCCGCTATCCAACACTTTCCCTACAGTTCTACCTGCTGGAGTGGGAATAGTAAATTATTCACCTCCGCTATCCAACACTTTCTCTACTGTTGCACTCGCTGGAGTGGGAATAGTAAATTATTCCCCTCCGATATCCAACACTTTCTCTACTGTTGCACTCCCTGGAGTGGGAATAGTAAATTATTCCCCTCCGATATCCAACACTTTCCCTACTGTTGCACTCCCTGGAGTGGGAATAGTAAATTATTCCCCTCCGATATCCAACACTTTCTCTACTGTTGCACTCCCTGGAGTGGGAATAGTAAATGATTCCCCTCCGCTATCCAACACTTTCCCTACTGTTGCACTCACTGGAGTGGGAATAGTAAATTATTCCCCTCCGATATCCAACACTTTCTCTACTGTTGCACTCCCTGGAGTGGGAATAGTAAATTATTCCCCTCCGATATCCAACACTTTCTCTACTGTTGCACTCCCTGGAGTGGGAATAGTAAATGATTCCCCTCCGCTATCCAACACTTTCCCTACTGTTGCACTCACTGGAGTGGGAATAGTAAATTATTCACCTCCGCTATCCAACACTTTCCCTACTGTTGCACTCGCTGGAGTGGGAATAGTAAATTATTCCCCTCCGATATCCAACACTTTCCCTACTGTTGCACTCCCTGGAGTGGGAATAGTAAATTATTCACCTCCGCTATCCAACACTTTCCCTACAGTTCTACCTGCTGGAGTGGGAATAGTAAATTATTCACCTCCGCTATCCAACACTTTCCCTACAGTTCTACCTGCTGGAGTGGGAATAGTAAATTATTCCCCTCCGCTATCCAACACTTTCCCTACTGTTGGACTTGCTGGAGTGGGAATAGTAAATTATTCCCCTCCGATATCCAACACTTTCCCTACTGTTGGACTTGCTGGAGTGGGAATAGTAAATTATTCCCCTCCGATATCCAACACTTTCCCTACTGTTGCACTCCCTGGAGTGGGAATAGTAAATTATTCCCCTCCGATATCCAACACTTTCCCTACTGTTGCACTCGCTGGAGTGGGAATAGTAAATTATTCCCCTCCGATATCCAACACTTTCCCTACTGTTGCACTCGCTGGAGTGGGAATAGTAAATTATTCCCCTCCGCTATCCAACACTTTCCCTACAGTTCTACCTGCTGGAGTGGGAATAGTAAATTATTCCCCTCCGCTATCCAACACTTTCCCTACAGTTCTACCTGCTGGAGTGGGAATAGTAAATTATTCCCCTCCGATATCCAACACTTTCCCTACTGTTGCACTCGCTGGAGTGGGAATAGTAAATTATTCCCCTCCGATATCCAACACTTTCCCTACAGTTCTACCCCCTGGAGTGGGAATAGTAAATTATTCCCCTCCGCTATCCAACACTTTCCCTACAGTTCTACCTGCTGGAGTGGGAATAGTAAATTATTCCCCTCCGATATCCAACACTTTCTCTACAGTTCTACCTGCTGGAGTGGGAATAGTAAATTATTCCCCTCCGCTATCCAACACTTTCCCTACAGTTCTACCTGCTGGAGTGGGAATAGTAAATTATTCCCCTTCGATATCCAACACTTTCCCTACTGTTGCACTCTCTGGAGTGGGAATAGTAAATTATTCCCCTCCGATATCCAACACTTTCTCTACTGTTGCACTCGCTGGAGTGTGAATAGTAAATTATTCCCCTCCGATATCCAACACTTTCACAACTGTTGCACTCGCTGGAGTGTGAATAGTAAATTATTCCCCTCCGATATCCAACACTTTCTCTACTGTTGCACTCCCTGGAGTGGGAATAGTAAATTATTCCCCTCCGATATCCAACACTTTCTCTACTGTTGCACTCTCTGGAGTGGGAATAGTAAATTATTCCCCTCCGATATCCAACACTTTCTCTACTGTTGCACTCCCTGGAGTGGGAATAGTAAATTATTCCCCTCCGATATCCAACACTTTCTCTACTGTTGCACTCCCTGGAGTGGGAATAGTAAATGATTCCCCTCCGCTATCCAACACTTTCCCTACTGTTGCACTCGCTGGAGTGGGAATAGTAAATATAAACCCTCTGCTATCCAAGACTTTTCTTTCTGTTGCACTCCCTGGAGTGGGAATAGTAATTTTTACCTCTCTGCTATCAAACACTTTCCCTACTGTTGCACTGACTGGAGTGGGAAATTTAAGTTTAAAGATTTTTTTAATCATTTAATGTTTTAATTTATAATAGAATGTTTTTTTAATTAGATTTTATGTTATTGGTGTATATATATATATATATTATATATATATATTTGTAAATTTTATATAATTTTAAAATTATAAAATAAATTAAAGTGAATAGTTTATTAATTGTTTTGAAATCTGAAAATATTCTCTAAAAATCGTACAAACTACAAAAACGTAATTACTTACCTGTTTTAAGTAAATGTCCCAGTGCTGAATCTAGGAGTCCAGCACTGGATTACAAAAGTAACACAAAAGTAATTTTACCTGCATTTACCTTAAAAAGCCATTCATTTCAATGTACTGCATTTACTAAGTATTGCAACCTACTGCATCCCCTGTAAATCAAATCAAGTACAATCTTCATTGCTTTTTAAAACTGTGTACAACAAGTAACTTATTACTGAAAGTAATTCAATGCTTACCTGTGCCAGGCTTGCTTGGTTCTAAAAATAAACAGTATATTTTTTTTTTATACAAAACAATTGGCCTAGAGTTCAGTTCTTGAGTTTGTGAATTCATTTGCTGACTGAGTGTGTACATCAAATGCTTAACACTGTCCTCTGATACTGCCTTACTGCTCGACCAAGCTACCACTTTAGAGAGTAAGGTTCTATCTAACTTTAACCTCTGGAGACCCTTGGACTCTATACACACTGTACCTCACTTTGGTGCAGTATATATAGAGCCAGTTTCTTACATTTGGTGGATCAGTGGTGGGATATACAACTTGCATTTGTTGGACTTCTTGGTTACCACCTAATCACACGACAGAACTCTTAAATTGCCTTTAGAATTCTGATTTTTTCAAATTGGCATTTTTTTCCAAACTACTAAAAGTCTTGTTAGAGCCTTGCTTAAGTCCCTGTAGAATTTTAGAAAATAAAAAGTCACTATAGTCCAGGGTAGAGGGGTTAGAACTTTTTGTTAGAATGTCTCAAGAAAAGAACCCAGCTATTAGTGAAGATAATAATGACATGCAGGACATGGTTGAGGAGCTCGACCTCACCCCTTACCTTCACTTGTCTTTCAAGGAAGTAAGGTCCTTGTGTAAACTAAAAAACATAGCAATGGGCCCTCATCCAACCAAACAAAAGCTCCAGGAGCTATTGGCTGAGTATTCAAAGGCCCACCCCTCTGAAAATGGTGATGACCAGTCAGAGGAGGAAAGGAGTGAGGAGGATGGAGATAGGAACCCACCTCCACCACTTCCTAGGGAACAAAGGGTCCCTGCACCCTTATTTCCAAGAGTTAACCTCTGGGGACCTAGAGGCCACACAGGTGGCTCAGGCTCTGGTGGGGACATTGAGGACAGCCTCAATGAGGAGGACAACCTTTTAGCAAGGTTGGCCAAAAGACTGGATCTAGAGTCCAGACTCCTGGCTCTAGAGAAAGAAAGAAAGGAGATGGGTTTAGCACCCATTAATGGTGGCAGCAATCAAAATAAGGATGAAGAGCAATCTTATGATCCTAAAATCCCCAAAGGGATTGTCCCTAAATATGAGGAGGGTGATGATATCACCAAGTGGTTCACAGCCTTTGAGAGGGCTTGTGAAGCCAGAAGGGTGAAGAAGACTTTCTGGGGGGCACTCCATTGGGAACTGTTCTCTGTTAACTGCAGAGACAGACTCCTGACCCTTTCTGGGGCAGATGCTGGGTCTTATGACCTCATGAAGAGAACTCTGATTGAGGGATTTGGGCTCACAACTGAGGAGTACAGAATTAGATTCAGGGGGCTCACAAAACCCAAAACCAGTCCTGGATTGATTTTGTAGACTACTCAGTAAAAACACTAGGTGGCTGGTTAACTGGAAACAATGTACATGACTTTAATGGAATTTACAACCTGTTTATGAAGGAACACATATTAAGTAATTGCATTGATGAAAAGTTGCATCAGTACTTGGTAGACCTAGGTCCACTTTCTCCCCAAGAATTGGGAAAGAAGGCAGACCACTGGGTCAAAACAAGGGTCACTAGGACGTCCACTGGGGGTGACCAAAAGAAAGGGGTTACAAAGCCTCCCCAGAAGAAAGACAGTGAACCCCTTAAAGATAAAAGTAAGGAGTCCCAGGTAGCCCCCCAAAAACCTGTCCAGGAGGGTGGGCCCGAAGACACCTCACAAACTAAGACAGGGTACCAAGGTAAGAATTGGGATCCCAACAGAGTATGGTGTCACACCTGCCAAAAGGCAGGACACCACACCAAGGACCCTAGCTGTCCTAAAAACAAAGTCCCTAGCACAGCTCCAGGGGTGACTAGTGTAGCTCCAGGGGTTGCCAGTGTAGCTTTGGAGGAAGGGTCCTCAGATGAGGAAGCCCTCATAGCCTTCAACTGGAAAATGGGGCCACAAGGTAAGCTGGAGATTCCAGAGGGGAGTAGACACTTCCACCACCTACTGGTGAATGGAATCCCAGCCCTTGCCCTGAGAGATACCTGTGCCAGTCACACTGTGGTGCATGACAGGTTGGTTCTCTCAAACCAGTATGTCCCAGGGGAAACAAAAAGAGTAAGGACTGTCCCAGGGGGTGTCACTGTTAGGCCTATGGCTGTAGTGCCCCTAGAAGTAGCTGGGTGCCTTAGATGGAGAAAGATGGTACTCAGTAAAGACCTCCCCCTTGATTGTCTCCTTGGGAATGACCACCCAGAGGTTGGTCTGAGCCAAAGAGAGGTACTGGTCCAATGCCAGACCTCACCCAAGAAACCTGGGGGCTCAACCTGCAGCTAGTGCAGCTAAGCCCCAAAAGAAAAAGAAGAAACAGTGTAGGAAAGGTGGGCAACTGTTAGCCACAGTTCCAGTGGGCCAGGGAGATTCCATCCCAGTAAGGGAGAACTCCAAAATTGGCACTGGTGAAGTCCCCCCTAGCCAACAAAAAGCCCTGACTAGTCAGGCAACTGTCCAGCCTGAGTTGGTGGCTCCTCTGCTGGCAGAACAGAGGGGGGAAGAAGGGTGTTCCCTACCAAGTGTAGTGACCCCCCACCCTAAAACAGCAGGCAGGCAACCAGAATCCAAAGAAGCCTGTAAGGTAGCCCCTTCACCTACCAGTGAGGAGCTAAAGGTGTGGTTCTGGGCACTGACAGCTGTCAATAGCCTCTGCTGGGTGTTAGCCTTCATGGCAGCACTGTCCTAGCCCCCTGCCAAATAGCAAGTTAGGCCCCCTGACCTTATTGGTCATGGTGGGGTTGCTCAAGCTGTGGGTAACCTCTCTGGGTAAGCTGGGCTTTGCCCTAGCTAAGTTAGAAATTGCAGAGGTAGGCACCTCTGAACCCAAACTAAAAAGATAGGGTGAAGGCACTAAAGAGATAGGAAAGGAACATTGGGAATTAGGTCCTGAAACTGTTGAGATAGGCCAGCTCCCTAAAGGGGCTGACCTGGACAGAAGGATGTAAGGCAGAGTAGGCCCTGCAACTCCCAAACCACTTCCTCTGCTCTTCCTCGCCTGAAAGACTAGGAAGACTCTCCCAGCTTTGGCTGAGTCTCCTGGCCTTTGGGCTGGGGGGGCTTGTGTAAGGAAGTGGGTTTCTGTTGCAGTAACCCCCCCCACTTTTTGCAAGACCACTGATGCACTTTGACTTGATGTGCCCTGGGTCCCTGCCAAACAGGTTCCCAGGGCCTGTGTTCTTTCCCCAAAACTGTACCCAATTGGCATCTCTGGCCACAGGTCAGCCCCTGGTAAATGGTTCCACAGGTACCCAGGGCACTGTGACCAGGGAAGACCTCTAAGGGCTGCAGCACTTATTGTGCCACCCTTAGAGGCCCTGTACCTTTACACACACACACTGCCTTTGCAGGCTGCGTGTTTTGGTGCAGAACAAAGTGAAGAGTCGACATGGCACACACCTCTGTGGGCCATGCCTACAACCCACTGCCCTGGCATAGGTCAGTTACCCCTCTAGCTGGGTGCACTATACCAGTGGTGAGGGTACAGGTGCATGAGCCCTGTACCCCTACAGTGCCTAAATCCATTCTTAGACATTGTAAGTGCAGTGCTGCCATTAAGAGTATATGGTGCTGGGAGTTTGTCATTACGAACTCCACAGCACCATAATGGCTGCACTGAAAACTGAGAAGTTTGGTATCAACCTTCTCAGCACATTAAACCCACTCTGATGCCAGTGTGGGATTTAATGAAAAATGCACACAGAGGGCATCTTTTGAGATGCCCCCTGAAAAACGACCAGCCTCTGGTGGGTTCCCTGACTGGTACACACCAGCCTGCCACCACGAGACATGTTTCTGGACCCCTAGGGTGGGAGCCTACGCTCCCTGAGCCCAGAAACAAAGCCTTTCCTGGGCAGAGGTGTACACACCTCCCCCAGGCCAGGAAGAGCCATCTGTGGCAGGGGGGCTTCAAAGGCCTGGCCGCCTTTGTAATGTGACCCCCAGCCTCTCCTGCTATCAGGAGCAGGCACCCTTCCTGTCTCCCCTCCCTTTTGGCGGGATAGACAGGCGGGAAAAACTAGCCAGCCCAGGAGGTGTGCCCACCTCTGCCAACTCCACCCCTCAGGTGGGGGAGGCGAGGTGAAGCCCACTCTCCAGTGCTCGCCATCTTGCAGATGGCAGTCACTCCCCAATCAGGACTAGGGATTGTGCTCACCCCCCACGTGGGGTGAGCACACCAAGGGTGTAGTCACCCTAAGGTCAGTAGCCCATTGGCTACTGACCTCAAGACTCCTAAAACGCCCCCTAAATACAGTATTTAGGGGGCAGCCCTGAACCAGGAAGGCAGATTCCCGCAACCTAAGAAGATCAAGCATTGGCATAGCCAATAGGTCTCGCTTTTGGGACCTTATAAGTATTTAGTTATGCAGCACAATATCCTTGGTGCAACAACATCAACTGTTGCATGGCTAAACACTTATAAGGTCCCAAAGGCGAGACCTATTGGCTATGCCAATGCTTGTTTTAAGAGCTCTCCTCCAGAGAAAGTCTGAGGGTCCCACCTTGAAGACATCAGGATTGTGCTAATAGGGTATCGGACTTGGGGCCGACAAGGATGTGAATGAAGTGCTCAGGTTTAAAACAGTGTTACCTCTCCTGAGCCCCAAGGCCAGCATCCTCCACAGTGCATGGGGAAAGTGAGATCCTGGGGCCCTCGCCCCACCCTCCCCGGCCCCCTTAGGGACCTTTAGTTTTCACCCTGAAAGCCAGTCTGGTTTTGAGGGTCCACTCAAACTATTTCACAAGGGGCCTCCTCAGGATTCCTAACGCCCCTCACGTGCCCCAGACACAAATTTATATCATGTCCTGATTGGGCATTACCAGATATTATTCCAGGGGTTCATCCTTGGTATTGTCATGGCTGCAGCCACCCGCGTCCTGGCACGGTTGTTGAAGACGTCCACAGGCTACAGTGGGGCCCTACCCGGCAGCACAGTATGGAGGCCCTAAGAAGACCACTGAGTGCCAGTGGATCAGCCCCCACCTGGGGAGGACCATCATCCGGACACATGCTTAACATAATGGGGTGGGACTGTCCACATTTAGATGCTCAGTGAGCTAAATGTTTGTTGCTAACTAGTTTATGCATTTGAATGCCATCAATGCCATCTCAGACATCCATCCTTCCGAGGACGGTAAACTGAGAACCGATAAATCGGATAACTATTTACAAGGCTGAGAGGGGCAACGTTTCATTCAAACACAAGTGATTGCGCCATGAGGTGCAGGAACTGTGGCGAGGAAGAGGTAAAAGTGGTGATGTACCTGCACTTATTACGCACACAGGTCAGCTGACGTCAGAGTTCTAGAGCGCCCCTAAAATGCGCAGACAAGTGGAGGCGTTCGGCAGATGGCTAACAACCGATCTGGCACCGCCTGCCGGTGCCCCCCAGACACACTCCTGGGGGTGGCGGGCCAGGGTGGGTGCCTCAGCTCCCGACTCCCCGTCTCCAGGCAGCGCTCACTGCCCGGCCGCCACGCCGAGCCTCCGCTCCCAGACGGCAGGCTGCGCCCCCGGATGAAGCCATCTGCTCCATGGGAGGCTTTGACTATAATCGGGGAGATCTTGTTCCGTGGATCCATCATCGGTGGGTGCCAGAGCCTGCTCCGTGCGCCGCGGCTCCCTGCACCCCGAGTCAATAGCCTGCCTGATTGGAAGAGGCATTATGAACGGGGCAGTGGATGGATGGGGGCCTCGTGCTGCGAGGGGCAGGGCCTGGGGGCATCCTGAGAGGGTAGTTAAAGGAGAACAGGCTGTGCGGACAGAGAGGAGAGAGGCGAGGCTACGTGCAGCACGGAAAGGGCGGACTGCAAACCGGTGAGAGAGCAGAGGAGACGCAAATTATAGACAGGGTCAGTCAGAGGGAACACCGCACTAGATGGCCTCCCCTACCCCTGAGGGCGTCGCTTGTCTAGGTGACAAAAATGTGGCCGAATCTGCAGTGCTAGGCATCCCAGGGGTGTCTATGTATTAAGAATGAATGGCCATTCCAGTACCAGTAGGTTGGGTAACTGAACTTTATTCAGTAATAACGGAGGAGCCCACTGGAATATCACCCTCCACATGAAAGTCCCGAAGCAATTGACAACGAGTGGTGCGCGCGCTGTTAGAATGCGGCGGCCGCAAAAGTGAAAGCAACTAGAACAAAGCTTTGAAGAGAGGAGCGGGGGCGAGCGAGCGCGGCAGCGTGCAGAGCTGACCACACGCTCGTGCATCGTGCCTGAAACGTGCGCGTAACCGCACAGAAAAGGCCATTGTGCACGAGCGTGTGGTCAGCTTTGAAAACCCCACTACATAAAGTCTTCGCCAGAAGCAGCGCTTGCGCGCTACTCTAAGCTCGACCTAAAAAGGACGAAAGAAGATGCCCAGCAGAGGAGACTGAAGAGAACAACTGACTTGTCCCCAGCCCTACCGGCCCGTCTGCAGTTTCCAGAGATCCTGCGCCAAAAAACGTCTTGTCCTGCAGCTAGCGACCTCCAGAACCCCTGGGAGGACTGACTGCCTTCAACAAGGACCAGATCTCCTGTGAACAGCAGCCCTGTTCGAAAGAAACTCCGAAAACAGACTCTGAGCCTGCGGAGGACAAAGAAACCCGACGCCTGGAACTACCACTGCACCCGTCGCCTACGGCCCAGTTCGAGTGGCCCACCAGTCCCAGCGAGGTCCCCCAGCGCTCCAGAGTCCGAGTCCATCGTGGGTTGACCCCTCCAGGACTCCCCGACGCCGCCTGCAGCCTCTGCACGGAGACCCCCCCCAACCGAGAGTGGCCCGGTAAGGTGAAATCTGACCTCAAAAGACACCCCTGCATCCAGCCGCCCTGCGCCCTGGAGAAAAGAACCCGAGGTGCACCTACGTCCCCGAGCCCTCCAACTTACCTGCCCAGCTGTTGGTTCCTCCCGGAAGTCTTCCTGGACCGAGCCTGCAGCTGAAAACCAAAACCGAAAATCCCCATTGAAAACAACAGGGCACCCGACGCCAAAACAGCACTCTGCACCCGGCCGCCCCAGTGCCGCTGAGGGTGCACTTTTTGTTCCTACTTGGTTCCCCATTTGCCCTGACCTAAACCCTAGGAGCTTTGGTCCCACAGCCGTGTGGCCTGCTACCCAGCAGCCACCAACCGGAGGCCCCCTAGGAGCTTTGGTCCCACAGCCGTGTGGCCTGCTACCCAGCAGCCACCAACCGGAGGCCCCCTATCCCCCATTGGATAACGTTGGGCCTCAACACTCTGCACCCGGCCGCCCTAGTGCCGCTGAGGGTGAAACTAAAGTGCATCACTGACCCTGGGGGACCCCTGAGTCTAACCCCAGAACCCTAACTCAAAAGACCGAATACTTACCTCTAAACCGATAACCTGTTTTTCCTCATAGGAGAACATTGACACTTTTTCTCCCAAAAAGTTTGTGTCGACTTTTGAAAACTAAGAATATTCCTTAAAAATCTCACAAATAACCTAAACGAATTTTCTCAACTATTTGCAGGAAAGGCCCCAGTGCTGAATCTAGGTATCCAGCACTGAGTAGGAAAAGTAACGTAAAAGTAACTTACCTGTGAATTGAATTTCCTTCCATAGGATAACATTGGTGGTTCTATGTGAAAAAGTTTCTAAGTGTCAACTTTCGAAATACAAGAATATTCTTTAAAAATCGTACATCTAACTAAACGCATTTTCTCAACTGTTTTCAGGGAATGTCCCAGTGCTGAATCTAGGATCTAGCACTGTGTTAGAAAAAGTAATCCGAAAAGTAACTTATCTGCAATTTACAAGAAAAGCCTATGTATTTCAATGTACTGGTCCAAAAAGTTTCTAAGTGTGGACTTTTGAAATCTGAAAATATTCTCTAAAAATCGTACAAACTACAAAAACGTAATTACTTTCCTGTTTTAAGTAAATGTCCCAGTGCTGAATCTAGGAGTCCAGCACTGGATTACAAAAGTAACGCAAAAGTAATTTTACCTGCATTTACCTTAAAAAGTCATTCATTTCAATGTACTGCATTTACTAAGTATTGCAACCTACTGCATCCCCTGTAAATCAAATCAAGTACAATCTTTATTGCTTTTTAAAACTGTGTACAACAAGTAACTTATTACTGAAAGTAATTCAATGCTTACCTGTGCCAGGCTTGCTTGGTTCTAAAAATAAACCACAGTATATTTTTTTTTATACAAAACAATTGGCCTAGAGTTCAGTTCTTGAGTGTGTGAATTCATTTGCTGACTGAGGGTGTACATCAAATGCTTAACACTGTCCTCTGATACTGCCTTACTGCTCGACCAAGCTACCAGTATTAGAGAGTAAGGTTCTATCTAACTTTAACCTCTGCCAAACCTCTGGAGACCCTTGGACTCTATACACACTGTACCTCACTTTGGTGCAGTATATATAGAGCCAGTTTCTTACACAGATGCGGGCTCTCAGCGGCAACAGCTCCTCATCTGCGGCGGCCCACAATAGCGATAGCGATGAGTCTCGTAACACAGACAAATGCAGGCTCTCAGCGGCAACAGCTCCTCAGCTGCAGCGGCCCACAATAGCGATAGCGATGATTCTCTGCCCGCGTTCCCCGCAGTAGACCCAGAGGCTCTGGAATTCTCGACAGAGGCCTCACCTGCGAGTAGAACCCCTCTCAATAGGAATTCAGAAGGCGGATGGGTGAAGTCTAATGTCCCTGAGACTTCAGCAGGAGGCAAGCTCGAATCAGGCCCTTGGGT
This sequence comes from Calotriton arnoldi, assembly GCA_963921515.1. Taxonomy (NCBI): domain Eukaryota; kingdom Metazoa; phylum Chordata; class Amphibia; order Caudata; family Salamandridae; genus Calotriton; species Calotriton arnoldi. Next base: position 1,606,283 of record CAWUFW010004004.1, read on the forward strand.
AGTTGCTTCAGCAAGATGGATGAAAGTTTCAAAGTCCTTTTCCTCTCGTTACACGGACAGAGGTTCGTCTTGACATCCAGAAGTAACACACCCTGTAGGGGTTTCGGCGCAGATATTTATACCCCACAGGTCTTTGTTCTCAAAAGTCACAAGTCACTGAACCCAGCCAGAACCAGTTTGATGTGATCCTGGAGCACTTTATTTACGAGGCGACATCCTGCCTTTGAGGAAGAGGGGGGTCTGCCATCAGACGCACAGTGGGGACTGGAGCCATCATTTACCTGGCCAGGCCCAGCCCTGCTCAGACCAAAGGGTCACCCCTCCCCATACTCCAGCTGCAGATTCCGCTCTTCAACCCAGGTCGGCCTCAGCCTTCCCTGACCCTCCAAGACCAGACATCCAATACACATAACAGCAGAGCACACTGGACGACTTAGGCAAGAAAATACCTACTTCCTAGAAGTGGTATTTTCAAACGCAGAATATAAAAATAATTCTCACTAAAAGAGGTATTTTAATATTCTGAGCTCAGGCATACCAAATTTGACTTTCCAAACCTGTTCCTTGGGTCAGCTAGGATTATAAGATGTAATAATCAAAACTGCCCCTTCCGGCCTAAGGGAACAGATCGCCTTGCCATAGTGAAAAACGCAATGGAGTGTAATTCACTATCAGGACATGCCACACAGACCAAGGCAGGTCCTACCTTTCACATACAACGCACCCTGCCATAGGGATGACTTACATGATGCCAAGGGAAGGTTGAGGGACTGGGAAGTGGGTTCACTTTACAGTCAAAGAATGGCAGTTCTGGACTGCGCACAGACTCTGCGATGGCAGGTCTGTGACACACTTTACGCGCTGCTTATGTGGGTGGCTCAATCAGCGCTGCAGGCCCACCAGCAGCATTCGGTCTACCAGCCCGGGGCACGCACGGTGCACTATACTCTGGACTAACAGGTAAATCAAATGAGCCAATTATGGGAATACCAATTCATCCAGTCAATTTACAATAGGGAGCATTCGCGCTTTAGCACTGAATGGCAGTGGCACAGCGCCCAGAGCATCTAACACCAGCAAACACAGAGGAGGCAAAAAGCGAAAGATGGAAGGGAGACCCACGCCAATGGTGCCAGGTCTAACACGTGTCCCCTCCAGCTGAAATGTGGGGAGAACTACCCACCCACTTGGGGGTTCTCATCACTAAGGCGGAAAAATCTGGACAGACCATCAGCATTGGCGTGTTCTGTACCCGGGCGGTGTTCCACCGTAAAGTCCATCCCCTGTAGGGAAATAGACCACCTCAACAACTTTGGATTCTCACCCCTCATCTGCATCAACTATCTGAGGGGCCTGTGGTCCGTCTGAACCCGGAAGCGAGTCCCAAACAGGTATGGTCTCAGCTTCTTCAGTGCCCAAACCACAGCAAATGCCTCGCGCTTAATTGCACTCCACCTCTGTTCCCGTGGAAGTAACCTCCTACTAATGAAGGCTACCGGTTGGTCTAGGCCCTCCTCATTGATCTGTGACAGAACAGCCCCCACACCATGCTCTGAAGCGTCTGTCTGGACAACAAATTCTTTTGAAAAGTTGGGCGCTTGAAGTACAGGTGCTGTGCACATGGCAGTCTTCAGGGCGTCAAAAGCTTTCTGACAGGTGTCAGTCCAGTTCACAATCTTTAGCTGCTTCTTAGAAGTCCGCTCAGTCAAGGGGGCAACAATGTTGCCATACCCCTTGACAAACCTCCTGTAATAACCTGTGAGTCCTAAAAAGGCTCTCACCTGTGTCTGGGTCTTTGGGGGCTCCCAAGCCAGGATGGTTTCAATTTTGGGTTGTAGGGGCGCCACCTGGCCGCTCCCAACCTGGTGACCCAAGTATACCACAGAACCCTGCCCAAACTGGCACTTACTTGCCTTGATTGTGAGGCCTGCCCTTCGCAGTGCCATCAACACTTCCCAGAGGTGGTGCAGGTGGTCCTCCCATGAGGAACTAAACACTGCAATGTCATCCAGGTAGGCAGCACTGAAATCCTCCAGCCCAACCAACACCCTGTTGACCAACCTCTGAAAGGTGGCAGGGGCATTCTTCATCCCAAAGGGCATCACCCGGAACTGGTAGTGCCCATCCGGTGTGGAGAATGCTGACCTCTCCTTTGCCCCATCAGTCAAGGCGATCTGCCAATACCCAGACGTCAAATCAAACGTGCTGAGGTACCGTGCAGCCCCTAGCCGATCTATGAGCTCATCAGCTCTGGGGATGGGGTGCGCGTCAGTCTTTGTGACTGAATTGAGACCTCGGTAGTCCACGCAGAACCGAAGTTCTGGGGTGGCACCAGGCGCTGCAGCTTTTGGTACCAGGACCACTGGGCTGGACCACGGGCTGCTAAAGGACTCAATCACCCCTAAAGCAAACATTTTGGAAACCTCCTCCTTAATGCATGCCCTAACCCGGTCAGTCACTCGGTAAGCCTTGTGCTTAACAGGAGGACTGTCCCCAGTGTCCACTTCATGGACACACCAATCAGTGACACTAGGCACCAGGGAGAACAGATCACTGAATTGTCCCAACAGTTGGCGACAATCACTCTGCTGCTCAGGGGTCAGTGTGGTGGAGAGGACCACACCCTCCACTGACCCATCTTGCTCCTTTGCACACAGGAGGTCAGGAAGAGGCTCACTCTCCTCCTCCATCCCAGCATCTGTGGCCAGGAGCATGCCCACTTCGGACCTCTCAAAGTGGGGCTTCAGGCGGTTGACATGCAGGACCCGCAAGGGGTTCCGGGGAGACCGCAAGTCCACCAAGTAGGTAACAGGACTCTTGCGCTCCACCACCTCAAATGGTCCGGTCCACTTATCTTGGAGCGCACAGGGTTCCACTGGGGCCATGACCCAAACCTTTTGACGAGGCTGAAACTCAATCAGAGTGGCATTCTGATCGTGCCAACGTTTCATCTCTTCCTGGCTGGCTTCCAGATTCGCCTCAGCAAGCTTTCTGAAATGCCGAGTCTGGTTCCTGAAGGCCAGCATGTAGCTAAACACATCCTGGGGAGGTTTCCTGGGAGATTGCTCCCAGCCTTCCTTGACCAGACTCAGAGGCCCTCTTACCGGGTGACCATAGAGTAGTTCAAAGGGGCTGAACCCTAGGGACTTCTGTGGCACCTCACGGTAAGCAAACAACAGGCATGGCAAGAGGACGTCCCACTTACACCTCATGGACTCTTCTAGGCCCATAATCATGCCTTTGAGGGTCCGGTTGAATCTCTCAACCAGCCCATTACCTTGGGGGTGGTAAGGGGTGGTAAACTTATAAGTTACCCAACACTCCTCCCACAGAGACTTCATATATTTGGAAATGAAGTTAGTACCCCTATCGGACACCACCTCTCTGGGGAACCCCACACGGGAGAAAATCCCCATCAGTGCACGTCCCACCACGGGGGCCGTCACTGTCCGGAGCGGGATGGCTTCAGGGTACCGGGTGGCATGGTCCACCAAGACCAGGATGAACCTGTTGCCCATGGCTGACTTGGGGTCCAGAGGCCCCACAATGTCAATGCCCACTAGCTCGAATGGGGTACGGACAACTGGGAAGGGCTGGAGTGGGGCTTTGATCTTCCCCCCACTCTTCCCACTTGCCTGGCAAGTTTCACATGTCCTGCAGTGAGCATCTGAGCTCCTGCGCATCTGGGGCCAATAAAAGTGGGTGACCAGCCTCTCGAAGGTCTTGGTCTGCCCCAGATGTCCTGCCGATGGCACATCATGAGCCAACCCCAGTAGGAAGGCTCTGAAGCACTGGGGTACCACCAGCACAAGGGCTGACCCAGGCTCAGCAACCGTAGGCTCGCTGTAAAGGAGATCATTCTCCCAATAGATCAGATGTGACCCTGACTGATCACCTGCTGCCTGGGCTGCAGCCTGTCGCCGCGGCCCCTCAAGAAAAGGGCACGTTCTCTGCTGTTCACAAAATTCTTCCCTGGTGGGCCCTCCTTCCTGCTGCCAATGGGTCAGCCCAGGCAGGTCCCCCAGTTCGGCTACTTGTTCCCCGGTAGGCTCCAGGGCATCCCCCTCAAGGTCTGCTCCCTCCTGGGCCGTGGGAACTATGGAGGCCGGTTTCCCGCGCCCCTACCCCTTCTCTTTAAGGCAGGGGCCCTGGGCCATACTTTCAGGCTCCAGGTCCTTCTGAACGTCCTTACTGGCTGCCATGGACCGAGTGGTCGCGCACGCCCACTCAGGCAGACCCAACATTTCCAAGTGAGATTTCCTCTCCACCGTAGCCCACGGGGAGTTCTCTAAATCGTTGCCCAACAGACAGTCTACCGGCATGGCTGGCCTCACAGCTACTTGAAGAGTTCCTGAGGACCCCCCCACTCAAAGGGAACTTGAGCCACCTCACACTGGCTCTCAGAGTTGTCTGCTGACACTACTGGGCAGAATGCATGGGGGACAACCTGCTCTGGGGACACCAACCGGGAGCTGACAGCAGTCACACTTGCTCCGGTGTCCCTCAGAGCCTCCACCCTATGGCCATTGATGGTCACCCACTGCCTGTACTTCTTAGTGTTATCAGGCAGCGTGGGGTTAGGGACCTTCTCAAAGTCTCCTAGCGAGACAAGGGTCAATTCTACGGGATCCCACCCACCTGGGGCACCCATCTCCTCCCCTCCCAGGGCTACACTAGCAAGCTGGCGGGGTGGTGCACGGGGTGGTGCATTGAGGTCCCTCTGGGGACACTGGGGATCATAATACCGGTGGCCCACATGACCACATTTAAAACAAGTAAGGGGCCCCTATGAACAGGCCTACCTGTCGGGGGCACTGGCTTCTTCTCAGGGGGAGACTGGGACACCACTCCTGGGTTCCCTTGGGAATTACTTTGGGGCCCTCTCTGGAACTCCCTGTTTACCCCTGTCCCCCCCACTTCTCTGCTGGGGACCCTGCCCACCTTTGGCGAAGTCTCCCACCTGACCCTTGCGAACCCGGGTGCTCACCCAGCAGTCCCCCTCCTCGGCAAGCTTCCTAGGGTTAGTTAGCTCGCTATCAACAAGGTGCTGGCGTAGCTCTGGAAAACAGTTACTAGCTAAATGCTCCCACGCAAACAAATCATACAGTTGTTCAAAAGTTTCCACCTTGCTACCTTTTACTCAGCGATCCATTGCTTTGCAAAAAAAAGACACATATTCAACCCAAGTGGTACCCTCTAACTTCTTACAGGTTCTAAAGCTCTGCCTGTACATTTCTGGGGTCAAACCATATAGCGTCATCAAGGCCTCTTTCATGTGGGCATACACCATCCTGCTCTCTTCAGGCAGATCCAACAGGGTATCCCTCCCATCACTCACAAAGCGTCCCCACAACCCCGCTCCCCAATCCTTCTCAGGGACCCGGTGGGACACCATGGCTATCTCGTAGGCGGCAAACCATTGCCCAATATCCTCACTCTTATGGAAATCCTTGATGACATCCTTGGGTATATAAACTCTACTCTCGGTAGGTACTAAAGGTATGCTGCCACCAGAGGGGAGATCTCTAAACTCTTAGCCTTGATCTCCAGTCCCCTCAATACTCTTTCATGCTCCAGTTTCATTTTCTCAAGTTCAAATGCCAACCTGTTATTCTCAATATCCAACTTTTTACTCTCTAGGTCCTTCTGACCTTCTAATTTGGCCATCTCCAAACTATGCCTCCTATCTCTCTCCCTGTCCTCCATCTCTTCTGGAGACAGGCCCTTTGAGGACACACTAGTACCTGGACTGGAAAGTGCTTTACCTCCCACTAAATCCACTTCGTCATCCTGCTGCCCTCCGGCATTCTCTCCCCCGTCCCCAGGCTCTCCCCCATTCCCGGGGGACTCCCTCGCCTCCCACCAGGCCTTTAGCGCCTTCTGATACTCCTCCTTCCTAGAGAGACCTGCAATAGGGACGGTGAATTGCTTGCAAAAAGACTTTAGCTGTTTGGCAGTGTAGGTTTCTAACCTCTCTTCCTCAAAGGTGAGATCCTCCGAAGCATTGGATGCTGGCTTACCCATTGTAGACATAACTGGCAATTACGATCAAAAATAGAACAAGATCAACAACGTATGTGGTTGCGTTTAGGTCTGCACTCACTAGTAGTGTACACCAGTTATTGTATGTGGATCACAAATGCAAGTCCTGATCCTCACCGCTGACCACCAATGTTAGAAATGGGGATCTCTAGTTGGCAGTGGCTGGCCCAATGTCCAAGTATGGACCCTTCTTCCTAAGTCAGAGTAAGAGGGCTACACCCTTTGATAACCCCTGCTCAACCCTGTGGTAACGTAGCACGAGCAGACAGGCCTATCTCAGAGGCAGTGTGTGAAGCATTTATGACCATACACAATAACGCTGTGAAGACACCACAAAGGGACACCACACAAGTAGCTATAGAAAAATAAGTATCTTTATATAAGCTTAACACAAGGCTCAAATACGATCAAAAAGCCACAATGCACGTAAATGTGAGGTCACGAAGAAAGGCAATAAAAGCACTCAAAAGCGTGTGAAACGAACTTAGTTCGAGGCCGGGGTCTACACGACCCGGTGATGCACAATGTACCTGAGGTTTAAAGGGGCACGGTACGCAGCTTCGGGAGGAAGCCGCGATGATGACAGGCGGACTCGCAGCGGCCGCAGCTGCAGCGGTCCGCGGCGTGCACTCACGAGGCTCCTGAGGCGGTGATAAAAAGGCAGGCTCTCAGCAGCAACAGCTCCTCAGCTGCGGTGGCCCACAATAGCGATAGCGATGATCCTCGTAGCACAGACAAATGCGGGCTCTCAGCGGCAACAGCTCCTCAGCTGCAGCGGCCCACAATAGCGATAGCGATGATTCTCGTAGCACAGACAAATGCGGGCTCTCAGCGGCAACAGCTCCTCAGCTGCAGCGGCCCACAATAGCGATAGCGATGATTCTCGTAGCACAGACAAATGCGGGCTCTCAGCGGCAACAGCTCCTCAGCTGCAGCGGCCCACAATAGCGATAGCGATGATTCTCGTAGCACAGACAGATGCGGGCTCTCAGCGGCACAGCTCCTCAGCTGCGGCGGCCCACAATAGCGATAGCGATGAGTCTCGTAGCACAGACAAATGCGAGCTCTCAGCGGCAACAGCTCCTCAGCTGCAGCGGCCCACAATAGCGATAGCGATGATTCTCAGCCCGCGTTCCCCGCAGTAGACCCAGAGGCTCTGGAATTCTCGACAGAGGCCTCACCTGCGAGTAGAACCCCTCTCAATAGGAATTCAGAAGGCTGATGGGTGAAGTCTAATGTCCCTGAGACTTCAGCAGGAGGCAAGCTCAAATCAGGCCCTTGGGTAGTTGCTTCAGCAAGATGGATGAAAGTTTCAAAGTCCTTTCCCACTCGTTACACGGACAGAGGTTCGTCTTGACATCCAGAAGTAACACACCCTGTAGGGGTTTCGGCGCAGATATTTATACCCCACAGGTCTTTGTTCTCAAAAGTCACAAGTCACTGAACCCAGCCAGAACCAGTTCGATGTGGTCCTGGAGCACTTTATTTACGAGGCGGCATCCTGCCTTTGAGGAAGAGGGGGGTCTGCCATCAGACGCACAGTGGGGACTGGAGCCATCATTTACCTGGCCAGGCCCAGCCCTGCTCAGACCAAAGGGTCACCCCTCCCCATACTCCAGCTGCAGATCTCCGCTCTTCAACCCAGGTCGGGCTCAGCCTGCCCTGACCCTCCAAGACCAGACATCCAATACACATAACAGCAGAGCACACTGGACGACTTAGGCAAGAAAATACCTACTTCCTAGAAGTGGTATTTTCAAACGCAGAATATAAAAATAATCCTCACTAAAAGATGTATTTTAATATTCTGAGCTCAGGCATACTAAATTCGACTTTCCAAACCTGTTCCTTGGGTCAGCTAGGATTATAGGATGTAATAATCAAAACTGCCCATTCCGGCCTAAGGGAACAGATCGCCTTGCCATAGTGAAAAACGCAATGGAGTGTAATTCACTATCAGGACATGCCACACAGACCAAGGCAGGTCCTACCTTTCACATACAACGCACCCTGCCATAGGGATGACTTACATGATGCCAAGGGAAGGTTGAGGGACTGGGAAGTGGGTTCACTTTACAGTCAAAGAATGGCAGTTCTGGACTGCGCACAGACTCTGCGATGGCAGGTCTGAGACACACTTTACGCGCTGCTTATGTGGGTGGCGCAATCAGCGCTGCAGGCCCACCAGCAGCATTCGGTCTACCAGCCCTGGGCACGCACGGTGCACTATACTCGGGACTAACAGGTAAATCAAATGAGCCAATTATGGGAATACCAATTCATCCAGTCAATTTACAATAGGGAGCATTCGCGCTGTAGCACTGAATGGCAGTGGCACAGCGCCCAGAGCATCTAACACCAGCAAACACAGAGGAGACAAAAGCGAAAGATGGAAGGGAGACCCACGCCAATGGTGCCAGGTCTAACACGTGTCCCCTCCAGCTGAAATGTGGGGAGAACTACCCACCCACTTGGGGGTTCTCATCACTAAGGCGGAAAAATCTGGACAGACCATCAGCATTGGCGTGTTCTGTACCCGGGCGGTGTTCCACCGTAAAGTCCATCCCCTGTAGGGAAATAGACCACCTCAACAACTTTGGATTCTCACCCCTCATCTGCATCAACCATCTGAGGGGCCTGTGGTCCGTCTGAACCCGGAAGCGAGTCCCAAACAGGTATGGTCTCAGCTTCTTCAGTGCCCAAACCACAGCAAATGCCTCACGCTTAATTGCACTCCACCTCTGTTCCCGTGGAAGTAACCTCCTACTAATGAAGGCTACCGGTTGGTCTAGGCCCTCCTCATTGATCTGTGACAGAACAGCCCCCACACCATGCTCTGAAGCGTCTGTCTGGACAACAAATTCTTTTGAAAAGTTGGGTGCTTGAAGTACAGGTGCTGTGCACATGGCAGTCTTCAGGGCGTCAAAAGCTTTCTGACAGGTGTCAGTCCAGTTCACAATCTTTGGCTGCTTCTTAGAAGTCAGCTCAGTCAAGGGGGCAACAATGTTGCCATACCCCTTGACAAACCTCCTGTAATAACCCGTGAGTCCTAAAAAGGCTCTCACCTGTGTCTGGGTCTTTGGGGGCTCCCAAGCCAGGATGGTTTCAATTTTGGGCTGTAGGGGCGCCACCTGGCCGCTCCCAACCTGGTGTCCCAAGTACACCACAGAACCCTGCCCAAACTGGCACTTACTTGCCTTGATTGTGAGGCCTGCCCTTCGCAGTGCCATCAACACTTCCCAGAGGTGGTGCAGGTGGTCCTCCCATGAGGAACTAAACACTGCAATGTCATCCAGGTAGGCGGCACTGAAATCCTCCAGCCCAACCAACACCCTGTTGACCAACCTCTGAAAGGTGGCAGGGGCATTCTTCATCCCAAAGGGCATCACCCGGAACTGGTAGTGCCCATCCGGTGTGGAGAATGCTGACCTCTCCTTTGCCCCATCAGTCAAGGCGATCTGCCAATACCCAGACGTCAAATCAAACGTGCTGAGGTACCGTGCAGCCCCTAGCCGATCTATGAGCTCATCAGCTCTGGGGATGGGGTGCGCGTCAGTCTTTGTGACTGAATTGAGACCTCGGTAGTCCACGCTGAACTGAAGTTCTGGGGTGGCACCAGGCGCTGCAGCTTTTGGTACCAGGACCACTGGGCTGGACCACGGGCTGCTAAAGGACTCAATCACCCCTAAAGCAAACATTTTGGAAATCTCATCCTTAATGCATGCCCTAACCCGGTCAGTCACTCGGTAAGCCTTGTGCTTAACAGGAGGACTGTCCCCAGTGTCCACTTCATGGACACACCAATCAGTGACACTAGGCACCAGGGAGAACAGATCACTGAATTGTCCCAACAGTTGGCGACAATCACTCTGCTGCTCAGGGGTCAGTGTGGTGGAGAGGACCACACCCTCCACTGACCCATCTTGCTCCTTTGCACACAGGAGGTCAGGAAGAGGCTCACTCTCCTCCTCCATCCCAGCATCTGTGGCCAGGAGCATGCCCACTTCGGACCTCTCAAAGTGGGGCTTCAGGCGGTTGACATGCAGGACCCGCAAGGGGTTCCGGGGAGACCGCAAGTCCACCAAGTAGGTAACAGGACTCTTGCGCTCCACCACCTCAAATGGTCCGGTCCACTTATCTTGGAGCGCACAGGGCTCCACTGGGGCCATGACCCAAACCTTTTGACCAGGCTGAAACTCAATCAGAGTGGCATTCTGATCGTGCCAACGTTTCATCTCTTCCTGGCTGGCTTCCAGATTCGCCTCAGCAAGCTTTCTGAAATGCCGAGTCTGGTTCCTGAAGGCCAGCATGTAGCTAAACACATCCTGGGGAGGTTTCCTGGGAGATTGCTCCCAGCCTTCCTTGACCAGACTCAGAGGTCCTCTTACCGGGTGACCATAGAGTAGTTCAAAGGGGCTGAACCCTAGGGACTTCTGTGGCACCTCACGGTAAGCAAACAACAGGGATGGCAAGAGGACATCCCACTTACGCCTCATGGACTCTTCTAGGCCCATAATCATGCCTTTGAGGGTCCGGTTGAATCTCTCAACCAGCCCATTACCTTAGGGGTGGTAAGGGGTGGTAAACTTATAAGTTACCCCACACTCCTCCCACAGAGACTTCATATATTTGGAAATGAAGTTAGTACCCCTATCGGAGACCACCTCTCTGGGGAACCCCACACGGGAGAAAATCCCCATCAGTGCACGTCCCACCACGGGGGCCGTCACTGTCCGGAGTGGGATGGCTTCAGGGTACCGGGTGGCATGGTCCACCAAGACCAGGATGAACCTGTTGCCCATGGCTGTCTTGGGGTCCAGAGGCCCCACAATGTCAATGCCCACTCGCTCGAATGGGGTACTGACAACTGGAAAGGGCTGGAGTGGGGCTTTGATCTTCCCCCACTCTTCCCACTTGCCTGGCAAGTTTCACATGTCCTGCAGTGAGCATCTGAGCTCCTGCGCATCTGGGGCCAATAAAAGTGGGTGACCAGCCTCTCGAAGGTCTTGGTCTGCCCCAGATGTCCTGCCGATGGCACATCATGAGCCAACCCCAGTAGGAAGGCTCTGAAGCACTGGGGTACCACCAGCACACGGGCTGACCCAGGCTCAGCAACCTTAGGCTCGCTGTAAAGGAGGTCATTCTCCCAATAGATCAGATGTGACCCTGACTGATCACCTGCTGCCTGGGCTGCAGCCTGTCGCCGCAGCCCCTCAAGAGAAGGGCACGTTCTCTGCTGTTCACAAAATTCCTCCCTGGTGGGCCCTCCTTCCTGCTGCCAATGGGTCAGCCCAGGCAGGTCCCCCAGTTCGGCTACTTGTTCCCCGGTAGGCTCCAGGGCATCCCCCTCAAGGTCTGCTCCCTCCTAGGCCGTGGGAACTATGGAGGCCGGTTTCCCGTGCCCCCTACCCCTTCTCTTTAAGGCGGGGCCCTGGGCCATACTTTCAGGCTCCAGGTCCTTCTGAACGTCCTTACTGGCTGCCATGGACCGAGTGGTCGCGCACGCCCACTCAGGCAGACCCAACATTTCCAAGTGAGATTTCCTCTCCACCGTAGCCCACGGGGAGTTCTCTAAATCGTTGCCCAACAGACAGTCTACCGGCATGGCAGGCCTCACAGCTACTTGAAGAGTTCCTGAGGACCCCCCCCCCACTCAAAGGGAACTTGAGCCACCTCACACTGGCTCTCGGAGTTGTCTGCTGACACTACTGGGCAGAATGCATGGGGGACAACCTGCTCTGGGGACACCAACCGGGAGCTGACAGCAGTCACACTTGCTCCGGTGTCCCTCAGAGCCTCCACCCTATGGCCATTGATGGTCACCCACTGCCTGTACTTCTTAGTGTTATCAGGCAGCGTGGGGTTAGGGACCTTCTCAAAGTCTCCTAGCGAGACAAGGGTCAATTCTACGGGATCCCACCCACCTGGGACACCCATCTCCTCCTCCCAGGGCTACACTAGCAAGCTGGCGGGGTGGTGCACGGGGTGGTGCATTGAGGTCCCTCTGGGGACACTGGGGATCATAATACCGGTGGCCCACATGACCACATTTAAAACAAGTAAGGGGCCCCTATGAACAGGCCTACCTGTCGGGGGCACTGGCTTCTTCTCAGGGGGAGACTGGGACACCACTCCTGGGTTCCCTTGGGAATTACTTTGGGGCCCTCTCTGGAACTCCTCTGTTTACCCCTGTCCCCCCACTTCTCTGCTGGGGACCCTGCCCACCTTTGGCGAAGTCTCCCACCTGACCCTTGCGAACCCGGGTGCTCACCCAGCAGTCCGCCTCCTCAGCAAGCTTCCTAGGGTTAGTTAGCTTGCTATCAACAAGGTGCTGGCGTAGCTCTGGAAAACAGTTACTAGCTAAATGCTCCCACGCAAACAAATCATACAGTTGTTCAAAAGTTTCCACCTTGCTACCTTTTACTCAGCGATCCATTGCTCTGCAAAAAAAGACACATATTCAACCCAAGTGGTACCCTCTAACTTCTTACAGGTTCTAAAGCTCTGCCTGTACATTTCTGGGGTCAAACCATATCGCGTCATCAAGGCCTCTTTCATATGGGCATACACCATCCTGCTCTCTTCAGGCAGATCCAACAGGGTATCCCTCCCATCACTCACAAAGCGTCCCCACAACCCCGCTCCCCAATCCTTCTCAGGAACGCGGTGGGACACCATGGCTATCTCGTAGGCGGCAAACCATTGCCCAATATCCTCACTCTTATGGAAATCCTTGATGACATCCTTGGGTATATAAACTCTACTCTCGGTAGGTACTAAAGGTATGCTGCCACCAGAGGGGGAGATCTCTAAACTCTTAGCCTTGATCTCCAGCTCCCTCAATATTCTCTCATGCTCCAGTTTCATTTTCTCAAGTTCAAATGCCAACCTGTTATTCTCAATATCCAACTTTTACTCTCTAGGTCCTTCTGACCTTCTAATTTGGCCATCTCCAAACTATGCCTCCTATCTCTCTCCCTGTCCTCCATCTCTTCTGGAGACAGGCCCTTTGAGGACACACTAGTACCTGGACTGGAAAGTGCTTTACCTCCCACTAAATCCACTTCGTCATCCTGCTGCCCTCCGGCATTCTCTCCCCCGTCCCCAGGCTCTCCCCCATTCCCGGGGGACTCCTCGCCTCCCACCAGGCCTTTAGCGCCTTCTGATACTCCTCCTTCCTAGAGAGACCTGCAATAGGGACGGTGAATTGCTTGCAAAAAGACTTTAGCTGTTTGGCAGTGTAGGTTTCTAACCTCTCTTCCTCAAAGGTGAGATCCTCCGAAGCATTGGATGCTGGCTTACCCATTGTAGACATAACTGGCAATTACGATAAAAAATAGAACAAGATCAACAACGTATGTGGTTGCGTTTAGGTCTGCACTCACTAGTGGTGTACACCAGTTATTGTATGTGGATCACAAATGCAAGTCCTGATCCTCACCGCTGACCACCAATGTTAGAAATGGGGGTCTCTAGTTGGCAGTGGCTGGCCAATGTCCAAGTAGGGACCCTTGTTCCTAAGTCAGAGTAAGAGGGCTACACCCTTTGATAACCCCTGCTCAACCCTATGGTAACGTAGCACGAGGAGACAGGCCTATCTCAGAGGCAGTGTGTGAAGCATTTATGACCATACACAATAACGCTGTGACGACACCACAAAGGGACACCACACAAGTAGCTATAGAAAAATAGGTATCTTTATATAAGCTTAACACAAGGCTCAAATACGATCAAGAAGCCACAATGCACGTAAATGTAGAGTTCACTGAAGAAAGGCAATAAAAGCACTCAAAGCGTGTGAAACGAACTTAGTTCGAGGCCGGGGTCTACACGACCCGGTGATGCACAATGTACCTGAGGTTTAAAGGGAGCACGGCACGCAGCTTCGGGAGGAAGCCGCGATGATGACAGGCGGACTCGCAGCGGCCGCAGCTCCCAGCTGCAGCGGTCCGCAGCGTGCACTCACGATGATCCTGAGGCGGTGATAAAAGGCAGGCTCTCAGCAGCAACAGCTCCTCAGCTGCAGCGGCCCACAATAGCGATAGCGATGATCCTCGTAGCACAGACAAATGCGGGCTCTCAGCGGCAACAGCTCCTCAGCTGCAGCGGCCCACAATAGCGATAGCGATGATTCTCGTAGCACAGACAAATGCGGGCTCTCAGCGGCAACAGCTCCTCAGCTGCAGCGGCCCACAATAGCGATAGCGATGATCCTCGTAGCACAGACAAATGCGGGCTCTCAGCGGCAACAGCTCCTCAGCTGCAGTGGCCCACAATAGCGATAGCGATGATTCTCGTAGCACAGACAGATGCGGGCTCTCAGCGGCACAGCTCCTCAGCTGCGGCGGCCCACAATAGCGATAGCGATGAGTCTCCGCCCGCGTTCCCCGCAGTAGACCCAGAGCCTCTGGAATTCTCGACAGAGGCCTCACCTGCGAGTAGAACCCCTCTCAATAGGAATTCAGAAGGCGGATGGGTGAAGTCTAATGTCCCTGAGACTTCAGCAGGAGGCAAGCTCGAATCAGGCCCTTGGGTAGTTGCTTCAGCAAGATGGATGAAAGTTTCAAAGTCCTTTTCCACTCGTTACACGGACAGAGGTTCGTCTTGACATCCAGAAGTAACACACCCTGTAGGGGTTTCGACGCAGATATTTATACCCCACAGGTCTTTGTTCTCAAAAGTCACAAGTCACTGAACCCAACCAGAACTAGTTTGATGTGGTCCTGGAGCACTTTATTTACGAGGCGGCATCCTGCCTTTGAGGAAGAGGGGGTCTGCCATCAGACGCACAGTGGGGGCTGGAGCCATCATTCACCTGGCCAGGCCGAGCCCTGCTCAGACCAAAGGGTCACCCCTCCCCATACTCCAGCTGCAGATTCCGCTCTTCAACCCAGGTCGGCCTCAGCCTGCCCTGACCCTCCAAGACCAGACATCCAATACACATAACAGCAGAGCACACTGGACGACTTAGGCAAGAAAATACCTACTTCCTAGAAGTGGTATTTTCAAACGCAGAATATAAAAATAATCCTCACTAAAAGATGTATTTTAATATTCTGAGCTCAGGCATACCAAATTCGACTTTCCAAACCTGTTCCTTGGGTCAGCTAGGATTATAAGATGTAATAATCAAAACTGCCCATTCTGGCCTAAGGGAACAGATCTCCTTGCCATAGTGAAAAACGCAATGGAGTGTAATTCACTATCAGGACATGCCACACAGACCAAGGCAGGTCCTACCTTTCACATACAACGCACCCTGCCATAGGGATGACTTACATGATGCCAAGGGAAGGTTGAAGGACTGGGAAGTGGGTTCACTTTACAGTCAAAGAATGGCAGTTCTGGACTGCGCACAGACTCTACGATGGCAGGTCTGAGACACACTTTATTCGCTGGTTATGTGGGTGGCGCAATCAGCGCTGCAGGCCCACCAGCAGCATTCGGTCTACCAGCCCGGGGCACGCACGGTGCACTATACTCGGGACTAACCGGTAAATCAAATGAGCCAATTATGGGAATACCAATTCATCCAGTCAATTTACAATAGGGAGCATTCGCGCTGTAGCACTGAATGGCAGTGGCACTGAATGGCAGTGGCACAGCGCCCAGAGCATCTAACACCAGCAAACACAGAGGAGACAAAAAGCGAAAGATGGAAGGGAGACCCACGCCAATGGTGCCAGGTCTAACAAGCAGCCAGCCAGAACCATCAGATTTGACAGAGAAAGTGATCAGGGGCTGGTTCCGAGAGCAGGCCAGAATCACTGGGTAGAGACAAGGAGCCTTGCCCGGTGATGCATGGACTGTGGTACATACTCACGGGAGCCAGAATCACTGACTAGGAACAAGGAGCCTTGCCAGGTGATGCGTGGACTGTGGTACATACTCACGGGAGCCAGAATCATTGGTTAGGAACAAGGAGCTTTGCCAGGTGATGCATGAACTGTGGTACATACTCACGGGGGCCTTAATCACTGGGTAGGAACAAGGAGCCTCGCTAGGTGATGCATGAACTGTGGTACATACTCAAGGGAGCCTTGATCACTAGGTAGGATCAAGGAGCCTTGCCAGGTGATGCATGGACTGTGGTACATACTCACTGGAGCCTGAATCACTGGGTAGGATCAAGCACCCTCGCCCAGTCATGCATGGACTGTGGTACAATTCTCACGGGAGTCTGAATCACTGGGTAGGAACAAGGAGCCTTGCCAGGTGATGCATGAACTGTGTGCATACTTACGGGAGCCAGAGTCACTGGGTAGGAACAAGGAGCCTCGCCAGGTGATGCATGGACTGTGGTACATACTCACGGTAGCCAGATTCACTGGCTAGGAACAAGGAGCCTCGCCAGGTGATGCATGGACTGCGGTACATACTCACGGGTGCCTGAATCACTGGGTAGGAACAAGGCGCCTCGCCAGGTGATGCATGAACTGTGTGCATACTTACGGGAGCCAGAGTCACTGGGTAGGAACAAGGAGCCTTGCCAGGTGATGCGTGGACTGTGGTACATACTCACGGGAGCCTGAATCACTGGGTAGGAACAAGGAGCCTTGCCCGGTGATGCATGAACTGTGGTACATACTTACAGGAGCAAGAATGACTGGGTGGGAACAAGGAGCCTCGCCAAGTGATGCATGAACTGTGGTACGTACTCACGGGAGCCAGAATAACTGGGTAGCAACAAGGAGCCTTGCCAGGTCATGCATAGACTGTGGTACATACTCACGGGAGCCAGAATTACTGGGTAGGAACAAGGAGCCTCCCCAGGTGATGCATGAACTGTGGTACATACTCACGGGAGCCGGAATCGCTAGGTAGGAAGAAGGAGCCTTGCTAGGAGTTGCATGAACTGTGGTACATACTTACGGGAGCCAGAATCCCTGGGTAGGAACTAGTAGCCTTGCCAGGTGATGCATGAACTGTGGTACATACTCACGGGAGCCAGATTCACTGGCTAGGAACAAGGAGCCTCACCAGGTGATGCATGGACTGCGGTACATACTCACGGGTGCCTGAATCACTGGGTAGGAACAAGGCGCCTCGCCAGGTGATGCATGAACTGTGTGCATACTTACGGGAGCCAGAGTCACTGGGTAGGAACAAGGAGCCTTGCCAGGTGATGCGTGGACTGTGGTACATACTCACGGGAGCCTGAATCACTGGGTAGGAACAAGGAGCCTTGCCCGGTGATGCATGAACTGTGGTACATACTTACAGGAGCAAGAATGACTGGGTGGGAACAAGGAGCCTCGCCAAGTGATGCATGAACTGTGGTACGTACTCACGGGAGCCAGAATAACTGGGTAGCAACAAGGAGCCTTGCCAGGTCATGCATAGACTGTGGTACATACTCACGGGAGCCAGAATTACTGGTTAGGGAACAAGGAGCCTCCCCAGGTGATGCATGAACTGTGGTACATACTCACGGGAGCCGGAATCGCTAGGTAGGAAGAAGGAGCCTTGCTAGGAGTTGCATGAACTGTGGTACATACTACGGGAGCCAGAATCCCTGGGTAGGAACTAGTAGCCTTGCCAGGTGATGCATGAACTGTGGTACATACTCACGGGAGCCTGAATCACTGGGTAGGAACAAGGAGCCTTGCCCGGTGATGCATGAACTGTGGTACATACTCACGGGAGCCTGGATCACTGGGTAGGAACAAGGAGCCCTCCAGGTGATGCATGAACTGTGGTACATACTCACGGGAGCCTGAATCACTGGGTAGGAACAAGGAGCCTCGCCAGGTGATGCGTGGACTGTGGTACATACTCACAGGAGCCTGAATCACTGGGTAGGAACAAGGAGCCTCGCCAGGTGATGCGTGAACTGTGGTACATACTCACGGGAGCCTGAATCACTGGGTAGCAACAAGGAGCCTTGCCAGGTGAAGCATGGACTGTGGTATATGCTCATGGGAGCCTGAATCATTGGGTAGGAACAAGGAGCCTCGCCAGGTGAAGCATGAACTGTGTGCATACTTACGGGAGCCAGAGTCACTAGGTAGGAAGAAGGAGCCTTGCCAGGTAATGCATGAACTCTGGTACATACTCACGGGAGCCTGGATCACTGGGTAGGAACAAGGAGTCCCGCCGGTAATGCATGAACTGTGTTACATACTCATGGGAGCCTAAATCACTGGGTAGGAACAAGGAGCCTTGCCAGGTGATGCATGAACTGTGTGCATACTTACAGGAGCTAGAGTCACTGGGTAGGAACAAGGAGCCTTGCCAGGTGATGCATGAACTGTGTGCATACTTACAGGAGCTAGAGTCACTGGGTAGGAACAAGGAGCCTTGCCAGGTGATGCATGGACTGTGGTACATACTCACGGGTGCCAGAATCACCGGCTAGAAACAAGGAGCTTTGCCAGGTGATGCATGAACTGTGGTACATACTCACAGGAGCCTGAATCACTGAGTAGCAACAAGTAGCCTCGCCTGGTCATGCGTGGACTGTGGTACATACTCACGGGAGCCAGAATCAAAGGGTAGGAACAAGGAGCCTTGCCAGGTGATGCATCGACTGTGGTACATACTCACGGGAGCCACAGTCACTGGGTAGGAACATGGAGCCTTGCCAGGTGAGGCATGAACTGTGGTACATACTCACAGGGCCTGGATCACTTGTTAGGAACAAGGAGCCTCGCCAGGTGATGCTTGAACTGTGGTACATACTCACGGGAGCCAGAATCACTGGCTAGGAACAAGGAGCCTTGCCAGGTGAAGCATGGACTGTGGTACATACTCACGGGAGCCTGAATCACTGGGTAGGAACAAGGAGCCTTGCCAGGTGAAGCATGGACTGTGGTACATACTCGCGTGAGCCTAAATCACTGGCTAGGAACAAGGAGCCTCGCCAGGTGATGCATGAACTGTGTGCATACTTACAGGAGCTAGAGTCACTGGGTAGGAACAAGGAGCCTTGCCAGGTGATGCATGAACTGTGTGCATACTTACAGGAGCTAGAGTCACTGGGTAGGAACAAGGAGCCTTGCCAGGTGATGCATGGACTGTGGTACATACTCACGGGAGCCTGAATCACTGGCTAGGAACAAGGAGCTTCGCCAGGTGATGCATGGACTGTGGTACATACTCACGGGTGCCTGAATCACTGGCTAGGAACAAGGAGCCTCGCCAGATGATGCATGGTCTGCGGTACATACTCACGGGTGCCAGAATCCCTGGGTAGGAACTAGTAGCCTTGCCAGGTGATGCATGAACTGTGGTACATACTCACGGGAGCCTGAATCACTGGGTAGGAACAAGGAGCCTTGCCCGGTGATGCATGAACTGTGGTACATACTCACGGGAGCCTGGATCACTGGGTAGGAACAAGGAGCCTCTCCAGGTGATGCATGAACTGTGGTACATACTCACGGGAGCCTGAATCACTGGG
Source organism: Calotriton arnoldi (assembly GCA_963921515.1). Taxonomy (NCBI): domain Eukaryota; kingdom Metazoa; phylum Chordata; class Amphibia; order Caudata; family Salamandridae; genus Calotriton; species Calotriton arnoldi. Next base: position 1,625,727 of record CAWUFW010004004.1, read on the forward strand.
TAGGAACAAGGAGCCTCGCCAGGTGATGCGTGGACTGTGGTACATACTCACAGGAGCCTGAATCACTGGGTAGGAACAAGGAGCCTCGCCAGGTGATGCGTGAACTGTTGTACATACTCACGGGAGCCTGAATCACTAGGTAGGAACAAGGAGCCTTGCCAGGTGATGCATGAACTGTGGTATATACTCACATGAGCCTAAATCACTGGGTAGGAACAAGGCCTCGCCAGGTGATGCATGAACTGTGGTACATACTCACTGGAGCTTGAATCACTGGCTAGGAACAAGGAGCCTCGCCAGGTGATGCATGAACTGTGGTACATACTGACGGGAGCCAGAATCACTGGGTAGCAACAAGGAGCCTTGCCAGGTGAAGCATGGACTGTGGTACATACTCGTGTGAGCCTAAATCACTGGGTAGAAACAAGGAGCCTCACCAGGTTATGCATGAACTGTGGTACATACTCACGGGAGCCTGAATCACTGGCTAGGAACCAGGAACCTCGCCAGGTGAAGCATGAATAGTGGTACATACTCGCGGGATCCTGAATCACTGGCTAGGAACAAAGAGGCTTGCCAGGTGATGCATGAACTGTGTGCATACTTACGGGAGCCATAGTCACTGGGTAGGAACAAGGAGCCTTGCCAGGTGATGCATGAACTGTGGTACATACTCACGAGAGACAGAATCGCTGGGTAGGAACAAGGAGCCTTGCCAGGTGATGCATAAACTGTGGTACATAGTCACAGGAGCGTGAATCACTGGGTAGGAACAAGGAGCCTTGCCAGGTGATGCATGAACTGTGGTACATACTCACGGGAGCCTGAATCACTGGGTAGGAACAAGAAGCTGCGCAAGGTGATGCATGAACTGTGGTACATACTCACGGGAGACTGAATCACTGGGTAGGAACAAGGAGCCTTGCCAGGTGATGCATGAACTATGGTACATACTCACGAGAGACAGAATCGCTGGGTAGGAACAAGGAGCCTTGCCAGGTGATGCATGAACTGTGGTACCTACTCACATGAGCCTAAATCACTGAGTAGGAACAAGGAGCCTCGCCAGGTGATCCATGAACTGTGCTACATACTTACGGGAGCCTGAATCACTGGCTAGGAACAAGGAGCCTCGCCAGGTGATGCATGAACTGTGGTACATACTCACGGGAGCCAGAATCACTGGGTAGCAACAAGGAGCCTTGCCAGGTGTAGCATGAACTGTGGTACATACTCACGGGAGCCTGGATCACTGGGTAGGATCAAGGAGCCTCGTCAGGTAATGCATGAACTGTGGTACATACTCACGGGAGCCTGAATCACTGGGTAGGAACAAGGAGCCTCACCAGGTGATGCGTGGACTGTGGTACATACTCACTGGAGGCTGAATCACTTGGTAGGAACAAGGAGCCTCGCCAGGTGATGCGTGGACTGTGGTACATACTCACTGGAGCCTGAATCACTGGGTAGGAACAAGGAGCCTCGCCAGGAGATGCGTGGACTGTGGTACATACTCACGGGAGCCTGAATCACTGGTAGGAACAAGGAGCCTCGCCAGGTGATGAGTGGACTGTGGTACATACTCACGGAGCCTGAATCACTGGGTAGGAAAAGGAGCTTCCCCAGGTGATGCGTGGACTGCGGTACATACTCAAGGAGCCAGAATCACTGGGTAGCAACAAGGAGCCTCACCCGGTCATGCATGAACTGTGGTACATACTTACGGGAGCCAGAACCCCTGTGTAGGAACAAGGAGCCTTGCCAGGTGATGCATGAAGTGTGGTACATACTTACGGGAGCCTGAATCACTGGGTAGGATCAAGGAGCCTCGCCCAGTGATGCATGAACTGTGGTACATACTTACGGGGGTCAGAATCACTGGGTGGGAACATGGAGCCTCGCCAGGTGATGCATGAACTGTGGTACATACTTACGGGAGCTTGAATCACTGGGTAGGAACAAAGATCCTTGCCAGGTGATGCATGAACTGTGGTACATACTCACGGAAACCTGAATCACTGGTAGGAACAAGGAGCCTAGCCAGGTGATGCATGAACTGTGTGCATACTTACGGGATCCCAAGTCACTGGGTAGGAACAAGGAGCCTCTGCCAGGTGATGCATGAACTGTGGTACATACTCACCGAGAGACAGAATCGCTGGGTAGGAACAAGGAGCCTTGCCAGGTGATTCATGAACTGTGGTACATACTCACGGGAGCCTGAATCACTGGCTAGGAACAAGGAGCCTCACCAGGTGATGCATGAACTGTGGTACATATTCACGGGAGCCAGAATCACTGGGTAGCAACAAGGAGCCTTGCCAGGTGAAGCATGGACTGTGGTACATACTCGTGTGAGCCTAATTCACTGGGTAGGAACAAGGAGCCTCGCCAGGTGAAGCTTGAACTGTGTGCATACTTACGGGAGCCAGAGTCACTGGGTAGGAAAAAGGAGCCTTGCCAGGTGATGCATGAACTCTGGTACATACTCACGGGAGCCTGGATCACTGGGTAGGAACAAGGAGTCCCGCCCGGTAATGCATGAACTGTGTTACATACTCATGGGAGCCTAAATCACTGGGTAGGAACAAGGAGCCTTGCCAGGTGATGCATGAACTGTGTGCATACTTACAGGAGCTAGAGTCACTGGGTAGGAACAAGGAGCCTTGCCAGGTGATGCATGAACTGTGTGCATACTTACAGGAGCTAGAGTCACTGGGTAGGAACAAGGAGCCTTGCCAGGTGATGCATGGACTGTGGTACATACTCACGGGTGCCAGAATCACTGGCTAGAAACAAGGAGCTTTGCCAGGTGATGCATGAACTGTGGTACATACTTACGGGAGTCAGAATCACTGGGTAGGAACAAGGAGCCTCGCCAGGTGATGCATGAACTGTGGTACATACTCACAGGAGCCTGAATCACTGAGTAGCAACAAGTAGCCTCGCCTGGTCATGCGTGGACTGTGGTACATACTCACGGGAGCCAGAATCAAAGGGTAGGAACAAGGAGCCTTGCCAGGTGATGCATCGACTGTAGTACATACTCACGGGAGCCACAGTCACTGGGTAGGAACATGGAGCCTTGCCAGGTGAGGCATGAACTGTGGTACATACTCACAGGGCCTGGATCACTTGTTAGGAACAAGGAGCCTCGCCAGGTGATGCTTGAACTGTGGTACATACTCACGGGAGCCAGAATCACTGGCTAGGAACAAGGAGCCTTGCCAGGTGAAGCATGGACTGTGGTACATACTCACGGGAGCCTGAATCACTGGGTAGGAACAAGGAGCCTTGCCAGGTGAAGCATGGACTGTGGTACATACTCGCGTGAGCCTAAATCACTGGCTAGGAACAAGGAGCCTCGCCAGGTGATGCATGAACTGTGGTACATTCTCACGGGTGCCTGAATCACTGGCTAGGAACAAGGAGCTTCGCCAGGTGATGCATGGACTGTGGTACATACTCACGGGTGCCTGAATCACTGGCTAGGAACAAGGAGCCTCGCCAGATGATGCATGGACTGCGGTACATACTCACGGGTGCCAGAATCCCTGGGTAGGAACTAGTAGCCTTGCCAGGTGATGCATGAACTGTGGTACATACTCACGGGAGCCTGAATCACTGGGTAGGAACAAGGAGCCTTGCCCGGTGATGCATGAACTGTGGTACATACTCACGGGAGCCTGGATCACTGGGTAGGAACAAGGAGCCTCTCCAGGTGATGCATGAACTGTGGTACATACTCACGGGAGCCTGAATCACTGGGTAGGAACAAGGAGCCTCGCCAGGTGATGCGTGGACTGTGGTACATACTCACAGGAGCCTGAATCACTGGGTAGGAACAAGGAGCCTCGCCAGGTGATGCGTGAACTGTTGTACATACTCACGGGAGCCTGAATCACTGGCTAGGAACAAGGAGCCTCGCCAGGTGATGCGTGGACTGTGGTATATGCTCATGGGAGCCTGAATCACTGGGTAGGAACAAGGAGCCTCGCCAGGTTATGTATGAACTGCGGTACATACTCACGGGAGCCAGAATCGCTAGGTAGGAAGAAGGAGCCTTGCAAGGTGTTGCATGAACTGTGGTACATACTTACGGGAGCCAGAATCCCTGGGTAGGAACTAGGAGCGTTGCCCGGTGATGCATGAACTGTGGTACATAGGGGAGCCTAAGTCACTGGGTAGCAACAAGAAGCCCCGCCAGGTGATGGATGAACTGTGGTACATACTCACCGGAGCCTGGATCACTGGGTAGGAATAAGGAGCCTCGCCAGGTGAGGCATGAACTGTGCTACATACTCACGGGGGCCTGGATCACTGGGTAGGAACAAGGAGCGTCGCCCGGTGATGCATGAACTGTGGTACATACTCACGGGAGCCTGGATCACTGGGTAGGAATAAGGAGCCTCGCCAGGTGAGGCATGAACTGTGGTACATACTCACGGGGGCCTGGATCACTGGGTAGGAACAAGGAGCCTCGCCAGGTGATGCATGAACTGTGGTACATACTCACGGGAGCCAGAATCACTGGGTAGCAACATGGAGCCTTGTCAGGTGAAGCATGGACTGTGGTACATACTCACGGGAGCCTGAATCACTGGGTAAGAACAAGGACCCTCGCCAGGTGATGCGTGGACTGTGGTACATACTTACGGGAGCCTGAATCACTGGGTAGGAACAAGGAGCCTCCCCAGGTGATGTGTGGACTGTGGCGCATACTCAAGGGAGTCAGAATCACTGGGTAGCAACAAGGAGCCTCGCCTGGTCATGCGTGGACTGTGGTACATACTCATGGGAGCCAGAATCAAAGGGTAGGAACAAAGAGCCTTGCCAGGTGATGCATGGACTGTGGTACATACTCACGGGAGTCTGAATCACTAGGTAGGAACAAGGAGCCTCGCCAGGTGATGCATGAACTGTGGTACACACTCAAAGGAGCCTGAAACACTGGGTAGCAACAAGGAGCCTTGCAAGGTATTGCATGAACCCGTGGTACATACTTACGAGAGCCAGAATCCCTGTGTAGGAACTAGGAGCCTTGCCAGGTGATGCATGAACTGTGATACATACTCTCGGGAGCCTGAATCACTGGGTAGGAACAAGGAGCCTCACCAGGTGATGCATGAACTGTGGTACATGCTCACGGGAGCCTGAATCACTAGGTAGGAACAAGGAGCCTTGCCAGGTGATGCATGAACTGTGGTATATACTCACATGAGCCTAAATCACTGGGTAGGAACAAGGCCTCGCCAGGTGATGCATGAACTGTGGTACATACTCACTGGAGCTTGAATCACTGGCTAGGAACAAGGAGCCTCGCCAGGTGATGCATGAACTGTGGTACATACTGACGGGAGCCAGAATCACTGGGTAGCAACAAGGAGCCTTGCCAGGTGAAGCATGGACTGTGGTACATACTCGTGTGAGCCTAAATCACTGGGTAGAAACAAGGAGCCTCACCAGGTTATGCATGAACTGTGGTACATACTCACGGGAGCCTGAATCACTGGCTAGGAACCAGGAACCTCGCCAGGTGAAGCATGAATAGTGGTACATACTCGCGGGATCCTGAATCACTGGCTAGGAACAAAGAGGCTTGCCAGGTGATGCATGAACTGTGTGAATACTTACGGGAGCCATAGTCACTGGGTAGGAACAAGGAGCCTTGCCAGGTGATGCATGAACTGTGGTACATACTCACGAGAGACAGAATCGCTGGGTAGGAACAAGGAGCCTTGCCAGGTGATGCATAAACTGTGGTACATAGTCACAGGAGCGTGAATCACTGGGTAGGAACAAGGAGCCTTGCCAGGTGATGCATGAACTGTGGTACATACTCACGGGAGCCTGAATCACTGGGTAGGAACAAGAAGCTGCGCAAGGTGATGCATGAACTGTGGTACATACTCACGGGAGACTGAATCACTGGGTAGGAACAAGGAGCCTTGCCAGGTGATGCATGAACTATGGTACATACTCACGAGAGACAGAATCGCTGGGTAGGAACAAGGAGCCTTGCCAGGTGATGCATGAACTGTGGTACCTACTCACATGAGCCTAAATCACTGAGTAGGAACAAGGAGCCTCGCCAGGTGATCCATGAACTGTGCTACATACTTACGGGAGCCTGAATCACTGGCTAGGAACAAGGAGCCTCGCCAGGTGATGCATGAACTGTGGTACATACTCACGGGAGCCAGAATCACTGGGTAGCAACAAGGAGCCTTGCCAGGTGTAGCATGAACTGTGGTACATACTCACGGGAGCCTGGATCACTGGGTAGGATCAAGGAGCCTCGTCGGGTAATGCATGAACTGTGGTACATACTCACGGGAGCCTGAATCACTGGGTAGGAACAAGGAGCCTCACCAGGTGATGCGTGGACTGTGGTACATACTCACTGGAGGCTGAATCACTTGGTAGGAACAAGGAGCCTCGCCAGGTGATGCGTGGACTGTGGTACATACTCACTGGAGCCTGAATCACTGGGTAGGAACAAGGAGCCTCGCCAGGAGATGCGTGGACTGTGGTACATACTCACGGGAGCCTGAATCACTGGGTAGGAACAAGGAGCCTCGCCAGGTGATGAGTGGACTGTGGTACATACTCACGGGAGCCTGAATCACTGGGTAGGAAAAAGGAGCTTCCCCAGGTGATGCGTGGACTGCGGTACATACTCAAGGGAGCCAGAATCACTGGGTAGCAACAAGGAGCCTCACCCGGTCATGCATGAACTGTGGTACATACTTACGGGAGCCAGAACCCCTGTGTAGGAACAAGGAGCCTTGCCAGGTGATGCATGAAGTGTGGTACATACTTACGGGAGCCTGAATCACTGGGTAGGATCAAGGAGCCTCGCCCAGTGATGCATGAACTGTGGTACATACTTACGGGGGTCAGAATCACTGGGTGGGAACATGGAGCCTCGCCAGGTGATGCATGAACTGTGGTACATACTTACGGGAGCTTGAATCACTGGGTAGGAACAAAGATCCTTGCCAGGTGATGCATGAACTGTGGTACATACTCACGGAAACCTGAATCACTGGTAGGAACAAGGAGCCTAGCCAGGTGATGCATGAACTGTGTGCATACTTACGGGATCCCAAGTCACTGGGTAGGAACAAGGAGCCTTGCCAGGTGATGCATGAACTGTGGTACATACTCACGAGAGACAGAATCGCTGGGTAGGAACAAGGAGCCTTGCCAGGTGATTCATGAACTGTGGTACATACTCACGGGAGCCTGAATCACTGGCTAGGAACAAGGAGCCTCACCAGGTGATGCATGAACTGTGGTACATATTCACGGGAGCCAGAATCACTGGGTAGCAACAAGGAGCCTTGCCAGGTGAAGCATGGACTGTGGTACATACTCGTGTGAGCCTAATTCACTGGGTAGGAACAAGGAGCCTCGCCAGGTGAAGCTTGAACTGTGTGCATACTTACGGGAGCCAGAGTCACTGGGTAGGAAAAAGGAGCCTTGCCAGGTGATGCATGAACTCTGGTACATACTCACGGGAGCCTGGATCACTGGGTAGGAACAAGGAGTCCCGCCCGGTAATGCATGAACTGTGTTACATACTCATGGGAGCCTAAATCACTGGGTAGGAACAAGGAGCCTTGCCAGGTGATGCATGAACTGTGTGCATACTTACAGGAGCTAGAGTCACTGGGTAGGAACAAGGAGCCTTGCCAGGTGATGCATGAACTGTGTGCATACTTACAGGAGCTAGAGTCACTGGGTAGGAACAAGGAGCCTTGCCAGGTGATGCATGGACTGTGGTACATACTCACGGGTGCCAGAATCACTGGCTAGAAACAAGGAGCTTTGCCAGGTGATGCATGAACTGTGGTACATACTTACGGGAGTCAGAATCACTGGGTAGGAACAAGGAGCCTCGCCAGGTGATGCATGAACTGTGGTACATACTCACAGGAGCCTGAATCACTGAGTAGCAACAAGTAGCCTCGCCTGGTCATGCGTGGACTGTGGTACATACTCACGGGAGCCAGAATCAAAGGGTAGGAACAAGGAGCCTTGCCAGGTGATGCATCGACTGTAGTACATACTCACGGGAGCCACAGTCACTGGGTAGGAACATGGAGCCTTGCCAGGTGAGGCATGAACTGTGGTACATACTCACAGGGCCTGGATCACTTGTTAGGAACAAGGAGCCTCGCCAGGTGATGCTTGAACTGTGGTACATACTCACGGGAGCCAGAATCACTGGCTAGGAACAAGGAGCCTTGCCAGGTGAAGCATGGACTGTGGTACATACTCACGGGAGCCTGAATCACTGGGTAGGAACAAGGAGCCTTGCCAGGTGAAGCATGGACTGTGGTACATACTCGCGTGAGCCTAAATCACTGGCTAGGAACAAGGAGCCTCGCCAGGTGATGCATGAACTGTGGTACATTCTCACGGGTGCCTGAATCACTGGCTAGGAACAAGGAGCTTCGCCAGGTGATGCATGGACTGTGGTACATACTCACGGGTGCCTGAATCACTGGCTAGGAACAAGGAGCCTCGCCAGATGATGCATGGACTGCGGTACATACTCACGGGTGCCAGAATCCCTGGGTAGGAACTAGTAGCCTTGCCAGGTGATGCATGAACTGTGGTACATACTCACGGGAGCCTGAATCACTGGGTAGGAACAAGGAGCCTCGCCAGGTGATGCATGAACTGTGGTACATACTCACGGGAGCCTGGATCACTGGGTAGGAACAAGGAGCCTCGCCAGGTGATGCATGAACTGTGGTACATACTCACGGGAGCCTGAATCACTGGGTAGGAACAAGGAGCCTCGCCAGGTGATGCGTGAACTGTGGTACATACTCACAGGAGCCTGAATCACTGGCTAGGAACAAGGAGCCTCGCCAGGTGATGCATGAACTGTTGTACATACTCACGGGAGCCTGAATCACTGGCTAGGAACAAGGAGCCTCGCCAGGTGATGCATGGACTGTGGTATATACTCATGGGAGCCTGAATCACTGGGTAGGAACAAGGAGCCTCGCCAGGTTATGTATGAACTGCGGTACATACTCACGGGAGCCAGAATCGCTAGGTAGGAAGAAGGAGCCTTGCAAGGTGTTGCATGAACTGTGGTACATACTTACGGGAGCCAGAATCCCTGGGTAGGAACTAGGAGCGTTGCCCGGTGATGCATGAACTGTGGTACATAGGGGAGCCTAAGTCACTGGGTAGCAACAAGAAGCCCCGCCAGGTGATGGATGAACTGTGGTACATACTCACCGGAGCCTGAATCACTGGGTAGGAACAAGGAGCCTCGCCAGGTGATGCATGAACTGTGGTACATACTCACGGGAGCCTGAATCACTGGGTAGGAACAAGGAGCCTCGCCAGGTGATGCATGAACTGTGGTACATACTCACGGGAGCCTGGATCACTGGGTAGGAACAAGGAGCCTCGCCAGGTGATGCATGAACTGTGGTACATACTCACGGGAGCCTGAATCACTGGGTAGGAACAAGGAGCCTCGCCAGGTGATGCATGAACTGTGGTACATACTCACGGGAGCCAGAATCACTGGGTAGCAACATGGAGCCTTGTCAGGTGAAGCATGGACTGTGGTACATACTCACGGGAGCCTGAATCACTGGGTAGGAACAAGGAGCCTCGCCAGGTGATGCGTGGACTGTGGTACATACTTACGGGAGCCTGAATCACTGGGTAGGAACAAGGAGCCTCCCCAGGTGATGTGTGGACTGTGGCGCATACTCAAGGGAGTCAGAATCACTGGGTAGCAACAAGGAGCCTCGCCTGGTCATGCGTGGACTGTGGTACATACTCATGGGAGCCAGAATCAAAGGGTAGGAACAAAGAGCCTTGCCAGGTGATGCATGGACTGTGGTACATACTCACAGGAGTCTGAATCACTAGGTAGGAACAAGGAGCCTCGCCAGGTGATGCATGAACTGTGGTACACACTCACAGGAGCCTGAAACACTGGGTAGCAACAAGGAGCCTTGCAAGGTATTGCATGAACCCGTGGTACATACTTACGAGAGCCAGAATCCCTGAGTAGGAACTAGGAGCCTTGCCAGGTGATGCATGAACTGTGGTACATACTCTCGGGAGCCTGAATCACTGGGTAGGAACAAGGAGCCTCGCCAGGTGATGCATGGACTGCGGTACATACTCACGGGTGCCTGAATCACTAGGTAGGAACAAGGAGCCTTGCCAGGTGATGCATGAACTGTGGTATATACTCACATGAGCCTAAATCACTGGGTAGGAACAAGGCCTCGCCAGGTGATGCATGAACTGTGGTACATACTCACTGGAGCCTGAATCACTGGCTAGGAACAAGGAGCCTCGCCAGGTGATGCATGAACTGTGGTACATACTCACGGGAGCCAGAATCACTGGGTAGCAACAAGGAGCCTTGCCAGGTGAAGCATGGACTGTGGTACATACTCGTGTGAGCCTAAATCACTGGGTAGAAACAAGGAGCCTCACCAGGTTATGCATGAACTGTGGTACATACTCACGGGAGCCTGAATCACTGGCTAGGAACAAGGAACCTCGCCAGGTGAAGCATGAACAGTGGTACATACTCGCGGGATCCTGAATCACTGGCTAGGAACAAAGAGCCTTGCCAGGTGATGCATGAACTGTGTGCATACTTACGGGAGCCATAGTCACTGGGTAGGAACAAGGAGCCTTGCCAGGTGATGCATGAACTGTGGTACATACTCACGAGAGACAGAATCGCTGGGTAGGAACAAGGAGCCTTGCCAGGTGATGCATAAACTGTGGTACATAGTCACAGGAGCGTGAATCACTGGGTAGGAACAAGGAGCCTTGCCAGGTGATGCATGAACTGTGGTACATACTCACGGGAGCCTGAATCACTGGGTAGGAACAAGAAGCTGCGCAAGGTGATGCATGAACTGTGGTACATACTCACGGGAGACTGAATCACTGGGTAGGAACAAGGAGCCTTGCCAGGTGATGCATGAACTATGGTACATACTCACGAGAGACAGAATCGCTGGGTAGGAACAAGGAGCCTTGCCAGGTGATGCATGAACTGTGGTACCTACTCACATGAGCCTAAATCACTGAGTAGGAACAAGGAGCCTCGCCAGGTGATCCATGAACTGTGCTACATACTTACGGGAGCCTGAATCACTGGCTAGGAACAAGGAGCCTCGCCAGGTGATGCATGAACTGTGGTACATACTCACGGGAGCCAGAATCACTGGGTAGCAACAAGGAGCCTTGCCAGGTGTAGCATGAACTGTGGTACATACTCACGGGAGCCTGGATCACTGGGTAGGATCAAGGAGCCTCGCCAGGTAATGCATGAACTGTGGTACATACTCACGGGAGCCTGAATCACTGGGTAGGAACAAGGAGCCTCACCAGGTGATGCGTGGACTGTGGTACATACTCACTGGAGGCTGAATCACTTGGTAGGAACAAGGAGCCTCGCCAGGTGATGCGTGGACTGTGGTACATACTCACTGGAGCCTGAATCACTGGGTAGGAACAAGGAGCCTCGCCAGGAGATGCGTGGACTGTGGTACATACTCACGGGAGCCTGAATCACTGGGTAGGAACAAGGAGCCTCGCCAGGTGATGAGTGGACTGTGGTACATACTCACGGGAGCCTGAATCACTGGGTAGGAAAAGGAGCTTCCCCAGGTGATGCGTGGACTGCGGCACATACTCAAGGGAGCCAGAATCACTGGGTAGCAACAAGGAGCCTCACCCGGTCATGCATGAACTGTGGTACATACTTACGGGAGCCAGAACCCCTGTGTAGGAACAAGGAGCCTTGCCAGGTGATGCATGAAGTGTGGTACATACTTACGGGAGCCTGAATCACTGGGTAGGATCAAGGAGCCTCGCCCAGTGATGCATGAACTGTGGTACATACTTACGGGGGTCAGAATCACTGGGTGGGAACATGGAGCCTCGCCAGGTGATGCATGAACTGTGGTACATACTTACGGGAGCCTGAATCACTGGGTATCAAGAAGGAGCCTTGCCAGGTAATGCATGAACTGTGGTTCATACTCACGGAAGCCTGAATCACTGGCTAGGAACAAGGAGCCTTGCCAGGTGATCAATGAACTGTGGTACATACTCACGGGGGCCTGGATCACTGGGTAGGAACAAGGAGCCTTGCCAGGTGATGCATGTACTGTGGTACATACTCACGGGAGCCAGAATCACTGGCTAGTAACAAGGAGCCTCACCAGGTAATGCATGAACTGTGGTACATACTCACGGGAGCCAGAATCACTGGCTAGGAACAAGGAGCTGCGCAAGGTGATGCATGAACTGTGGTACATACTCACTGGAGCCTGAATCACTGGGTAGGAACAAGGAGCCTTGCCAGGTGATGCATGAACTGTGGTACATACTCAGGGGAGCCTGAATCACTGGGTAGGAACAAGGAGCCTTGCCAGGTGATGCATAAACTGTGGTACATACTCACGAGAGCCAGAATCGCTGGGTAGGAACAAGGAGCCTTGCCAGGTGATGCATGTACTGTGGTACATACTCACTTGAGCCTAAATCACTGGGTAGGAACAAGGAGCCTCGCCAGGTGATGCATGAGCTGTGGTACATACTCACGTGAGCCTGAATCATTGGCTAGGAACAAGGAGCCTCACCAGGTGATGCATGAACTGTGGTACATACTCACAGGAGCCTGAAACACTAGGTAGCAACAAGGAGCCTCACCAGGTGATTGCATGAACTGTGGTACATACTCACGGGAGCTTGAATCACTGGGTAGGAACAAAGATCCTTGCCAGGTGATGCATGAACTGTGGTACATACTCATGGAAACCTGAATCACTGGGTAGGAACAAGGAGCCTCGCCAGGTGATGCATGAACTGTGGTACATACTCACGGAGCCTGAATCACTGGGTAGGAACAAGGAGCCTCGCCAGGTGATGCATGAACTGTGGTACATACTCACGTGAGCCTAGAATCACTGGGTAGGAACAAGGAGCCTCGCCAGGTGATGCATGAACTGTGGTACATACTCACTGGAGCCTGAATCACTGGCTAGGAACAAGGAGCCTCGCCAGGTGAAGCATGAACTGTGGTACATACTCACGGGAGCCAGAGTCACTGGGTAGGAACAAGGAGCCTTGCCAGGTGATGCATGAACTGTGGTACATACTCACGGGAGCCTGGATCACTGGGTAGGAACAAGGAGCCTCAGCCCGGTTATGCATGAACTGTGGTACATACTCACGGGAGCCTGAATCACTGGCTAGGAACAAGGAGCCTTGCCAGGTGATGCATGAACTGTGTGCATACTCACAGGAGCCTAGAGTCACTGGCTAGGAACAAGGAGCCTTGCCAAGTGATGCATGAACTGTGTGCATACTTACAGGAGCTAGAGTCACTGGGTAGGAACAAGGAGCCTTGCCAGGTGATGCATGGACTGTGGTACATACTCACGGGTGCCAGAATCACTGGCTAGAAACAAGGAGCTTTGCCAGGTGATGCATGAACTGTGGTACATACTCACGGGAGTCAGAATCACTGGGTAGGAACAAGGAGCCTCGCCAGGTGATGCATGAACTGTGGTACATACTCACAGGAGCCTGAATCACTGGGTAGGAACAAGTAGCCTCGCCTGGTCATGCATGGACTGTGGTACATACTCACGGGAGCCAGAATCACAGGGTAGGAACAAGGAGCCTTGCCAGGTGATGCATCGAACTGTGGTACATACTCACGGGAGCCAGAGTCGCTGGGTAGGAACAAGGAGCCTTGCCAGGTGATGCATGAACTGTGGTACATACTCACATGAGCCTAAATCACTGAGTAGGAACAAGGAGCCTCGCCAGGTGATGCATGAACTGTGGTACATACTCGCGGGAGCCTGAATCACTGGCTAGAACAAGGAGCCTCACCAGGTGATCCATGAACTGTGGTACATACTCACGGGAGCCAGAATCACTGGGTAGCAACAAGGAGCCTTGCCAGGTGTAGCATGAACTGTGGTACATACTCACGGGAGCCTGGATCACTGGGTAGGATCAAGGAGCCTCGCCAGGTTATGCATGAACTGTGGTACATACTCACGGGAGCCTGAATCACTGGGTAGGAACAAGGAGCCTCACCAGGTGATGCGTGGACTGTGGTACATACTCACTGGAGGCTGAATCACTTGGTAGGAACAAGGAGCCTCGCCAGGTGATGAGTGGACTGTGGTACATACTCACTGGAGCCTGAATCACTGGGTAGGAACAAGGAGCCTCGCCAGGAGATGCGTGGACTGTGGTACATACTCACGGGAGCCTGAATCACTGGGTAGGAACAAGGAGCCTCGCCAGGTGATGAGTGGACTGTGGTACATACTCACGAAAGCCTGAATCACTGGGTAGGAAAAAGGAGCTTCCCCAGGTGATGTGTGGACTGCGGTACATACTCAAGGGAGCCAGAATCACTGGGTAGCAACAAGGAGCCTCACCCGGTCATGCATGAACTGTGGTACATACTTACGGGAGCAAGAACCCCTGTGTAGGAACAAGGAGCCTTGCCAGGTGATGCATGAAGTGTGGTACATACTTACGGGAGCCTGAATCACTGGGTAGGATCAAGGAGCCTCGCCCAGTGATGCATGAACTGTGGTACATACTTACGGGGGTCAGAATCACTGGGTGGGAACATGGAGCCTCGCCAGGTGATGCATGAACTGTGGTACATACTTACGGGAGCCTGAATCACTGGGTATCAAGAAGGAGCCTTGCCAGGTAATGCATGAACTGTGGTTCATACTCACGGAAGCCTGAATCACTGGCTAGGAACAAGGAGCCTTGCCAGGTGATCAATGAACTGTGGTACATACTCACGGGGGCCTGGATCACTGGGTAGGAACAAGGAGCCTTGCCAGGTGATGCATGTACTGTGGTACATACTCACGGGAGCCAGAATCACTGGCTAGTAACAAGGAGCCTCACCAGGTAATGCATGAACTGTGGTACATACTCACGGGAGCCAGAATCACTGGCTAGGAACAAGGAGCTGCGCAAGGTGATGCATGAACTGTGGTACATACTCACTGGAGCCTGAATCACTGGGTAGGAACAAGGAGCCTTGCCAGCTGATGCATGAACTGTGGTACATACTCAGGGGAGCCTGAATCACTGGGTAGGAACAAGGAGCCTTGCCAGGTGATGCATAAACTGTGGTACATACTCACGAGAGCCAGAATCGCTGGGTAGGAACAAGGAGCCTTGCCAGGTGATGCATGTACTGTGGTACATACTCACTTGAGCCTAAATCACTGGGTAGGAACAAGGAGCCTCGCCAGGTGATGCATGAGCTGTGGTACATACTCACGGGAGCCTGAATCATTGGCTAGGAACAAGGAGCCTCACCAGGTGATGCATGAACTGTGGTACATACTCGCGGGAGCCTGAATCACTGGCTAGAACAAGGAGCCTCACCAGGTGATGCATGAACTGTGGTACATACTCACGGGAGCTTGAATCACTGGGTAGGAACAAAGATCCTTGCCAGGTGATGCATGAACTGTGGTACATACTCACGTAAACCTGAATCACTGGTAGGAACAAGGAGCCTTGCCAGGTGATTCATGAACTGTGGTACATACTCCCTGAGCCTAAATCACTGGGTAGGAACAAGGCCTCGCCAGGTGATAAGTGAACTGTGGTACATACTCACGGGAGCCTGAATCACTGGCTAGGAACAAGGAGCCTCACCAGGTGATGCATGAACTGTGGTACGAATTCACGGGAGCCAGAATCACTGGGTAGCAACAAGGAGCCTTGCCAGGTGAAGCATGGACTGTGGTACATACTCGTGTGAGCCTAATTCACTGGGTAGGAACAAGGAGCCTCGCCAGGTGAAGCATGAACTGTGTGCATACTTACGGGAGCCAGAGTCACTGGGTAGGAAGAAGGAGCCTTGCCAGGTGATGCATGAACTCTGGTACATACTCACGGGAGCCTGGATCACTGGGTAGGAACAAGGAGTCCAGCCCGGTAATGCATGAACTGTGTTACATACTCATGGGAGCCTAAATCACTGGGTAGGAACAAGGAGCCTTGCCAGGTGATGCATGAACTGTGTGCATACTTACAGGAGCTAGAGTCACTGGGTAGGAACAAGGAGCCTTGCCAAGTGATGCATGAACTGTGTGCATACTTACAGGAGCTAGAGTCACTGGGTAGGAACAAGGAGCCTTGCCAGGTGATGCATGGACTGTGGTACATACTCACGGGTGCCAGAATCACTGGCTAGAAACAAGGAGCTTTGCCAGGTGATGCATGAACTGTGGTACATACTTACGGGAGTCAGAATCACTGGGTAGGAACAAGGAGCCTCGCCAGTTGATGCATGAACTGTGGTACATACTCACAGGAGCCTGAATCACTGGGTAGCAACAAGTAGCCTCGCCTGGTCATGCGTGGACTGTGGTACATACTCACGGGAGCCAGAATCAAAGGGTAGGAACAAGGAGCCTTGCCAGGTGATGCATCGACTGTGGTACATACTCACGGGAGCCAGAGTCACTGGGTAGGAACATGGAGCCTTGCCAGGTGAGGCATGCACTGTGGTACATACTCACGGGGCCTGGATCACTTGGTAGGAACAAGGAGCCTTGCCAGGTGATGCTTGAACTGTGGTACATACTCACGGGAGCCAGAATCACTGGCTAGGAACAAGGAGCCTTGCCAGGTGAAGCATGGACTGTGGTACATACTCACGGGAGCCTGAATCACTGGGTAGGAACAAGGAGCCTTGCCAGGTGAAGCATGGACTGTGGTACATACTCGCGTGAGCCTAAATCACTGGCTAGGAACAAGGAGCCTCGCCAGGTGATGCATGAACTGTGGTACATACTCACTGTAGCCTGAATCACTGGGTAGGAACAAGGAGCCTCGCCAGGTGATGCATGAACTGTGGTACATTCTCACGGGTGCCTGAATCACTGGCTAGGAACAAGGAGCTTCGCCAGGTGATGCATGGACTGTGGTACATACTCACGGGTGCCTGAATCACTGGCTAGGAACAAGGAGCCTCGCCAGGTGATGCATGGACTGCGGTACATACTCACGGGTGCCTGAATCACAGGCTAGGAACAAGGATCCTTGCCAGGTGATTCATGAACTGTGGTACAAACTCACAGGAGCCTGAATCACTGGCTAGGAACAAGGAGCCTCGCGCCAGGTGATGCATGAACTGTGGTACATACTCACGGGAGCCAGAATCACTGGGTAGCAACAAGGAGCCTCACCAGGTGAAGCATGGACTGTGGTTCATATTCGCGTGAGCTTAAATCACTGGGTAGGAACAAGGAGCCTTGCCAGGTTATGCATGAACTGTGGTACATACTCACGGGAGCCTGAATCACTGGCTAGAAACAAGGAGCTTTGCCAGGTGATGCATGAACTGTGGTACATACTTACGGGAGTCAGAATCACTGGGTAGGAACAAGGAGCCTCGCCAGTTGATGCATGAACTGTGGTACATACTCACAGGAGCCTGAATCACTGGGTAGCAACAAGTAGCCTCGCCTGGTCATGCGTGGACTGTGGTACATACTCACGGGAGCCAGAATCAAAGGGTAGGAACAAGGAGCCTTGCCAGGTGATGCATCAACTGTGGTACATACTCACGGGAGCCAGAGTCACTGGGTAGGAACATGGAGCCTTGCCAGGTGAGGCATGCACTGTGGTACATACTCACGGGGCCTGGATCACTTGGTAGGAACAAGGAGCCTTGCCAGGTGATGCTTGAGCTGTGGTACATACTCACGGGAGCCAGAATCACTGGCTAGGAACAAGGAGCCTTGCCAGGTGAAGCATGGACTGTGGTACATACTCACGGGAGCCTGAATCACTGGGTAGGAACAAGGAGCCTTGCCAGGTGAAGCATGGACTGTGGTACATACTCGCGTGAGCCTAAATCACTGGCTAGGAACAAGGAGCCTCGCCAGGTGATGCATGAACTGTGGTACATACTCACTGTAGCCTGAATCACTGGGTAGGAACAAGGAGCCTCGCCAGGTGATGCATGAACTGTGGTACATTCTCACGGGTGCCTGAATCACTGGCTAGGAACAAGGAGCTTCGCCAGGTGATGCATGGACTGTGGTACATACTCACGGGTGCCTGAATCACTGGCTAGGAACAAGGAGCCTCGCCAGGTGATGCATGGACTGCGGTACATACTCACGGGTGCCTGAATCACAGGCTAGGAACAAGGATCCTTGCCAGGTGATTCATGAACTGTGGTACAAACTCACGGGAGCCTGAATCACTGGCTAGGAACAAGGAGCCTCGCGCCAGGTGATGCATGAACTGTGGTACATACTCACGGGAGCCAGAATCACTGGGTAGCAACAAGGAGCCTCACCAGGTGAAGCATGGACTGTGGTTCATATTCGCGTGAGCTTAAATCACTGGGTAGGAACAAGGAGCCTTGCCAGGTTATGCATGAACTGTGGTACATACTCACGGGAGCCTGAATCACTGGCTAGGAACAAGGAGCCTCGCCAGGTGATGCATGAACTGTGGTACATACTCACTGTAGCCTGAATCACTGGGTAGGAACAA
Source organism: Calotriton arnoldi (assembly GCA_963921515.1). Classification (NCBI taxonomy): domain Eukaryota; kingdom Metazoa; phylum Chordata; class Amphibia; order Caudata; family Salamandridae; genus Calotriton; species Calotriton arnoldi. The sequence goes on from CAWUFW010004004.1 coordinate 1,644,321, forward strand.
GGAGCCTCGCCAGGTGATGCATGAACTGTGGTACATACTCACGGGTGCCTGAATCACTGGGTAGGAACAAGGAGCCTCGCCAGGTGATGCATGAACTGTGGTACATACTCACGGGGGCCTGAATCACTGGCTAGGAACAAGGAGCCTTGCCAGGTGATGCATGAACTGTGGTACATACACACGGGAGCCTGAATCACTGGGTAGGAACAAGGAGCTTTGCCAGGTGATGCATGAACTGTGGTACATTCTCACGGGAGCCTGAATCACTGGCTAGGAACAAGGAACCTCGCCAGGTGATGCATGAACTGCGGTACATACTCACGGGTGCCTGAATCACTGGCTAGGAACAAGGAGCCTCGGTAGGTGATGCATGGACTGCAGTAGATACTCACGGGTGCCTGAATCACTGGCTAGGAACAAGGAGCCTCGCCAGGTGATGCATGGACTGCGGTACATACTCACGGGTGCCTGAATCACTGGGTAGGAACAATGAGCTTCGCAAGGTGATGCATAGACTGCGGTACATACGGGTGCCTGAATCACTGGGTAGGAGCAAGGAGCCTCGCCAGGTGATGCATTAACTGTGGTACATACTCACGAGAGACAGAATCACTGGCTAGGAACAAGGAGCCTTGCCAGGTGATGCATGAACTGTGGTACATACCCAAGGGAACCTGAATCACTGGCTAGGAACAAGGAGCTTTGCCAGGTGATGCATGAACTGTGGTACATACTTACGGGAGTCAGAATCAGTGGGTGGGAACAAGGAGCCTTGCCAGGTGATGCATGAATTGTGGTACATACTTATGGGAGTCAGTATCACTGGCTAGGAACAAGGAGCTTTGCCAGGTGATGCATGAACTGTGGTACATACTCACGGGAGTCATAATCACTGGGTGGGAACAAGGAGCCTTGCCAGGTGATGCATGAACTGTTGTACATACTCAAAGGAGCTTGAATCACAGGGTAGGAACAAGGAGCCTCGCCAGGTGATGCATGAACTGTGGTACATACTCACTGTAGCCTGAATCACTGGGTAGGAACAAGGAGCCTCGCCAGGTGATGCATGAACTGTGGTACATACTCACTGTAGCCTGAATCACTGGGTAGGAACAAGGAGCCTCGCCAGGTGATGCATGAACTGTGGTACATTCTCACGGGTGCCTGAATCACTGGCTAGGAACAAGGAGCTTCGCCAGGTGATGCATGGACTGTGGTACATACTCACGGGTGCCTGAATCACTGGCTAGGAACAAGGAGCCTCGCCAGGTGATGCATGGACTGCGGTACATACTCACGGGTGCCTGAATCACAGGCTAGGAACAAGGATCCTTGCCAGGTGATTCATGAACTGTGGTACATACTCACGGGAGCCTGAATCACTGGCTAGGAACAAGGAGCCTCGCGCCAGGTGATGCATGAACTGTGGTACATACTCACGGGAGCCAGAATCACTGGGTAGCAACAAGGAGCCTCACCAGGTGAAGCATGGACTGTGGTTCATATTCGCGTGAGCTTAAATCACTGGGTAGGAACAAGGAGCCTTGCCAGGTTATGCATGAACTGTGGTACATACTCACGGGAGCCTGAATCACTGGCTAGGAACAAGGAGCCTCGCCAGGTGATGCGTGAACTGTGGTACATACTCACTGTAGCCTGAATCACTGGGTAGGAACAAGGAGCCTCGCCAGGTGATGCATGAACTGTGGTACATACTCACGGGTGCCTGAATCACTGGGTAGGAACAAGGAGCCTCGCCAGGTGATGCATGAACTGTGGTACATACTCACGGGGGCCTGAATCACTGGCTAGGAACAAGGAGCCTCGCCAGGTGATGCATGAACTGTGGTACATACACACGGGAGCCTGAATCACTGGGTAGGAACAAGGAGCTTCGCCAGGTGATGCATGAACTGTGGTACATTCTCACGGGAGCCTGAATCACTGGCTAGGAACAAGGAACCTCGCCAGGTGATGCATGAACTGCGGTACATACTCACGGGTGCCTGAATCACTGGCTAGGAACAAGGAGCCTCGGTAGGTGATGCATGGACTGCAGTAGATACTCACGGGTGCCTGAATCACTGGCTAGGAACAAGGAGCCTCGCCAGGTGATGCATGGACTGCGGTACATACTCACGGGTGCCTGAATCACTGGGTAGGAACAAGGAGCCTCGCAAGGTGATGCGTAGACTGCGGTACATACGGGTGCCTGAATCACTGGGTAGGAGCAAGGAGCCTCGCCAGGTGATGCATTAACTGTGGTACATACTCAAGGGAACCTGAATCATTGGGTAGGAACAAGGAGTCTCGCCAGGTTATGCATAAACTTTGGTACATACTCACGAGAGACAGAATCACTGGCTAGGAACAAGGAGCCTTGCCAGGTGATGCATGAACTGTGGTACATACCCAAGGGAACCTGAATCACTGGCTAGGAACAAGGAGCTTTGCCAGGTGATGCATGAACTGTGGTACATACTTACGGGAGTCCGAATCAGTGGGTGGGAACAAGGAGCCTTGCCAGGTGATGCATGAATTGTGGTACATACTTATGGGAGTCAGAATCACTGGCTAGGAACAAGGAGCTTTGCCAGGTGATGCATGAACTGTGGTACATACTCACGGGAGTCATAATCACTGGGTGGGAACAAGGAGCCTTGCCAGGTGATGCATGAACTGTTGTACATACTCAAAGGAGCTTGAATCACTGGGTAGGAACAAGGAGCCTCGCCAGGTGATGCATGAACTGTGGTACATACTTATGGGAGTCAGAATCATTGGCTAGGAACAAGGAGCTTTGCCAGGTGATGCATGAACTGTGGTACATACTCACGGGAGTCATAATCACTGGGTGGGAACAAGGAGCCTTGCCAGGTGATGCATGAACTGTTGTACATACTCAAAGGAGCTTGAATCACTGGGTAGGAACAAGGAGCCTCGCCAGGTGATGCATGAACTGTGGTACATACTTACGGGAGTCAGAATAACTGGCTATGAACAAGGAGCTTTGCCAGGTGATGCATGAACTGTGGTACCTACTCACATGAGCCTAAATCACTGGGTAGGAACAAGGAGCCTTGCCAGGTGATGCATGAACTGTGGTACATACTCACAGGAGCCTGAATCACTGCACCCACATATGATGTGGCCAGGCACTGATTGACCAGATCGGCGTTCATGAAGGAACACGATGCTTCACACCGGCGTTACTGGTTTCTGATGTCACGGCTCGAAAGCGTTGCAAGGAAATGAATCTGGTCAGGTGAACAGCTCCACTCCTTGGCATGAATATAGGCAGCCATGCCTTCTGGCGATTATTCACCTTCCTGAAGAATATTGCCACAACCACTGAAAATGAACAGTGGGCCTCAAATGATAAGAAAGCTGTGAACCGAAGCAGGTCACCAGCACAGTGCCATTTATGTTGTATTCCACAAGAGCCAAACCTTACACGACAAGAAGTTCCAGAAGTATTCCAAGAAAAAGAGCCCCATCATAGGTGCGTCTATACTGAGAAAATCGTCCTCTTCAACCCATTAGGTTCCACACCTCGAGTGGAAGTCAAACCAGAGAACAGAAGTTTGCTTATGTGTGGGAGCTTAAACAAGGAAAAATAACATTTGAGATTGAGGCTTACCATAACTGTAAGAATACATAGTTGAAAAACATACAAAAAATATTAAGGCAACAAAACAAACGTTATTCTTGGACACTAAAAATCTGACTGCATCCGAAAGATATTGAGAATATTTGATACAGAATGCTATATTCAACTTGCACCTCGCATTTCTACAGGACAACCCCCTTGCATGCAATTTAGAAACTCACTCTCGAAAACTCATCTTCGTGCAATTGAAGAGGCATATGGTGTTCACGATATGCAGTCCTTGTTAGCCGATAATGATGTGATGGTCCGGTCCCCTCTACATATTTTATATTTCATATCAAGTTGACGGAAGAATTGAAAAAGGAGTTGCTCAGTGCAATTATAGTCTCCTCACTTTTTGGGTTAAATTACCTCAGTAGGGGTCATTCAAACAATCTTGACAATCAGGATCTGTGGGGTGCCTAAAGATGTCTTTACAATGTTTGAAAAAGTATGACGTAACTCAATGACATTTATCCTTCAAGTGGAATTCCTCCATAAACGTATTCATGAAATCCCCAAAAATGCACATCAGATACTTTGAATTTTCTTCAGTTTGTCAAAATTGAATAATTGACAAAACTTGCAAAATTGCATAATTCATCTACAAAAGAGCTCACAGATGTTTCACAGAACTTGCTTCATCAGGATGGCAAACGTGAAACAAATTGAGGTTATGCACAAATGTGGAAAATTACAAAACAAATGTATTAATTACTCATGAAAGCCATCTCGAATGCATAAAATGTTCTATCATTCGCTGTGATAACGAAAAAGGAAGACATTAAAATTAAGTATAAGAAAAAAATAATTTTAACAAAATGTTTGTACACTTGGAGCTCTATTTTGACATGTATTCTTGCACGATCAATTATACTGAAGGTCATGGAAAGACCCTTAAAGGTTTGTGCTGTAAAAGGGCCCACACTGTGTCGACTCAATTATATCCCTCCCTTTATAATTATCTATAATTTGTTACACAGTATAAAGCTAAATGCTCAAGTCTGTAGTTTAATATTGATTAATTTTAAAGTATTAAAAATGCTAGCTGGTACTGCATATAATGCATGTGCCAAACAAATCTATATTTTTTTATAATCTCAAAGTGGTCAAACCATTAAAAAAACATCATAGTAATTTGTCTTTCTTTCTTTCAGGTCAGGATAGTTAATGATTATGTATGCCTGTGCATCTTTTGTGTTTCCACATTTTTTTTTTCTTGGATGGCAGTGAGCTGCCTTAGACTTAATGGGGACAAAACAGAGGTTTTTGTAGTTGGTAACACTCCATCTCTGTGGGACCAACTTACCTGACCTCCGTCCCTAGGAGATCGTCCTCCCCCCAAACCAGAAGTGAAAAGTTTGGGCGTTATTCTGGACAGCCATTTCACTATGGCCCTACAAGTAAAGAAAGTCATAGCGATTTGCTTCGGCCTTCTTAGAGCCCTGAGGAAAACGATTAAATGGCTCCCCATGGAGGTACGAAGAACAGTGATACAGGGACTTACACCATCTTGCCTTGATGATGGCAATTCTCTGTTTCTTGTCAGTCCACCTTCAGTGACTAAAAGCTGCAGATCATCCAGAATGCAGTGGCCCGAGTGTTGCTTGATGTCCCCAAGTTTCAGTCAGCTCGCCCAGCGCTTGCCACACTGCACTGGCTGGCAGTAAACAAAATAACTCAATTTAAATCATTATGCATTGCTCATCGTGCTAAACATAGAGCAGGCCCACAGATTCTTCATCACCTGATCAACTCCTACAAGACTAACAGAGAACTTAGGTCAACTAAGCTAGGTCGTCTTACAGTTCCAAGAATTAAGAGAGCCAGAGGTGGCCGTCTTTTTCCTACCTGGCTCTCAAACTATGGAACTCCTTACCCATTAGTCTTAGACTCCATGATAATTTATTAAGCTTTAGAAAGCAACTGAAGACATTTTTGTATGCTTAATTGGTCAGGTCTCCAGCAAGGATGGCTAGTGCTGGGAAGCCCGACTCTGGTAGCTATACACTCAACAAATGCTGTTAATAATACTAATACTTCATCTTATTATTGCCGGGACACATAGCAGACCATAATACGATCTGGATTTAGTCACAAACATGCACCTAAATCAATCCAAACCAGTGTGACTATGAAGTGTACTGTAGTGCTTAGTTGCTTACATGGAATTAAGGCCTAAATGATGTATTGTTGCTCTTTATGTATGTGTTTTAATGTGGAGAATGTGTGCTGACAATTACTGGTATTCGTTGTCTAGGAGAAGCGACCCGGTAACAGAAGCTCTCCATGTTTATAGTTAACTTATTCACATTGGTGGCTTCCCATTCAAAATTGTGTTTTTACCTGTTAACCCTATCATTTTGAATAAAAAAGCTGCTTTTAAACATCCAAATATTCTTAATACTTTGTCATTGTGCAGAATAAGCAATAAGGCCTCACCACCTACAGTTTTGTGGATTGCGACGGCCTATGCACAATATTGGGTGCAAGATCACAGCTCTTGTTCTTTATCTTGTGAGACAGCCTCGGACCAAGACACATTAGATAGCGGTTCTTGTTATTAATCTTGAAACACCTCATGTTGGCCATCTATGAGCTAGCTCATCCCGATCACGACGTCCTAAATCTCAGTGCAACATTTCTCATAAGGTTAGGCTTGCACTGCACCCTAACACATCAATCAATTAGCATTTGTTAACCATGCATCTGCTTCAAGCAGAAGCGCCCGGCACTCAGAGCCGACACAGAGATCCTACTGCATTATCCTATCATGCATACATTAAAGAAAAACCCACTTACTCTGCCACTCTCCTGCAGCGCCTGACTGGTGGAGTTGCAGACTGGTGATGTGGCAAAGCTGCTTGCTTATCTGGGAAACAGACACCTTTGCCAATCACCACAGAAAAACGTGCACCTGCAAAATGCCCTACGTATAAATTACATTTTTCATAAGCTATGGCTGAAGGTGAATTGTGCAAAGTAACCAGCAGCTGAAGGGGCTGAACCAAAGTCCTCTATGTTTTATTGATAATATGTTCTCAGGCAGAGAACTAAAACTGTCTGTCACCAAATGTAAAACGTACAGGTAATCCTGTAGGATGTTTGTAAACCATTCAAAAGACTCCTGACTAAAAGAACATAGTAACTACAAAATGGTTTCCCCATGATAACAACCAGGCTGTAATCTAATCTGAAGAATCTGATGGATCGAAGATCTCAGTTCTCCTGTAATCGATTGGCTGTTTTTGAGCTCCAGCCTGCTTAAAATCATGAAGATTTTACACCACTGGGCTTTCCCCAGTCATTGTACAGACTAGTACATGTTTGTCATTCAAGGTTTCCAGATATTGCTTTAAGTTGGACTTCTTGACTTTTGCCAGTAATGGGGCAGATTAACATTTTTCATTCAGTGCACATGCTGGCACTTGCCTATCAGAGACCAATGTCACATCTTTCTGCTACTTGACTGCCATTGATCGCTTGCCTGTAGCATGACTGTCCTTCTTTCACAAGTGGCAGCTGAGATGCTTTTTGCTTAGTTAAAAAAATATTTTTCCTAATATTTTTTTCCATTTGTTGTCAGGTATGTCAGACTCGGGAAGTATGCTTGTGAAAGAGTCCACTACATGCTGTGAAAACAAGACCTTTATTCCAAAGTCTGTCCTTAACCAATACCAAATACTCCAAATTGATGACAAGCACACCCTCTCCACTGATGGTAAAAAGGCATTTAAAAGAATTGGGAATCGTCTATACCATCAGAAATACCATACAATAAAGAAGCGCTTTCCTTGTACCTACTGTGGAAAGAGTTTCACTCAGAAGTCCTATCTTCTTCGTCACCAGAGAACCCATACTGGTGAGAAGCCCTTTTCCTGCACTGAATGTCCGAAGAGTTTTACTTTGTTGTCAATTCTTCAGAGTCACCATAGAAGTCACACGGGTGAGAAACCTTATCTCTGCACTGAATGTGGGAAAAGCTTTACTCAGCATGCAGGACTTAAGCGTCACCAGAAAATACACACAGGTGAGACTGAGAAACTCTTTTACTGCTCTGAATGTGGGAAGTGCTTTGTGTACAAGTCAGATCTTCAGCGTCATCAAAGAATCCATATTAAGAAGAGCATTGTGTTTAAATTAGACTTTCAAAAAGACCAGAGAATTCAAAATGATGAAAAGAGCTTTATCTGTACTGAATGTGGGAAGTGCTTTACTCACCAAACAGCACTCAAACGTCACCTGAAAATCCACAAGGGTGCAATTGAGAAACCCTTTCCCTGCAGCGAGTGTGGGAAGTGCTTTGTGTACAAGTCAGATTATCTGCGTCACCAAAGAAGCCATATTAAGAAGAGCTTTGAGTTTACATTAGACTTCCAAAACGAACAGCGAATTCAAAATTATGAGAAGCCCTTTCCCTGCACTGAATGTGGGAAGTGCTTTACTCAGAAAACAGGACTCAAACGCCACCTAAAAATCCATACAGGTGGAATTGAGAAACCCTTTCCCTGCAGCGAATGTGGGAATAGGTTTGTGTATAAGTCAGATTTTGAACGTCACCAGAGAAGCCACACTGGTGAGAAGCCCTTTATTTGCACTGAATGTGGAAAAAGCTTTATACGAAGGTCAGTTCTTCGACATCACCAGATAAGCCACAAAGAAGCCACTTTTATGCAATCATTGTGAAGAGAGTTTTAATCAGCCACAAGTTTTAAACATCAGATAATCCACACAGGTGTGAAACAATTTTCCTGAATTGAATGTGTGAAGAGTTTTATTTGAGACAGACCTTCAGTATCATCGGAGAGTTCACATGGTTGAGGAGCCATTTTCTTACACTTAGTATGTGAAGAGCCTGGTGATTATGTGATCTTCATTGTCACCAGACTTTTCACACGAGTGAGAAGCCATTTGCATTCACAGAATGCGGCAAGAGTTTTGTTAAAAAAGAACCTTCTATGGCACCATATTGTCAAAATTGGGTTGGAACCCTAAAAAGATAGTTTCACAAAAGACATCTTCAACATCACAAGATAATTCTCACGAGGACTGGGCTTTTTAACAGATCATCAACTTCAAATGAAAATTCATATGGGTTGACATCTTAATCCCAACACTAATGATGAGAAAAGACTTTTACAAAACGTTCATTTACAACATCGCAAGAGAATTCTCCAAGGAGGTTGCAGCTGTCTCAGAGCACTGCTGTAAAGAGATTTCTGAAGCACAAAGAATGCTGCCCTTAAGAAATGCTGCACTCAAGTATGTTCTTCTATGGAATAGGTGTGAAAAAAGCTTTATTTAAAGGAGATGTGCTTCAACACGTAGAAATTCAGACAGGAATGACACAATTTTCCTGCACAGTTAGTGTGAGAACTACACGGGTTGCTCCCCCATACATAGATTTCCATTATGTGATTTTGCCTATTTTTCTTTCATTATAGACATATTTTGATCATTCTTAATTGGCTGCCATCAGTTCACATTCTGCTAAATTGTTTGCTTTTCTTACTGTGGATCAAAATCTAAAAATACATTTCAGTGTCTATGTATAAAGCAAACATAGGCTAAAGGCAGTTGAGTGCTTTAAAGTGTGAAAGGCAAAGACAGAGTGATTGGAGGGGCAGCAGCGTTCTGCGATCAGAAGTGGACTGTTCAAGCATCATGATGCGCTCTTTAAAGAGGTGTCTTCAGCTGTTTCCTAAAATGGACTAGGATTGGGGCACAGAGTTGATGTGGCACCTGAGGCTGTCTTGAAAGTGGTTGTTACTATTGTCTAATGTGGCTGCACTTTCACTGTTGCTTCATAGCTGGGGATGGTTTATGTAGTGATATACCATTGTGCTTTCCCCACAAACCTGTGGATTTCACTATGGACATGTTCTCATATCCAACTTCAGTGGGTGATTGTAAAGAATGTCATATAATGTGTCCTTTGCACAGCATAACTTGGTTGACTTATGTGGAGGTCATTGTCCTCACATTGAAGGTCGGGGGGTAGTTTAGCCTCCTGGAGTCTACAATGAAAGTTGGGCTTTAGGCTGAAGGGAGGTGTCCATCCATAAGTAAACTTTGAATAGAGCGCATCTCCTGCTCATCTCCCATTAAAACACTTCCAGGATGCTGAGAAATCGCTGCTGCTGCTTGTGAAGACTATCATATGTGTCTAGGTTTGGATTAGATGCCCTATCCCGCATGAGACAGTTGGAGACTGGAGCGATTTATCCTTGGACCCCATTAGAGAATCTCAGATAAAACACTTTCTTTTCATATACTCCTGCCCTTTTGTTTTTTTATAACCAATTGAAGAATAAATATATCTTACTGTTTTTGAAATCGCTGGTTTTATGAAATGTATTGCCTTTATTTCTTAGGTCCCTGTCTGACCTAGCGGCTAGTTTCGCAATGGAATTGTTTTTCGAAAGGTCTTAAATGGGCTCTTTGTCATAACATTGTATACAAAACTATTGGCCTTCACCAATCACAAATATAGGATCTATAACTGCACAATACCATCGACGGTAACATACATACTGGGGAGCAGATTTACTGCCATAGCTCCACTTCTATTTACCTTAACAATTTTGTGCAAGTTGCAATGCTGTGGTGAACAAAGCTGCAGACTGATATTTAAAATGTAATATTGTTACCACACCTTTAGATGTAGGTTTCAATTTTAATTCTATGTGTTCATTTATTGTACTCTGGAGGGCATGGATTTGATTCTTTATTCTATTTTAAGGTGACATTGATTTCTGCTTTTATATAAAATGAACAAAGAGTACTAATATGGGTATTATGCCGTGTATGTATGGTATATGTTGTAATGCATCTGTTTTTATCCTGTACATCTTTAATGCATTATTCTCATATTGTAAATAAACAATATCTCTTTCAGTGATACTTTCAAATATAATAAATCACATAATGGTATTGCGTGACTAACAAGTCTGATTTCTAGAAATCTGTGGGGGCTCTACCGAAGAGTTACTGGGACTAGAATTAACAATATCTCATAGTGAGAGGGCGAGGACCTGAAAAGGTATTTACGGAGTGACTGATGGAGTTCTCAAGTTCGCAGGGCTTCAATGAACAGCTCCGCCAGCCGAGGCGCTAGACTGGTGGAAAAGGTTTTATATTACTCTATTGGCAGTCCGTTGAGGCCCAGTGTTTTGTTTCCAGCAAGATCTTGGATAGCCTGCTTGACATCAGCTGGTGAGATCACGTTATCTAGGTTATCTCTGGTTGTGGCAGGGATTCGAGGGAGGTCAAGGTTAGATAGGAAAGCATCTAGTGCACCTTCTGGTTTGGGGAGGGGGCCCCGTATAGGGACGAGTGGTAGCTGAGGAAGGCCTGGAATATTTTGCATTGGGCATAGAGAAGAGCGCCTCCATTGGAGGCGATTTCTAATATGAGACTCTCACTGGAGTCCTGTCAGCTCAAGCTAGGAAGCGACCAGATTTGTCCACTTCCCTGTGCATCTTTGTCGCATATGCAGCAAAGTTGAAGCCGCGCAGCCACTCCAGAAGGGCTGCGTGTTGTGTCTTAGCCTCTGTGAGCACAGGGCCTTTAGTGACGTCGCAGCCTACAGCTCTCTCCAGGCGTGGCAAGAGCTGATCCATCTGTGTGATTTCTTTATCTAATGTCCTACTTACTCCCACTATCTCCTGCAAGCAAATCCTCAGTGTGACTACTTTATAGGCACCCCATTAAATTGTCCTTGTAGATGCCATATTGTGGTTCTGAGCAAAGTAACGCTGAATGTGGGATTCCTTTCTTTCGCAGACAGCCAGGTCTCTCAGACAATCTGGTGGGAGCCGCCATGTGGGCATTGGGGGAGGTGGAGCGTTCCACTGCAGGTCTGTGATGTGGGCATCGTGATCTGAGATGATATGGCCTAAGTAGTCAGTGTGGCGGACTGAGGGAAGCAAGGGGAGGGAGCATAACATGCAATCCAAGCCCACATATATGTCGTGGGTCTCAGAGCAGGAGTAGAGTCTAGTGTAGGATGGGTGGCTCTCCATACGTCCTCGAATGCCCAGTGACGTACCCACTCTTTGAAGTGCTCCAATTGCGCATGTGGTGGGTAGTGCAGTAATGGAGGGTGGGACCTGTCTAAATGGAGATCTAGCACACAGTTATAATCCTGGCCCAGTACTCATGGCATTTGAGTTTTGGGCGCTAGCACTCCCGAGAGCGCTGTACAAAAGGCTTGCTTTTCGGTGCATATATACTCCCTAAGAGAATATGGGAGCTATTAAGTTTTCCCTCGAGTACTGCGTATATTCCTTCTCTGTCTGTGTCAAGTACCTGAAAAGGAATCCCAAGTACCATGGCCCCTCCCACATACGCTGAGAAGGTGGTGGTGTGAATTGTTCCCCTCCATCGTTTGCACAGTTGAGTCAACTCTCCTGTCGTGGTATGAGTTTCCTGGAGAAATATTATGTGTGCCTGCTGACGCTTAATATGGAATAACGCTTCCTCGCTGTGTGCATTCCACATACATTTAAGGTGAGGAACTTGGTTTTACTGGGTGGAGCCATACCGGGTAAAAGGGTGGGTGTATGTCCCGCACGAGGGAGACTGTCTCAGGGTCGTCTCTAATTGCTGGTGGTACACCAACATGTCTGTGGTGCATGAGGGGTGCCTGCCTGCTCTAGGGAAGTGTGTTTGTGAGGGTCGGGGTTTGGTAGCAGCGAGAAACCATAACAACAAGCAGGACCTAGTGCAAACGGGAGAATGCCCAAACTGTACACAACTTACAACCATCTAGCAATGGAGGGTTGGTGGCTCGACAGTTAGTATCAAGGGCCGTGAACGAGAGTGCCCTGTTCTACTTCGACTGGGATTTGCCAGGCGCAGCAGTGCTTACCTAGGGTGTGCGGGAGTGAGAACAGCCTCCTGGTAAGATAAAAGCGTGTAAGAAGAACCAAAGATAAAAATAAGGGTGGTGGACTAGGTGGTGGGATATGGAAAGCACATAGGAAATGTAACAAAAATCACTGTTACCACCTAAGTCGAAGCAGTTGAACTATAATATAATGTCTGCTGTTTGAGGAGTCACCAGCCGTCCGGTCTGTGATCCCTGGCGAGAGTCATCAGATGTGCCAGATTCCTCATCTGAAGTGAAGATGTGTGAGTCTCCCTCGTCATCTGTGCCCTTGGTGCTGATCCCCTAGAGACACCGCTGCCCAAAGGGCACGTTGTCAATCATCTATTATTTGTTCCAGGATAGGGAATTTCAGCAGTTGTAGTTTCGGGGAAGTCCCGATACTCTGGCAACCCTTAAGATGACATCGTGGTCTTTGAAATTCACGAGTTTTACCAAAATGGTTGTGGGGGTGCTCTCTGGGGAGGGCGGAAGCACGGCACCCTTGGGCTCTCTCCAAGGGAAAGAAGGGGATATGGTCTAATGTCTAGAACCAGGTTTCCTGATACGTCGGGGGATCGCGTCCTTCAACCCCCTCAAAGAGGCCCAGGATTCGGATGTCACTCCTACGTGAGCGCCCCTCGGCATCCTCAGCCTTGCTCTTGAGCAGGTGCACACAGTCCTGGAGTTCCTGGATCAAATGTCGATTATCCATGGCAAGTAGATGTAGTGTGGCCAGTGTCTTTTCTCTACCTGCGACTTTGTCCAGGAGCTTGCTTCATCATGCGGGCCTTGAAGGGGGGAATGTAGGAGACCGGGACTTCATGCCGTCTGGGGATTCCACTCTGCTTCTCGCTGCAGTCCATGGTTTAGGCACCTGGGAGGCCTGCTCTGCGAGGCCGCAGTCCTGTCAAGGCCAGTTCATTGGAGGGTTCTGGAGGCCACTCCGGCCCGGAGAGCTGCACGTTCCCAATGAAGAGGTATAACTGGCAATGTGCAACCGCATTAAGGCTGGGCTCAGGGGTCATATTATGGTGGATGGCAGGGCAGATGGCTCGGAGCTCTAGTAATGACCATCCGCCCTCTTGGCCAATCAAGCCACACCCCCCACACTGTGCCATATTTATAATAGAGAAATGTGGCCATTTGTTTAAATGGGATGAATTTAAAGTGAAGAAGCATGCTTCAAAAAACATTAAGATGTAATTGGCTTAATCAAAAGAAGAGAAAAACATTTGGACTTAATGTTTCATAGAAACATTTTTCTGCACTTAAAATTTCTCACACTTAAAAAATGACTGAATTAAAAAAATATATATATATAGCACCGTGTCAACTGGCAAAGTAAGATGCCTGTCCTTGCCGATGATCAGAGCCTGCTATCTGCAGCCTGATAATAATGTAAAATAAACATCGCCTTCCCTTAACTTTAAAAGGAAAACAAGACTTATTGCACTGCTTATTGAAAAATGAACTTACGGCTGCAAGCTTCTCTGAAGGTGTTTGCGAGCTACTGGTAGCTCACGATCAACTGGATGGAGACATCTGCCTTGCGTCAGATTGGATCTGGAAAATGTTCAACATTTTGTCAAGTATTTGTTTTAGACTTTGCCTCACAGTATGGTAGGATGCCCCCCAAAACACTGGTGGGGGTTAAGCCCTGTTGTTTCTGTCTCAAGACAGATATCTGTGACAGACCTCCATCTGGTTTGCTTTTGGTGCTTGGCGCCAGACCACGACTCGTGAGAACTGCTGCACCATGAACTCAAGACGCTGAGGGAGTGCTCCTTGGATTGAAGCTTGTAGCCGCCCAATGCTGATCGCTTCCACGAAGCTCCAGATCTCAGATGCGAGGAAGGTCCCAGGCCCATTCATGGAGTTGCTCCTGGCGCTCGTCATCACACTCAAAGTCATTGGTAAAGTCCCACAAACTGTCAAAAATATCAAAGAAGTCAAAGCACTTTTCGACTCCATTGTGCCGGTCCAAATCTCCGGATGAGGCACAGGAGCCACGTTGATGGATTCCATTTGCTTTGTACTTGTTTTCACCACACTCCATACTGTTCTATTGATGGTCTCTTTGGCTTGCTGTTGTTTATAGTGTTTCTGGTGATGGTCAAAGTTGGCAAAGATGCCCATTTTATGTTGCTAGACCAAAAACGCCTCCATCTTTTGGTATGGTTAACCCCTGTCAGCTGTGGTATTTCTTCCATTTCCATGGTAGTCCAGTAAGTTCTCTGGACTACACCTTTTTAATCTCTACTCCATAAACAACAGTTTCAGACTAGGTGGTTTCTCCCCCTTTTTCATAATTTTTTTCCTGCAGAGGTTTTTGCAGTTCTTTACCAGTGCCTGCTCCCCCCTTTTCTTCTGTGGGTGCACACACTGCTTGGGTTTTCTATTTTAGATCTCTTGCTCTGCCCCTACAGCAGTG